>OX418216.1:51774806-52159469 GCA_948455865.1 Conomelus anceps
TTGTCTTTTGTTTCCTCTGTATAGTAATAGAACATCATCTACGTATCTGTGCCAGTATATTATGTTCTGTGAAAATTTGTTATTAAAGAGTATATGAGTGTTTTCGCAGTGTTGGAGATAGATTTCAGCAAATATGCTTGAGATTGGTGAGCCCATTGGCAGTCCATCAGGTTGTGAGTAGAATTTGTTGTTGAAGGTAAAGTAATTTTGTTGAGTGATGATTTTTAGGATGTCTATTATTTCATTTATATGTTCTGTAGTTGTGTTGTTGTGAATAAGGATGTTCTGTATTATTTCTATTGTTTCATTGACAGGTATGTTGGTGTATAGGTTTGTTATATCGAAAGATGCAAGAGTGGAGTTGTGAGGAATTTGTGTGTCTTTTATTTTTGCGATAAGATCGCTACTGTTTTTTATGTATGTGTTGTTGTTGATATTAATTAGTTTTCTCAGTGTTTGATCTATGTGTTTTGCTAGTTTATAGGCAGGTGCTTCTTGGTAGTTTACAATTGGTCTAATAGGTATGTCGGGTTTGTGAATTTTGGGAAGTGTTTGAAGTGATGGTGCTGAAGGGTGTATTTGTTTCAGTTTTCTTTTTTGTGAATTATTAATTATATGATTTGTCTTGTTGATTATTTGTTTGATTTTTGTTTGGTAAACATTTGTGGGATCGGTGTGTAGTTGTTTAATGTTGTTTTTGTTTATGTAGTCAAGTGTTTTTTTGTTGAGCTCTTCATTGTTTATTATAACTGTAGTGTTGCCTTTGTCTGCTTTGATATAGGTGAGATTGTGAGTTAGAGCTTTGTGTTTCAATTCTTTTATGGTGTGGTTTTCTGAATTTATGGGTGGGTGTGGTTGTGAGCTGTTTGTTTTTATTGTGTTGTAGGTTTCTATTCTAAGTTCATCATGTATTTGTGGGTCTGTGCGTTGGATGCTTGTTTCTGTTTCAATGACAATGTTTTTTGATGTGAATTTGTTGTTTTTGTAGTTCAGGTTATGTTTGAGACCTTTGTTCAATAAACTTCCTAGACCTCTCAATTACAAAGAACACAAACCAACAACACAGCTTCAACATCTACAGAAAACCAACAATGACAGATACCCTAATACACAGCACCTCCAATCATCCAACACAACACAAACACTCAGCATTCAGGTCAATGCTACACAGACTCAACAACACACCGCTTTCCACCGACAATTACCACACTGAACTAAATACAATAAAATACCTAGCACAAGAAAACGGCTACAAACACGACCTAATTGACAAACTCAATCATAAAATAAGAAACAAAAAACAAAACACCAACACCACTGACAAAAAATACATCACAATGACATACATTAATCCACAATCACACAGACTAGCAAAAATCTTCAAAAAAGCCGGCCACACCATCTCATTCAGAACAAAAAACAAAATACAAAATGCACTTACACTCAAAACCACACTGAACACAAACAAATACGATCTCCCAGGGATCTACAAACTAAACTGCTCTGATTGTAACAAATTCTACATAGGACAAACAGGCCGCACATTCAAACAACGTTACAAGGAACACTTTCAGGCCCTCACATCCAAAGCTGAATCGAATTTTGCCGACCATATCATTCAAACTGGACACACTTTTACCGACATCAGTACCAACCTACACATTCTACACATAAAATCTAAAGGACACGAACTCAACACCTTGGAACAATTTGAAATATACAAACACACCACACACAATAAACAAAACATTCTCAATGAACAACTAAATTTTAAATCTCACAAACTTTTTGATCATATTTTACAAAAACCACAACACTTCTAAACCAAAAAACTGACATGATGATCTAGGAGCCTCTGATGATGGATCTCATAGATTCGAAAGTACTCGGCCAGTTTAAGTGAGTTATTATACTTATTCTTAACAAATATTTGACTGCATGTCGTTAAATTTCACATGAAAAGTTAACATAAATGAGATGTACATTAGAAAATGAGCAAAGTTTCTTTCACATAAAAATTTAGCCTCACCTCAACTAATTGTAGTAATTATGGTAACTAGTATATAAAATGGAATAATTGTTGATCTGACTTGTCTTATACTCCTTAACTGGAGTCTCCAAGACGTAATCTACAAAAAACGTTAATGTTTCAAGCAACCATCTCACAAGTGGCTTAAAGGATGAATACAATAGTTGCATACACAATTTTAATTATAAGTATAAGGTTATTGGATAATAATACGGGTAAAATTAACTCACATTTTTGCCCCATGATACAATTGACAACTCCATTATGTGATCGCACATGTCTCCTTTCTGGCATTTTTCGAGAAACTCCTCAGGAACCACCTGAATGCCTTGTGTCTCTAAAACTGTTTTCTTATCTTCACTCATTTTTGCGAGACCACCTTAAAAATAGAAATCACTCAATTAGCACAACAAAAATTTATTAAAGTAATATTTTTAAATTAACTAATCATTGGAATTTATTCACTGGAGTGAACTAGTTATTTGCATGGTTGAATTATAATCATATAAATTTATAAAAATTTGTCTGAACATTTATTTTTCATCAATAAGAGTTGTACACTAAAGCCTTGATTTCCAACGAACTACTCGGATTTGGACAAAACGGACAGTGGACATGGCAGGAATACACTACAATTGATCCTTTTATTATAGGAATCTGTATCAAACGAATCAATTCTATTGTATTCCGGCCTTGTTCACTGTTTGTTTTGTCCGAATCCGCGGTTGGAAAACAAGAAATAGAGAGAAACTGGAAAATAGATCATGACGAAATTTGATCATGATATGAACTTCTGTTCAATTTTAATTTATTAATGCCAGGTTTCTCAGTCGTTCTGTAAATTATTCAAAATTTAAAAAATGATATATTTATACTGATGCCCGGTTTCTCAGTCACTATTCAGTAGCAATTGAATCAATGTTGGCCCTAAGGCTTGTTTCACACATGCTTAGCAGTCGAGTAACCTGTGTTGTTCACCTAGCTGTAGGGACATTGCATAAAATGGAGCGCTTCACATTTACCCGATTTTTGAAATCATATGTTACAATGTGATTATGCCAGGTAAACGACATCAGTTACCTGACTTCGGGGTGTGTGTGAAACAATCCTTAGGGCCGCTATTAAGAGAAGTAATAGCCGAGTGCCATAGCAGGTATCTGTTCAATCAGAGATAAGCTACGAAATTCCTGGGCCATCTTTGTAAGGGTGACCGATTGAATTGGCCAGCAAAAAGACTCTGTTCTCCGCTGTAAAATCTCTTCCCGGTGGTTTGGAACCCACCTAAAACTGTAGGTCCAAACAATCAATCCCCATCATCATTAGTTTAGTTCCATTCTAAGTAATGCAGTGAGTTTCTGATTTTGAAACTTTATTGTATATTTAAAAATTATCATAATCCACGCACAGGTTTCAGACCTATGTGGGCTTCATCCCTTCGCAAAAAAGCTACTGACAAAACGGACATAATAACTGTACAGAAGAGTTGTACAGGATGAAATAATAATAATAATAATAATAATAATGAGAAATCTAGAATATAAC
The DNA here is from genome assembly GCA_948455865.1 of Conomelus anceps. NCBI lineage: Eukaryota > Metazoa > Arthropoda > Insecta > Hemiptera > Delphacidae > Conomelus > Conomelus anceps. The sequence goes on from OX418216.1 coordinate 51,778,378, forward strand.
ATCTGACCTTCAGTAGAGATGACCGCTGTCAAATGTTCATGAATTTTTGGTACAACTTTTCCACCCAGCTTCAAGATCTGAATTTTAAGAGCTGCTGTCTTTTCTTTTGATAGGCCACTAATCATGAACTCCATTCCTTTCAGAGGATAGGATCTGCCACTCTTCACTTTCGGCCTGCAAACATTCAATTAGAAAAGGTCTTTTACTTGGAAAAAAAAATTGAATTTTCATGGGTTATTTAGTACAGTAAATTCTAAACCAATTACTCTATTACTTTATGATAAACAGCTACTTCCTGAGTATCTGTCGACGATACTCTAACGCCGGAGAATAATAAGGCCGATTTACACTTATCGGGCACGGCAAGGCAAGGCAAGGACTCGGCAATGTCTATACCAATCAAAACATGGCTTCATGACGTCATCAATGTCTTGATTGGTCGAGACATTGCCGAGTCCTTGCCTTGCCTTGTCGTGCCCGATAAGTGTGAATCTACCTTAAGGGATTGAAAAAGGAGAGAGAGAAAGAAGACTGAGCAGAATATGGAGAAGAGTAGGAAGAAGAGGAAGGAAGAAGAATAATGAGATGATGATGAAGAAAAAGAAAGAAGAAGAAGAGGGATGAGAAAAGACTTATTAAATTAAATTTGTAGATAGATTATTACACATTCTAGAAATAGACTCAATTGAAGCAAACTGCTAGTGTTAGGGTGCCAGGGAAAAAGCATATAAGTCACAAAATGGTCAAAACATGTTAAGTCCATACCCAGACTGACAAAATCAAGATCTATCATTTGGTCATAGTAATACAAGTCAATCTTGCTTACCAAAGGAGCTATAAGGTTTTCTCAAAACAGTATAAGTGGAAAGCTCTGATATGTGACAGGGAAAAAGCAGACAAGTCAATCTTGTACTATGTTTACTTTGTTATTATCAGCTGAGAGTTGGGGAAAAAGCAGACAAGTCAAGTTATACTTCTGTAACCCATGTATATTCGGGTCGCCTGCTGGGGAAAACGAATAGGGAAAAAGCAGACAAGTCAAAAAATTCAATGTTTTTTCAATCTTCATATTCAATAAAATATTATTATTACATTAATAAAAATATTATATGAAGATGTAATGCCAAAATGAGCATTATTTCATTATTATACTACTTTTCGTTGACAATGTTATTCAATGTTTATTCAAACAGCTGTTTCCTTTCTGTGGCATTGCTGAGTGTTTGATCACATGAAACACAACGTGCAACAAAAAATTTGTATTTGGTGATTTCTTTCATGGAATTTTTAATTCATTGTTCAATCGAAACCAAGTGAGATGAGATAATGCTGAAATGGAGATGGCGTCCACATCTGAGCTGATATTGAAAATGGCACAAAAACTAGGTAAGTTACATTATCTTTTCACTCATTATTCTCTTGATTCCTCAAGACTTGCTGTTCTGTATATTCTAAGCATGATTATATACAAATTTGCACTTTGATGGAAGACAGGCAGAGAAAAATGTTCTGTTATCTGCTCTATTGTCATCTACCTACCTGGTGTATTGGAACCCACCTGAACAGTAAACCCATCATGTTTCACATAAAATGCCATATGGCGAGGTGGAACTGCCCTAATTATTATTATTCAATTCATTGCACACTATTCTTCTCCCATCAAATTTGAAATTTTTCTGGGTCAAGTGTTTTAGAGACTGTTATCTTTCATTGAATGTATGTTTGATCTACCTCAACCGACATCATATTGGGAGTTATTTTGATTCGTCTTCTTTACTAACAGCAATTTTGTGGGTAAGATCAATGAGTCAACATATTTTTCTACTTTTCATGAACATGGCCATTGCAAAATTATTCATTCTTGTTCTCAGGGACTTCTGGAAATGGCAATGATTATGATACTCTCTCCAATCTTATCAAGAGAAGTCAAACCACAAGAAGAATGGAGGAAGTTTGGAATAACAACAATGGAAATGAAAATTATGGTGAGCATCATATACTTTTAATGATAATCTCATAATATCCTTTGTTAATGAGATGATTTTTACTGAGACCAGAGGATTTTGAAAGTTTAATTACAAGTTCACAGTTATTAAGTTCTTGTTATTTGATTAAATTGAATGCATCAGTATAAAAACTGTATATAGCTTGCAGTTGTCCACAAACTAGACCTACTAGGCTGTAGGTCTGGTATAGTCCTTAGATCATATTCACCTACTGTTCTCACACTTCTGTGCAAAATTATTAAGAATATTTTCACTATTTATTTATTATTATGTTCACAGGAAATCTGATTATGGCAGTCTCTCTGAAACTTCATCTGATTTGACTGAGGAACAGATTTCTACAGCTAGAAAAGTGGAAGACATTTAAAATAAACAAAATAATATCATGATATCAGAGTCAGAGAATGGAGTTGAGGAATAAATTACAGGTTAGTGTTTTTCCAGAAGAACAGAAGCGAGAAACATGGTCCAGAGAGAGAAGATTGGCTCAAAGCGAGATAATGAAGGAAATATGGAGAAGAAGGAGAGAGGCTGATGATTTATGACAAGTTGGGAATGACGAATGCTGTATTTAGTGAACTATTGTGTTCCATAGTAGGCCTATACAAGAAAAAGGAAATTCGTTACAAAGAACCGTAAATTCATTCTTGAATTTAACCATTCATTACATTGATTTTCCTTCAAAGAGGAGTATGTGCGGAAACAGCAAAACTGGACCCCAAAAAATTCATGACAAAACTCAACCAATATCAAACGAGAAAAAAAACTTATGGATTTATTGGAGCTCATTACACCATACCTGCATCATTTCTACAATGAGTTGAAGTCAGTCCCTAACATTCTTCCTGACATCGAAGAATGTATTGAATAAATAAAGAATTTACTTATTATGTACGTAGATAGTACCATAGCCGATACGACTGTAGGTGACTCTTCAGACCTTAACGTTAGGTTTTAGTCTGAAGAGCGTACTACACAAACGAGGAGTGAGGTAGTTTGTGATTGCTTTCCTCACTGAGCTAACAGAATTGTATCAGTATGCCAAGCCCACCGAAACAAATTCTGAAGCTCTATGCTTGACAGTCCACTCCCACCTTTACAAAGGGTCTGGCTGCACAGGTGAGTGTGTAAACTATCTAGCACACCTCTGAGCTACTTCCTGCTACTTATTATATAAATAGTTAATACTGATTCTTAAATAATTTTGATAAGTTTTTTAATTTTTTAATAAATAATGATAGAAACTTTTAAAAAGATAAATTTACTTTTACCCTTGAAATTTAACTTTTTTATTACTTATAATCATTATTATTTTCTATTATTATGAAAATTTATGTGATTGTAGAATAAAATATTGGTTTTGGGTTTGGTAGTATCGTTTTCATATCAAATTTGGATTATTTCTAGCCAATATTCCAACATAACTGATTCTGGACATATGTAGTTTGGCCTGCTCCTAATAGTATAAGTCATGATATTTGACTGGTCTTTATAACATAAGTCATGTAATTTATCAATGAAGTGGAATTACTTTACCAACAATCAATACATTGTTTTCTTGTGAGAAAAACAGGTGTTTAAGCATTTGAAATATTGTCGATTCCAATTTTTCACTTAATAAATTAGTTTTTTCCACTTCCTGAAAAATGTGGTTTTTTGACTTATATTGTTTTTCCCTAGCACCCTAGTTATATTTTTATAAATCTTTCTGTATAAATGCAAACGTTCAATTAGAAATCATTTCTCAATAGAAAAAATACAATATTAACTTTCACGTGCTTTTGAGTAAATTCTCAACAATTGCTTATGTAATTTACATCTTTATACATTTTTCTGTATAAATATTTTCCTTTTTACTTCCTACTTTGGACCTGCAAACAATAATTGGAAATCATTAAAAAATTCCACTGTCCCGTGCTTTCAAGTGAATCCACACTTCTCAACCAAATTTATACACTACTCTACTATTCATGTAATTTATATATTTTTCAGTGAAATTATATAAACCTATTAACAACTTTGAATTATTATTATTATAAAGCGTAGGCCTTTTTATGGTGGGGAGACCCACTACGGGCAATTCCACCTCGTCGTTTAGCCATGTTTGGGAAGCATGGTGAACAGTTTCAACAGATATTTTTTCAAATAAAATTGTTCAAGTTTAGGGTGTTATAGTCTATGAGCATTCGTCTATTGATAAATTTTAAAATGAATAATTTTCAAATGAACCACTTCCTTTAACATTTGCACAATTTAGTCACCAAACACAATATCCAAAAAATACACTACACATTCAAGCTTCAACTTTCCATTAAAAATATAGAATTATTACACTTACTCAGATCCATTCTCTTGTTTTGCAGACGATGAGGTTGATGTGGAGGGAGCGCATTTAACGAATAGTCGATCTGCCACTTTGAATTTGATTGATGCCCTGATGAAAAAATACAAACATAAAAACTGTTCTTCCATAACAAATAACAAACATTGATAATGTATTAATTATAATAATGTACATTTTTTGTGATTGGCAATAGAACACAAATTTGGCACAGAACAGATTTCGTAGCTCTATTCTAGATATCCTAGAAAAATAAGAAATACATCAAGGTCCAAAAAAAACATGTACCACTGATACCCTAAAAAAATCTAGACTGTTTTCAATCTAATATAAAAAATGACACTTCATTTCTATTCAAGTTATGATGCTACTCACTTAAACTGGAGGAATGCATTTCGCTTCTGAGGAGAAGCTTCATTGAGGTTCATTGAGGCTCATGAAGCTTCTTCTCCCAAGCGAAAAGCCTTCTCCATTTATATGAGTAAAATCAGTGTAATAGAAATACAGTGTCAGTTTTGATATTAGATTATTCACGAACTGTTTCTTCATGGAAAACATAACAGACAGTTTTCATCTCTACACTGGGCTCAGAATTTTAAATCGAGATAAAGATAGAAGTTCACCAATTTAAAATAATAATGGATATCACAATATGAAGATACAGAAGATCTACTTCCACGACATTTATGTATTACGTATGTGTGTAGGATAAGGGAAATAATGAACAATCCAAGAGTTAACAATAAGTTAATAACAATTATGCGTCTATGGATTTCGATTCTAATTTGAAATTTTGTGAAAAGCAGTTGTGGGTAATAGCCTGTTGTATTCACATTGATTGCATGTTAGTTAAATGAATAAATAAATATGCTGCCTTATAAGAATTTAATCCCCCAGAACAAATATTATGTACTGCTAGATATACATTTATTAATTTATTTGGCTTTTACAGCCTCATTAAACCACTTATTTTCTGGTCCTCCTTAATAATTTCTCATTTCGCATTGTTCAGTACTTTTTCATTCGTTCTGATTTTCTCTATCGTTCTTCATCTGTAAATACCCTCTGTACAGTCTATCAGTTGTCTATTTTTTGTTTTAATTTCTTTAGATTTGTCCATGGTTATTTCCAGTTCGTTCAAATCCTCTTTAACTTCCCTATTTCATCCCACTTGCTGCTTCATATCCCACAGTTCCCTTATTATTCTCCTTGATAGTCTGGTTTCTGATTTCCTTGGGCTGTCACCAAAAAAAAGGTATCCTTTGATAGCTAATAGATATATAGATATAGCTAATATTGATGTACTGTTGGAAGAATTTCAAGAGACAAATTAATATGGTTGACTACTCACAATTCTGGACAGCTTTTCTTTATTTCTTTTGGAAGTTTGAAGGCGGTACGTTTTGGTTTTTCATAAATTTCCTGACACTTGACCCACTCTGTAAGGTCACCATGGCAAGCATAGCCGACGCCGGTCTTGAATAGCAGCTGGCCTTTGCATTTGCTGCAAGCGGCTGGAACTCCGAACGACATTATGTCTGCCAGCCGATCGAGCATCTAAAAATAAATTGATAAAAATGAAAAGAATAACTAAATAAAGTTGGAAAACATGTTCAATTATCTAGTGTTGAAACGTTTTGATGTCGTACTATGTCGACGAAAGTACACTGACGCTCCTAGGGACAAAAAATTGATAGCTTTATTCATTTCCTTTATAAAAAAACAATAGCATGAGCACGAATTGTACAGTAAATTTGAAAGAAAGTCCCCCACATGGGTAATAGCCTGTGTGTGAAGAACGAATTCTTGTATCACGTTCATGATCAAGGTTAATTGGTAAAACATAATGATATATACAGTATTTAATCTATTTAAATCTAATATGAACTTCTTCCAGTATTAGAAGAAGAAAAAGAGACAAAGGAAAAGAAGAAAGAAGAAGAAGAGGAGGAAGAGGAAGGTGAAGGTGAAGGGGAAGGGGAAAGGGAAGGGGATGAGGATGGGGAAGAGGAAGGGGAAGGGGAAGGGGAAGAGGAAGGGGAAGGGGAAGAGGAAGGGGGGAGGGGAGGAAGAGGAGGAAGAAGAAGAAGAAGAAGAAGAAGAAGAAGAAGAAGAAGAAGAAGAAGAAGAAGAAGAAGAAGATGAAGAAGAGAGAAAAGAAATGCAAAGGTGATGACGAAGGAGAAACAGAAGTACAAGAAAAAAGATAAGAAATATAAAAAAGGAGAAGAAAGAGAAGGATAAGACGAAAAAGAAAATGGAAGTAGAAGGCACGAAAGGAGAGAATAAAAAATAAAATAAAATGGAAGGGAAGAAAGAAGAAGCAGAAGAGAAGAAAATAGATGTGAAATGAAAGAAGAAAAATAGATGAGAATGAGAAGAAAAAGAAGAGCAGAACAAAGAATGAGACGACCTCAGGAAATACTGGTAGGCCTATTTACGCTAGTCCAATCTCTACTCTATCAAACACCATTTCGAAGCATATGTTTTATTACGTATCTATTATTATTATTAATATCATCGAGAATTTGACGCTCCACTGTGCAAGTATAATTTTTCTTTCTGATGAAGCCTACATAAGTCTGATACTTATGCGTTCGTAATGAGTTGAATGATGATACGAAGATGTTATGAAAGTGTCTCAGTGTCTATTGATTCAATAGAAAGTATTAACGCTTGTTTCACACATTCCCAGCAGTTGGGTAACAAGTGTCGTTCACCCGGCATACTTACATTTCATCATATGATTATAAAAATCATGTGTGTGAAGACCTCCAAATTATAAAATTTCTCTACAGCTGGGTAAACAGCACAGGTTACTAGACTGACGAGTTTGTGTGAAACAAGCGTTAGTACTTTCTATTTGATCAATAGATACTACCTCACTGAATGATTTACTGAACGGGCACTACAGTTTTAGGTGGGTTCCGAACCACCAGGTAAGTAATAATAAGCTGATAAAATGTCACGTCATCTCATTACTCACCCTATCAACGCCAGACGGAATCTGTTGATTGTTGTACTCGAGCAATTCTTGCAAAAATTTCTTTTTCTCCTCGCTGACCATTTTTAGCAGGTCTCTATTTTTGAAAAACAGTTGCGACTGCTTCTTCAGCACAGATTCATCAACGGCCGGTTCACTCTTCTCTACTTTCATCTTTTTCGACGGAGCTTCACCATCTACCGCATCTTCCTTTTTGCTGCGGAAGTATAGAAAATTAATTAATAATTAATGAAAAATGAATTCACTACAAGCCACAATAAACCTTATACCAAGAAATATTAATATTTAGTTGATAAAGCTTTTTATAGTGTACAAGAGTTCGTTTCATATAAAAATTAAGCCTCACCTCAACTAATTTATATAGTAATTATGGTAACTAGTGTATAAGAGTATACGATTATTGATCTGACTTGTCTTATACTCCTTAGCTGGATTCTCCAAGACAAAAAAACCTTACAAAGGAAAGCACTAGCCGATAGGGCCGCTTCGCTCGCCTTAATCGTCTGGCCAGGGGCTCCGCCCGATGGACCCCCAGGGAAAAATTTATATAATCAAGCAAATAGTTTATATAATCGATCAAATGTTCAAAAATCGATTTTTGCCCAAACGCTAAAAAACACCAATAGGCCTATTGAATAACAACTGTTGAAAAACGTCAATTTTGAGAAAAATTTTCAAAATCATTTCGTAACACGCGGCTAGGTCCTTAACCGAACAAGAATAAAAGAATAACACTTATTCTCATTTTCTTAATATCAATCAATCATACTTTTATTCAACACATTACAAACCTAATTAAGTGTACAGTTGAACATTGTAATTTATCTACAAGCATCATAAAACTACACAACAACAACAACAACAACAATAATAATAATAATAATAATAAACAAAGAATAGGCTGAATTAGAACATTGAATGAATACAATCGACTACAGACTATAAACTATACACAGTAGTCTATTTTTTGGTCACATTTCCTATTCAAACTATGTACTATAACTGTGTATTAGTGCTCCGTGTGTCTTAACTATGCTCTTACATGGTCTAATTATGTACTCTGTGTCCTAACATTTTTTCTCTCGTGAATCCCACACAAGCAGTCTAATCTGTCTAATCTAAATGTAGTCAAATTATACTGAACATTGACAATTCAGACGCGAATTCGTTTCATTTATTATTACATGATCGAAAAGTTCAATAACATCTCTAAGAAAGACCATTTATTGTTAATGAAAGATCAGAAAAAAGATGAAAATAAAAGAAGATAATAAGTTCAATTTTGCCTAATCTAGATGGTGTCAAATTCAACTGAATATCGAAAGTTCAGAAGAATTTATTTATTTATTTGACATAGTTGACAACAATTCGTTCCATTTATCACGCAATGGAAATGTTTTATAACACCTCTGAAAAGAAGTGTAGAGTTCACCTTGATTGTTAATAAAATATGAGTAAAAAGGGATGAAAATAATAAAAAGCCAACAAGAACAAGTTGTAGAGAAAGAGACAACAAGTAGGCTACAACAAAAGGAGAAAAATTGGAATTGAATTCTTCTATGATAAAATAATATCAGCCCTTCTTGCTCATCAAGTTCAATTATTTAAAAAAAATGAAGAACTAGTAAAGAATTTGTGAAAAAAAAACTTTTAAACAACTGTCATTTGAATAACTATTAAACTTACACATCAATTTTTGGCAGCAGTTTCTGAATCATTTTCTGGTCATCGTTTTTTAAAGTATCGAATCCAGGCAACTGATCTCCGCTGGCAAAAAATAATAATTCGGCTCTCAATTTGGTGAAACATTCGGGATGATGCCACTGGGGTATGCCTCCAAACCGTTTGGCCTCATTACTCTCATACTCTTTTTTCGATATTCGGACTTCTTCCTGAAAATTAAAAAAAAAAAAAATGAAATAAATCTTGCACATTATCACGCAGTTAAACATTGTAATGCAATTCCAATCCTTAAGAAGCATTAATATATATTATATAATATATATCATATACTAAAGATGGGGCTAAATGAGGAAGACGCTGGTGACCGGAATCGTTGGAGAGGCTGTGTTGATGAGGCCAAGTACCGACTGGGGTACGAGTGGCCACTACAGTAAGTAAGTATATCATATACTACATGTATATGCAGGAATACATAGGAGTATAAACGTAGAAAGCAAAAATGAATTCACCACAAGCCACAATAAACCTTATACCAATAAATATTAATAATTTAGTTGATAAAACCTTTTATAGTGTACAAGAGTTCCTTTCACGTGAAAATTAAGCCTCACCTCAACTAATTGATACAGTAATAATTATGGTAACTAGTGTATAAGAGTATACGATTGTTCATCTGACTTCTCTTATACTCCTTAGCTGGAGTCTCCAAGACAAAAAAACTTACATAGCGACAGCACTAGCCGATAGGGCCGCTTCGCTCGTCTTAATCGTCTAGACAGGGGCTCCACCCGATAGACCCCCAGGGAAAAATTTACATAATCAAGCAAGTAGACTCGTTTGATCAAATTTTCAAAAATCGATTTTTTTTGCCCAAACGCTAAAAAACACTAGTTGAATAACAACAGTTGAAAAACGTTCGTTTTGAGAAGAATTTTCAAAATCATTTCGTAACACGCGGCTGGGTACTTAACCGAACAAGAATAAAAGAATCGTTTTCGTTCATCTTGAATAAAGCTAAAAAAGAAACTGCTCTGGCTGGCTTCAAATTCAAATTCTTTATTTGCAATTTCATTTATGTACATTGATAAAACATGTAACAAAATTTCTGCAACGTCAATACAAGTGTAAACAAACATTATATATAATAGTCATAGGTGAGAAGGTATTACAAATAAATTTAATATTAATACATTTTTAGAATGCACTATGCGAGTTCTATAATTATTGGATTGAGTACCTTTGTCAAATTTAATATGATGGACCTTAAGGATAAAAATAGATTTATGGCAATGCCAACTGTTAGTCATCTAGATAATCTTAACCGAGTAAAAGGCTTTGTCTGCTAGGTAATTGAAAACTTTCTTTTTAATTATTAACTTTTCATGTGAAATTTAACGACATGCAGTCAAATATTTGTTAAGAATAAGTATAATAACTCACTTAATCTGGCCGAGTACTTTCGAATCTATGAGATCCATCTTCAGAGGCGCGGGTTCCTAGATCATCATGTCAGTTTTTTGGTTAGAAGTGTTGTGGTTTTTGTAAAATATGATCAAAAAGTTTGTGAGATTTAAAATTTAGTTGTTCATTGAGAATGTTTTGTTTATTGTGTGTGGTGTGTTTGTATATTTCAAATTGTTCCAAGGTGTTGAGTTCGTGTCCTTTAGATTTTATGTGTAGAATGTGTAGGTTGGTACTGATGTCAGTGAAAGTGTGTCCAGTTTGAATGATATGGTCGGCAAAATTCGATTCAGCTTTGGATGTGAGGGCTTGAAAGTGTTCCTTGTAACGTTGTTTGAATGTGCGGCCTGTTTGTCCTATGTAGAATTTGTTACAATTAGAGCAGTTTAGTTTGTAGATCCCTGGGAGATCGTATTTGTTTGTGTTCAGTGTGGTTTTGAGTGTAAGTGCATTTTTTATTTTGTTTTTTGTTCTGAATGAGATGGTGTGGCCAAAAACCACAACACTTCTAACCAAAAAACTGACATGATGATCTAGGAACCCGCGCCTCTGAAGATGGATCTCATAGATTCGAAAGTACTCGGCCAGATTAAGTGAGTTATTATACTTATTCTTAACAAATATTTGACTGAATGTCGTTAAATTTCACATGAAAAGTTAATATTTACAACGCAGATCGTCATGGAACAAACAATCCAGGAATTTCTTTTTAAATTGACGTTTTGATTCTAGGATTTTAATTTCATTTTACAACTTGTTATAAAATTTGATTGCTCTATAGAGTGCTCCTTTTTCGTACTTTGTGGTCCTATGTATTGGATAAAACAATAGGTTATGAGCTCTTGTTTCCCTGTGGGTTTCGTTTCTTTTATGCAGTGAATCCAGGTTCCTGAAAGCTATCATTAGAATCGAATAAATGTAGATTACATATTCCAGCAGTCTTGAGTTCGAATCTCATCCAGCATGGTTGTTTCTCATTCACCTCATTACATTCGCACAAGTCTCCAGACTCATGTGGGCATCATCCGCAATAAAAAAATCGTCAAGTTCTTAAAAAAGTCCATTAGCGTATTTTTGGGAAATTCTGGAAACCCGTTCTTGGCACGTGCCTAGGGCATATCTGAAAGTGTGTACCAAATTTCAAACTTTTTGGCCTAACGGTTCTCGAGAAACGGTGATGAATGAATCAGTCAGTTACTGGTACTAGGATTTATTATACCGTATGTAGATTATAAAATACTAAACTCTAAGTTCTTTATCCTATTTTTTACTTCCTTTATTATTATTTTTTTTATTTACCTTGACAATTTTTTCATCACATCCTTTACAAGTAGCACGACTGCTTTTGGCATATTCAACTAAAAAATCTTTCAATTCATTAGCAGCAGCCGTTTGTTTTCCTCTTTTAGTTGCTTTCTTGCCTTTTCCTTTTGCGGTTTTCTCCACTACCGCTGGTCCTTCTGCAGCAACCTCAGCTGAAAAACGAAATGGAAAAACTCAAAATAGTAATTTATGTATTAAGAGCGTGAAGCGCGACTTTATTGCTCGAGCGAAAACATTTACTGCGCGACGCATAGCGGAGCGCAGTAATTTTGCGAGAGCAATAAAGAAGCTTCACGCGCAAATTATATACAATATTTTTCCTACAACTGAAGTTCTGGATTCCAACACAATAAAAGCTTGCAGTTTGTAACATCACAGACCGTGCGCGGATTTGGTTAGCGTGCGCCATTGTTGAGGTTATGAGAATTTCACGAATTCCATGATCCACCAATGAGAAGACATCAAAATCAAAACAGAACCGTAAAGAAAACAGCTGGCGAGCATAAAGTACTTTACCGCTTGCGAAGCAGTAAAGAGGTATTTTATTAGTTATTTATGTATTAAGAGCGTGAAGCGCGACTTTATCGCTCGAGCCAAAACATTAATTTTGCGAGAGCGATAAAGAAGCTTCACGCGCGAATTGCATACAATATTTTTCCTAAAACAACAGTTCTGGATTCCAACACAATAAAAGCTTGTACAGGGTGTCTACTGGTTTCTAATTGTAAAATTCCCGACTTTTCCCGACCACATTTCCAAAATTCCCGACCTCTCAAGTTCTATAAAACCAATTTTACGTCAGGTAATATATTCCACAAAATTGCGATAAGCGGCGGTAGTAACTAAGACTCTTTGACCTAGACATTGTAAGGAACTCCTCGGGCTTGCGAGAATGAGAACCTAAGAACAGCGGAGGCAGATGCAACACCGATAGCGTGAATTAGTCTGCAATGTTGATTGCTTACATACACAGGAGTGGATCCAGCAGCAAATTTGGGGGGGGGGGGAAATACCTGAGTGGGTATATATCACCAGGCACCAAGATGGTGGGAGGGGTGGTAGCCCAGGGTGTTTTAAAATGAGGCCTGAAATCGTGAATTTGAAGCAATTTAAGGTGAAATGAAACCAACTTTCCAAATTTAATTGTTCACCTATTGCCTGTAATGATATAATATTATACTGTTAAAACAAAATTATTCATGATTTACAACCTTTACAACGTCCTATACTGCCAAAAAAAAACCAGAAACTTCAACTAATGGGTGTAAATAGAATATAAGTTAATTTCTGAGTGTAAATAGAGCAATCAATGTAGCAAAAATTTCAAGTTCAACGCATAATTTAATGTTTATATCTCACATAAACATTAAGTGGGAATATCACAATGAAATGTTCATAATATGAACTTAATTATGAAATTTTTGAAAAAAAAAACTATGTTATTGGTTAAGACAGCAGCTATCAATTGAATTGAATAGATAATATGATTCCTGGGAGCTGACTAGATTTCACACAGAAGAATTATTTCTAAAAAATCCCTTCGTACTCTTTTTAAATTTATCATTGGGCAGAGTTCTTGTTTCCAGGGACAACCATTCTTTTAGCCTTGCTTTACATTCACCTAGATAACACAATCATAGATCACCCTAATTCATTAGTCCAAAAATGTGTGACTCTTGATTGTCTACTGTCTGCTATAAAACTATTGTTCAATGAACATTAGAGATTTATTCGAAAAATAATTACATTATGTGGTACTTAACCTAGAAAGTATAAAAATTACGAAACACAAATTTTAATAACCTTCTTTTAATGTGTATCGTCACACAAAGCAGTATCACACATCACACAAAGCAGTATCATAACTACAGGATCAGTCTAGGGTGGAGGATGACCAATGATGTTGCTGGGAGAGTTAGACTCTCGGTACAATAATTACAACTGTAGTTTGTAATTTGGAGTAGTAGTCCTCTAAGATAAATTGAAGCAATATACATGGCTATTTATTCCAAAACAAGGGTTCGGGGTAATCCCCGAGAAAATGTTTGAAAATTACCTCTCTAAAGTCACATTTCAAGTGATTCTAGGGATTAATTCTAACTTAACACTTCAACACACGTTATGGGTCAATGCAAATATTATCTAGTTATTGTATTATCAATGAGAGATCGGACTATTATTATTATTTCAATTAAACTCTATAACCGAGGATAATATTGATGAAATTCCAAGCTCTCACTTGAATGCAGTCGCACAGAAACGACCGGAAACAAAAGGTATTCCTGCTACCTGTCAACGTTGTGGCTACAAAAGACATCAAAATCCACAAGTCTGTCCTGCAATTGAAAAACTGTGTTATAAATGTTCTCGAGTTGAACATTTTTCCAATGTATGTAGAAGTAGGAAACCTAAAGAACTCACTGCATCTACAATAATTGCAGCTGGCATAACAGGTGACTTGTCCAGAGCTATCATAACTGTTGCGCTTAATGGTATCAAAACACAAGCTCTTATCGATACAGGTAGCGTTGCAAGCTTTATAGATGAAGGCTTTACGAAAAGATATAATTTTCAAACTAAACTGAATTCAAGTCTTATAAAATTTGCATCTGTTCAACATGCAATGGTTACAAAAACATGTGTGTATGGCAATATTACATTTGAAGGAAAAGAATACAGTAATGTTCAACTATTAGTATTAAAAGATTGAGATTGTTGTTGCAATGTGATTCTTGGTCATAATTTTTTGAAACATCACAAAACAATAAGTCTAGAACTTGGAGGTGATGAACAACCTCTTGTGATTGATAGTAACCGAGTTGATATTCCTACAAAGAATTGCTCATTGGCGCAAGCGTCTTTAAATCCATGCTCCCTCTTCAATTACTTAACTCCAGATTGTCGCCCAATAGCCACCCGATCAAGGAGACATCCACACGATGACCACATGTTTATGAAAAATGAAGTCGAACGCCTCCTTGGAGAAGGAATAATCGAGGAAAGTAACTCTAGTTGGCGTGCACAACCATTCATCGTCTCTAATAATGGAAAGAAACGAATGGTCATAGATTACTCACAGACAATAAATAAATTTACAAATTTGAATGCCTACCCTCTTCCTTTGATTGAAGACCTTGTCAACACTGTTGCCAAATATAAAGTTTTTAGTACAGTAGACTTCAAGTCAGCTTATCACCAGATACCAATTCTTGAAGACGAACGTCATTATACAGCTTTTGAAGTAAACCGAAAACTTTACCAATTCAAACGAATTCCATTTGGAGTCACCAATGGAGTATCAGTCTTCCAACACACCATAGATAATCTCATACAAAAAGAAAATTTGAAAGACTGTTATGCGTATTTGGACGATGTTGTCATTTGTGGCTATAGCCAAGAAGAACATGACACAAATCTGAAGAACTTCCAACGTGTAGTTGAATCATATGGATTGACCTTAAACAAAGAGAAATGTAAATTTTCGAAGAATTCGCTGAAATTCCTTGGTTATGAAATTAAACAAGGCGAAATCAAACCCGATCCAGAACGCCTTTCACCTCTCATAAATTTTCCTCCACCACAGAATACAAAAGAATTGAAACGACTTATGGGATTACTGGCCCATTATTCACGATGGATTAAAAACTTTTCACAAAAGATTCACCCTATTGTCCACTCACAAACATTTCCTCTACCATAAGAACATTTGGATATCTTAAAATCATTGAAGGATGAAGTTGCTTCAGCAGCACTAGACTTTGTTGATGAAAATACCTCGTTCACAATCGAAACAGATGCATCAGATTTTGCTATTGGTGCAACTCTGTCTCAGAACTCCCGCCCGGTAGCCTTCTTCTCACGAACGCTGTCCTCAAGTGAAAGGTAACACTCATCCGTTGAGAAAGAAGCATATGCAATAGTAGAGTCAATACGGAAATGGAGACACTATTTACTGCGACATCAATTTACACTGATCACTGACCAACGATCAGTAGCATTCATGTTTGATATTAAGCACAGCCAGAAAATAAAAAATGAAAAAATACAACAGTGGCGACTCGCATTATCCGAGTACAAGTTTACCATTGTTTACAGACCCGGGAAAGAAAACGCACCAGCAGATGCACTATCTAGGGTTTGTGTAGCTGCTGGTTGTTCAACATCAAAGTCAAGTCTAGAAAAATACTACGAAGAACTATGTCACCCAGGTGTCACTCGCCTTTACCACTGGGTGAAGATGAAAAATCTCCCATTCACAGTAGATGATGTAAGAAAGACCTGCTCAAATTGCAAAATTTGCTCTGAAGTGAAACCAAGATACATGAAAATGGAAGGGACTCTAATCAAGGCCACCAAACCATTTGAGTGAATCAATATGGATTTTAAGGGACCACTACAGTCAACAACAAGGAATAAATATATATTAGTTATGATTGATGAGTATTCAAGATTCCCTTTTGTATTTCCTTGCCCAGACATGACAACACGAACAGTGATAAAATGCCTCATCTCATTGATTTCAATGTTTGGTGTTCCATCGTACATCCACTCAGACAGAGGATCAGCATTTATGTCTGCTGAATTGAAAAGTTTTCTCCTCTCCAAAGGCATAGCAACAAGCAGATCAACACCATACAATCCAAAAGGGAATGGGCAGGTAGAGCGATACAATGGGGTCATATGGAAAGCTGTAACACTGGCCCTGAAATCACGAGGATTGGATTCTAAGAAATGGGAAGAAGTAGTACCCGATGTTCTTCACTCTATTCGGTCTCTTCTCTGTACAGCGACGAATTGCACTCCTCACGAGCGCATGTTCTTACATACAAGAACCTCAACGAATGGACCATCCCTACCATCTTGGTTGACCAACCCAGGAACAGTATGGCTTAAAAAAACAGTTCGGAATTCGAAACAAGACGCATTAGTTGAAGAAGTTCAATTGATCGAAGCTAATCCAGAGTATGCCCACTAGCCCACATACATCATGTTGATGGACAAGAATCAACAGTATCCCTCCGCCATCTTGCCCCAAGACTTCATAATTAGTGGGGAAGAATGATATGATAAATATCACATGACCAATCGGTCTCTATGGAGACAAGCTATAATAATAAACAGTTTACATGTTATTAGCCTTATTCAGTAGGCCTATTCTGTTATGTGATGTACACGAATTTTGATTTGATTAAAGCTCTTAGTTCGGTTGACAAGATTTAATTATTATTTCACAGACATTACTTGAAACTGCTACTTTTCTATACTTGATCCCTAACTGCTACTGATTGGGGTACCGTAGAGGCATAGAGTACCGAAGGATACTTGAACATTTATTTTCAAAAAATTGAGGTGTACTCCTTGAAAACATTTTTATAATAACAATTCATACAGAACCACATTTTAGCGATTCCTGACATCTTCTTTGAATCTTGCCAAAAATTGTCTCACAATGGCCTGCTACAATTCCATTTTGGGGGGGGGGGGTGTGGGGAGGGGTAATATCCCCCTGATTCCTTCCCATAGTTACGCCACTGCACAAACTGTTAATGAAAAGTTAAATTCACAAGAAAAATTACGTTTTTTATTCGCAATTAAAAAGTTATTCTGTAATCAGCCAAAATCTCCCAACATTTTTTTGAGGATCCAGGATCTAGGCTCTAGGGTGATTATCTCACTGAATGTAAAGTAGTGCTAATAAAACAAGTCTGCTTTTTCTGCCATGGTTGTCCTCAGCCATGTATTGATTGATAAGCTGCAGAATCCAGAAAAACCTTTCAGAACTGGCATAATTTTTAGACCAAGTACTGAAGTAAACAATAATTTGCAATAGAAAATCAAATGTTGGTTAGGTATTGCTGTCTCATTTTCCTCCCTTGTCAGCAACTTTGAAAACTCTCCCTTATTTTCTTCTACTTTTTATCCTTATTTTTTTCTCTTTTTACCCTTTTCGTATTTTTTAATTTTCATCTCTGTCCTACCAATTTCTATCCTTTAACATATTGTCATCTCTTTTCCACTTCTTCAGTTTTTTATTATTTCCATTCGTTGAGAATTCTACTTTTTTCAAATGTTCTCTCTTTTCCTTCCTTTTCTTTTTCTTCTGCGTTGGGGGGGGGGGGAATTCCCCTTCCCCCCATGGATCCGCCACTGCGTATACAAGAGGTCACTAATAATTAGATGATTGGAACATTTCATCTACTTTCTTTTTTTACACAAAAAAATAGTAAAATCTTATAAAACACAACAAAAAAATGTAACAGCCACCCTTCGGGGGAATTGACCTGCCAATTAAAAGAAAATCACCCACTTCAGGGCAATGTAGGCTGATGACTCCATCAAAATAGCAAGTAGCAGCATATTGCAATTTGTTAAGGAATGTTGTTCTAACATTAGTAGAGGGCAGTTTAGAAATTCAAGCCATTAAATAGTTTACTTTGACATTGTACTTAAGAAAATCGTTTAAAATTTTACTCTACTAAATAACATTATTTTTAAACCCAGGGAGTTCTGAGCCCTTTTTATAATTCTCTTTAGGAAGCTTTCATCATTATCATCTGGAATAATTGCAGTAATCGAAGGTGGTAAAGACCTATTTCACACAATTTGAGGTTTGAGGTTTACTTATATTAAAAAAGGCATAGTTGGTTTTGTAATCATATTAATGTTTAGAAAAAATTAAATAGATTGAGACTGAACAGTTGCTTGCAAAAATACTTGTTTAAAATAACAAGTTTTACCTTGAATTACAAGAAATAACCTTGGACAAAAAATATATAAAGTCAAATAAATTGAACTAAAGGTATGGAGAATCACAGTACAATAGCAAAACACACACTATGTACAAAATGGCATTTGATTATTTTATGGCAAAGATTTATTGACTAATTGTTCCCAGCTACACATAGAATTATTCTTGTTTCCTTGTTAGCCAATTCAATGATGCACTCGTAACAAACGTATGTCAAAATACGTGTTACAATCAATTTTCTCATTTTCCCGACCAAATTCAAAAACATTTCAAAATTCCCGACCTTTTCCCGGTTTTTCCCGACCTATTAGAATTCCCGACCTTTTCCCGACTTCCCGACTTTTCCCGACCAGTAGACACCCTGTTGTAGTTTGTAACATAACAGACCATGAGCGGATTTGGTTAGCGTACGCCATTTTTGAGGTTATGTGAATTTCACGGATACCGTGATCCACCAATGAGAAGGCATCAAAACCAAAACAGAAGCGTAAAGAAAACAGCTGGCGAGCGTAAAGTACTTTACCGCTTGCTGAGCAGTAAAGAGGTATTTTACAATTAGTTTTCAGTACGTAAAGAACTATTTTACGAGCAGTTGTAGGAAAAATTAGTTTTCAGTATGTAAAGAACTACTTTACGAGCAGTTGTAGGAAAATGAATAAATATGCTTCAGCAATAAAAAAATGCACATAATCTTATCAAAGAAAAGTGAAGACAAATATGATTTGCCAGTGAAAAGTTATTCACAAAATCTTGAAACCTCTACGTTTAAAAGCCCATAGGTATTTTTTCTCTTAGATGAAGCCCACATGAGTCTGAGACTTGTGCGTGGGTAATAAAGTGAATAATAATGATACAATGATGTTTATGAATCATGAAACTTTGCTTTAAAGTGTATTCTGAACTACCAGGTAAGTGATAGTAAAGCATAAAAAAAGTTTCTTCTGCCGGTCACCCTTCCAAGCGCAGTCTTGAGCGCCCGTGACTGAACATCACGAACACCCTGCCAAGCAAGCGACCAATTATTTCCTGGTGGTACAGATAAACCACTAAACGAACGAAACATATTTAGGTACTTTAAATAAAATCGTTTTCTTTTATAGCCTTTAAAAATGATTTTGTATCACTCAAGTTATTGCTGCAAATGGTTGAAGTTATTAACCATTTCTATTGCATTTCTTGATTACAGTGGGAAAAAATGATGATTTCATTGAAGACAATAACCTTTACATAGTAAACTGAAGTTTGACACTGAATCTTTTTTTTGTGGACTATAGATTTTATAAGTTACATAGTAATTTAGACGTTTTTGCCAAAAAGTAATATTGTGATTAAGTTATTACTTAATCAAATACATAACTTACATATTTTCTTCTCAATCTTCTGCTGATCATCCCATCTCAAATCAGAAAAGTGAGCAAAATCACCCACTGATTTCGGCCTTTGCTTAGAGAAAAAGCACATATAGTGGTACCAGTACGCCATCTTTCCATCGAACATTGGAGACTAAAAAATAAAGAATCATTTAAGTTCCTTTCACAGAAAAATATTGGTATAGGTTGTCAACCCATACTTGGCAGTTTAATTAATTTGCCTCGAACATGTTGGCACTCTACTAGTTATTACTGTTCTATGCTAAGAGATGTTCTCTCATAAGTTATTCGACATAATAACCTATAGAGAATGACTAAGGCCGGCCACACACATGAACAGTCGAGGCGAGGCATTTCGACTAAAGGCGAGGCATTTCGACGAAAGGCGTCTTTAGCAACAGAGAAAGCATGGGCGCTTACGGAGCACCATACACTTCAAGAGTCATGGCGAGGCGAGGCGAAAAGGCGCCTTTTGTCGCAGAGTGAAACAGTCAAGAATTTCGTTTCGCCTAAAGTCACCAACAGTCGGAGCGTTCTGCGCATGTGCGAAGTCACGTGACCACCAATCAGCTTCTATCAAGTGTCCACTTTGCCAGAGGATCTGACGGCAACTCAACAATGAAACCACTCCTATCCATTTTGTGATTTATTCAGGGGTGCCTACAGGGGGGGAGTTATGTCGCAGACTGCATTATTGAAATACTTGGGGGTTCCAAAAAAAGTTTGGTGGTGGGGGGGGGAATATTTGATTATTTAAAAACCATTTAGGTTCACATTCTTATTTAGCTATTTTGCAATTAAGTTTATTGAGCAGAAGTTCATACCGTATATTCATTTCATTTATATTTCTTTTTTACCTTTACAAAAAAATGTAACCTATGTAAAGAATCTCAAAAAATATACATACATTTTGTATAATAATAATAATAATTCTTTATTGTTTCCTCAAAAGAGTTACAACAGGTGGTTGAGCAACATAACATTTTTTTCTTTTTTCTCTTAGATAATATAACATTAATAAATTAAATAAGAAATAAATACAGTATTAATGAACTGATACACTGTCGTTGAAGCTAGACATAATATTCCATATACCCTTTAGAGTTCTATCAAAAACAAAGCAAAGTATGATTCTTCATAACATTTTTCATAAATCACATCTGAAGAAAAAGAAAAAAGCTAAAAAGTGGAATAAGCACAATATTAATTTACATTTTTAATATTAAATTTTGTATATTATTTACTGGGTTTGAATTTAGGGGGGTGAGGCTTGGGGGGGTGAGCACACCTGATAGGGTGTACCCACATTCTTCTATTTTTCACATTGCGATCCAGCAACTGAATAAAATTTGACATCATTAAAACGATCTCTTCCTCGCTACTAGATACACTAGAAACTTCTATAATGAAACTACTGAAACTACTATAGTGAAACACTAGAACTGCGATATGTTCACTATGCGAAAGCACAGTCGCCACTTGGCTGTGAAACCGAGCCAAATTTTGGCCATGACTTGCCTCGCCTTCTATTGTGTGTGTCCGCTTTGCCGCAAGGCAAGTCAAGCGTCTTGACGAAAGTCATTTGCCTCGCCTCGACTGTTCATGTGTGTGGCCGGCCTAACTAGTTCATAGTACAGCCGCTTGAAGCTGTATTAAGGGTCGATGACACTGGCCAGTTAGTAGCTAAGCGAGTAGCAAGTTACAGGCCGACTGTGCTACAGAAGCTGGGCATGACAAGCCGAATTGTAGAATAAATGGAACTTCCAGAATTACTCCCATACTATGGAATTTCAAAGACAATAAATAATACATCAACACAAAATTAAAATATGAAGTTTAGTAACAGTTGTCTAATAAACTTTCATCGAAACAGTTAGTTGATTGGTGTTATCACAGAAAATTGAATATGTCTCACCTGAAGTGTTATGTTGGTAGCCTGCGCATTAAATGTCGGCTTTGGCCACAATAACATTGTGTTTCGGTGTTGACTACACTGCCAGTGAGTAGCAAGGAAAAGTTAAGGCCCTGTCTACTTATTTTTGCTACTTGCTGGCAGTGTAGCCAACACCAAAATATAATGTTATTGTGGCCAAAGCTGACATTTAACTGCACAGGCTGCTGACATAACACTTTGGATGAGACATATTGAATTTTCTGTGATGACACCATTTTACTGTTTTGATGAAAATTTATTAAATAACTGTTACTAAACTTCAGATTTTAATTTTGTGTTGCAATATTATTTATTGTCTTTGAAGTTCCATAGTATGGGGGTAATTCTGGAAGTTCCATTAATTTTATAATTCGGCTTGGCATGCTGAGCTGCTGCAGCGAGGTCGGCTGTAATGTTTCTACTTGCTACTCGCTTAGCTACTAAAGGGTAAATTTCATTGGGATAGTTACTTGCTAAGCGAGGAGCGAATAGAAATGTTACAGACCAACTGTGCTACAGCAGCTCAGCATACCAAGTCGAATTATATACAAAATTAAACTTCCAGAATTACCCCCATACTTTGGAATTTCAAAGACAATAAATAATATTGCAATACAAAATTAAAATATGAAGTTTACTAACAATTATTAAATAAAATTTCATCAAAACAGTTTTCAGAAAATACAATATATCTCATCTGAAGTCTTATGTTGGCAGCCTGTGTAGTTAAATGTCGGCTTTGGCCACAATAATATTATTGTATTTTGGTCTGGCTACTCTGCCACCTAGTACCAAATCCAAAGTTGAGAGCCTGTCTACTTTGGATTTGGTACTAGGTGGCAGAGTAGCCAGACCAAAATACAATAATATTATTGTGGCCAAAGCCGACATTTAACTACACAGGCTGCCAACATAAGACTTCAGATGAGATATATTGTATTTTCTGTTTACTGTTTTGATGAAATTTTATTTAATAATTGTTGGTAAACTTTTTTTAGTTTTGTTGCAATATTATTTATTGTCTTTGAAATTCCATAGAATGGGGTAATTCTGGAAGTTTAATTTTTTATATAATTCGGCTTGGTATGCTGAGCTGCTGTATAGGCCGATTCAACTTAAGAATTCAGTATTGTTTAAATGGAGGCTTTCTATCCTTGTTAATCACAAGGCAGTTACCAATGTATCTGTCCCACTCGCACTGACCAACGTTGTCGCACTCGTAGTGCTCGATCTTGACTTTCAGCAGAGACTGTACCGCTCGTAACACAAACAAATCCAGCGATAACAAACGATGCGTCATACACCTACAAACTACAATATTTTGGAATGCGTGAAGATAATTAATTTTTATTTAATCTTTGATATCTAATTTGTGTATACAAAGTAGAGTTAAAATTTTATCGAAATCGACCAACTTTCAAAATTGTAGACCTCTATTGAAGTTTTTTCAGCGGCCAAGTTACCGGCTGACACTTTCCATAACATTTTTACTGCTGATTGAATCTTATTGTCCTCTTTTAAATCAACGATTTATTAAGATTAATGTTTCAAACACAATAAATTCAAGAAAGGACATTCTCAAGAATACTAAATTGTTACTTTGTTACGGTACTGGATGTTAAACGAATTGTTAATTGACTGAATTGTCAATTGTTACTGGATGTCTCCAGTGAAATCAGCGAACACATAAGACCATTGGTCTTATGGGTTCGTTGAGTGAAATTTATAATATTGAAAGGGAATTGGAAAATTTAATTAAGTTGAACATATTTGACAATTTAATAATTGTAAAATCCAATAACTTCATCATGGATAAGTTTAAAGTACATTAAAACGTATCAGTTGCCATAAAATGATAACTAACATTAAACAGAATCTTTGTCAGCGTTGATGGCACAATCAACATTTCATGTAAATATATTTAATTGATAATGTAAATATCATGTTCTCGTAAAAATGTCACCAAGAAAAGGGAAAACACAAAATTTGATGTTAACTTCCACTGGAACCGAGCCGGACGTGACTAATTGTTATTTATAATCGAAGCCTACTCGAGACGGCTGGAGTACAGACCCAACATTCAAAGTAGGTGTCGATTGCTCTGTTTAAGGGTTGATTACATTGGGATAGTTACTCGCTAAGCGAGTAGCGAGTAGGACGTTACTGTCCGACCGTGCTACAGCAGCTCAGCATACCAAGCCAAATTATATAAAAAAGATTATTTCTAGAATCACCCCCATACTATGGAATTTCTAAGACAATAAATAATATTGCAACACAAAATTAATATATGAAGTTTACCAACAATTATTCAATTAAATTTCATCAAAAAAATATTTGAATTTGGTCACATTTATACTCGCTGGCAGAGTAGCCAACACCAAAATACAATATTATTGTGGCCAAAGCCGACACTTAATCACGCAGGCTGCCAGCATAACACTTCAGATGAGATATATTGTATATTGTTTTGATGAAATTTTATTGAATAATTGTTGGTAAACTTCATATATTTATTTTGTGTTGCAATATTGTTTATAGTCTTAGAAATTCCATAGTATGGGGGTGATTCTGGAAGATAAATTTTTAATATAATTCGGCTTGGCATGCTGAGCTGCTGTAGCACGGTCGGTCAGTAACGTCCTACTCGCTACTCGCTTAGCGAGTAACTATCCCAATGTAATCAACCCTTTAGCGATAGCACATACACTTGGCAACAATGCTCTCCATTTAAACAATACTGAATTCTCAAGGTTAATCGGCCTATAGCACTGTCGGTCAGTAACATCGTACTCGCTACTCGCTTAGCGAGTAACACTATCCCTATCCAAATGTAATCGACCCTTTAGCTAGTAACTCGCCCAGTGACATCGACGCTTTATCACGGATGCGTAGTGGGGCATACAAAATTGTGTTTCTGCACACTGCCAAGAATGAGTTGACAGGCCCTAGAAGTAGAAGATTAGATATTGCAATATTTTTTTCAATTAAAGGTAGTTGATTTGTTTTCCTGTGCTCAACTGTTGAAAACGATAGCCTGTAAAACCTGATAACATTCAGTAAGATAATAGAAGAGTTCAATCGTTGGAAGCTTGTTTCGTAATAAATTAGCTTATGATGTGAAGCCTACCAAAATGATATTCAGTTGAAAGAATATTGTTCATACCTTCACCATTACAGCAAGACGAAGGGTTCCTTTTTCTATGGTAGATTTGCAGCCCCGACATGATGCTCTTCCACTTTTTGCGTATTCTGCTTTATACGGATAGTCCAAAACATCTTCATCGTCACTCGGCATCTTGGATTGAGAAGGTAACCTCAAACGCTACGAAAAAATCTTGATTAAATGTTCAGAAGCGAGTGTTTCTTTGGGAAGATATCCTTTCGCTTTCGATAAATACGAGACAATTGAAATTGAGGTTTTTTATAGATATTAAAAAACAAACACACAAAAATGTAGCACAATACCGAAAATACGGAAAAGGCAAAACCTGCACAGCGCTGTCGAAAATCCTGTGTTCGTGTTCCCGGTTAAACGTTCTTCAGCCTTTTGAATCTTCTTCGTGATTGGTAAATGAAATGACTAGAACTAAAGTATTATTCATACAAAAAAAAAATATGATAGAATATTTTGTTTTTCTAACAAAATTAGATTTTCAATACCGTAGTTTTGAGTTAATGTTCATCTTTGTCAACAGAGTTTTTTTAAACAGTAATGCTGCTTATGCAGAATGATATGATAAGGACATAATTCCAAATTTACTTTCACTTTTATTCTTTCAGGAATGTCTCATATTTTCCTTGATTGCAAATAAAATTTTTATTTCCCTCATCACATAAAATTTAATCGTTTCGTCCATCATGATTTCGATGTTTTGAAGGTTGTCAAACCTACAAATCCCAATGTAATGGAGAATGGTCGATGAATATGGCGCTGTCGAATGCATTTCCGCAGGAGACAAAGAATTTTGAGTTTTTTAAATTTGTGTAAATGTAGGAATATTTTCCTGGTGTGTGAGTCATCAGAAAAATGCCAAGAAGTGTTTAGCATAGGTTTCAAATCATATTCACCCCTATAAGGTAAATACAAGTTGAGTTGAATACGTGTTTTTAGAACTTGAACCTAATGTTACCGCTTTTATCATTTATTTATGGAACTGGTAATTACAGAGTCCATGGTTTATGAATCGTTTATATTCCGATACTAAAAGTGCCATCCATAACTATCGAGGTATTTGTTATGTTCTCGTTGCTAGCTGTTATCTATTTTGCCATGCCACTTCAAATTTTCAAGTTGTGAATTAGTCACTGTTCTCTGAATGGCAAAGTTTGTCTGCCACCTCTGAATATTATGAGTAATTATAGTCATTTCATGGGCTTAGTAAGAGAAAGTGGGCCTTGATTCAGGAACTTGTCTGTCCATTAGGTTGGCTTGGAAAGTAGCAAAATTGGTTTACATTCAAGGAATCACCACGAAGTGACATTAAACATGTCTGATGATGAAGACAAACCTCCTGCTCCGCCAGTTCGTCTGACCAGCAACAGGTAATGATTTGTTTGTATCTATTCATTTTCTTACTTCTGAGTATATACCGTATTTTAGGTTGCAGTTCTTCATGCCCATTAATGTAGCCTACTGTTAATGACGGCAAAAAAATAGATGTCAGTTGTACCTAACCTATTCAAATTGGCATCAACAATTTTATGGAGTTCTCGTAAAATGTATGGTTGTAACATTCTACCCAAGATACAGGCCCACCTCCCTTTCAATTTTTTATTCTAAAAAATTACAAATATAAGTTGAATTTACTAATTTTGTCGGCCACCTGCTAAATATCGGTTCTTTTAGCCTTAAAATTTAAAAATAAGCGTTTGCTTCTAATTTTCAAGGTACGTATTATACGGTGGCCAAGCAGAACAAGCTTAACCCAACCATGCTAGATCGTAAATTCGCAGATTCACGATCGCATTGCTCCCAGTACATTCCGATCTAGATCTCCGGTCACGATCTAGCGAGGAACCGAGGTTTGATTAAGCTTGCTCCGCCACTGATTTGTAAAATAGTGGCCTCCATGCAATACGTAATTACCGTTTTTGAACAGCTGATTAGGCTACACTAGATGAGTATTTTTTTAGTTCAAAGTTTGAATATCTATGATAAATTACGGATTTAGTAAGCTTTGACCTCCTGATGTGTATGATATTTTACCGGTTTTTAAGGATTTGTTCTTTGAGCGATTGACCTTTACTAGAGCAATTGGGCCCAATATTAAGAAGTTCATCATTATGGGTAAACCTAAAGGTATAACAAGATAAACGATCTTTATCCATTTATCGACCTTTTAAGGAAGCCTCCTTACAATACGTAAGTAAGGTTTCTCTTTATGTTCCAATATTTCTGACCTCAGTTTTAGATACTGTGGGCTAATATGAAATTCAGCCTAGAACTGGACACTTCCAAGGTAAGAGTCAGATCAGATCAACTCCAATCATTCTCCACAGCTCGTTATTTTGAAAAGTAAAAGCATCAGCTATTTTCATTTTTCAGATAATTTTTGTCATTTTTAAATTTGCTAATATAGCTTAGAGCTAAACAAAAAGATGAAACATTTATTTTTTCCAAAGTACACAATAATATAAACAAGATTCCTACTTTCATGGAATGAATAGTTTAATATTTTAAATACCAATATTTTGTGTTCCAATCACGACCGCATTCACTAGTAAAAAATGTTTGACGTGCAAAACTATTGCATGTGAGTTGATGTAATCTCCAGGCGAAATTAGAAAGTTTCCATGAGCAAAACATTATTCAAATTGAGTAAAATCCCTGGAAGTAAGAGGATTCCAGAATTATATTATGGAAATATTCTATTAACTTATGTCTGATCTGTATTTATGAGGTGAAATAGTTTGTTGACTATTTGAGATGGGCTGCTTCCTAAACTTTATTCTATGTTTATTAATGACGTTGGTATTCAAAAATGTTTTGTTTTGACAGTAAATTATTATGATTAAATGGTGACCACGGGAAAGATCATTTTGTGTTTTTGAGTCCACATCATGAGCAAATGAATAATTTAACATCCCTCAACCAATTGCCTGAGGCTTCTACTTTAGCTGTTGGAATGTTCCAGAATTTTTCATTTTTTTTTCTTGTAGTCGTTGGAATCATTCGTCTGGTTTAAAGAAGGGAGGAATAATGTTTGAAATCTGTTCCTTATTTTTTAATATCCGTATAAGCACTTGATATATTGATTTTTACCGTATTATCAAAACTGAAATGCTTTGTTTTAATAATTCTGTGTGGAATCCTGTTATGTGTGATGAACTTATTCGTTTATTAATGCTATCAATTTGTTATTTTACAAATTACACTGTTCATGATAAATTAGAGTGAGTATGTTGCATTATTTGTAAACAAACACAATATGTTGAATGGTACTCACTACACATGTTTCTTGAGCTCACAGGCTCTTTCTGTTGTTCCCTTTTTCTCACTCACACTCTTCCTTTCTCATTTTCTTTTTCTTTCTATCTATCTCTGTGTGTGCATCTTTCTCTAAGAGCAACAGGAAATAAATTTGTAGGTTTGTTATCAGCAACTAGATAGTTTTGAAGCCAATAGCTGTGGTTTTACTGATAATTTCAAAGTTTTTCTTTTCAACGTGTATTTGAATGAGTGATGCACTAGTGATTTTAGACTATATTGGATGCTGTATCAGATATTTATAAGTCCGAGTAATCAACAGGTGAGCCCCAATTTTATTATTAAATTCAGTCAGACTTCTATACAACGAACTTTCAGACATATAAATCTTCATTTAAAGAAATTTATGATGTCCCTTGATATTTTAATCCAGGCAAGATGACATCTCATTAACGAATCTTTGCCTGAATAATCGATTTCGTGATACAAAAGTTCAAGAGTAATTAAAACATTTATGAGCATTTTGGTTTTGTTTAAAATATCCTGAATTTAAAGCTTTAAATTACTTTGATTTTATTTTCTAATAAGATGCTTGGGGTCTAGTACATAATAATAATTTTATTTATCAAAACAACTTCAAAATAATTCTACATAATCAACACTTGTAATCAAGAAAAGTTATTGAAACACAATTCAATACAAATAAGAAAAATCAAGAATATAACGATTAATATATATTTATATTGTATTTTGTCTCCCAATCCGTTTGTGGATACAAATGAATTAATTCGATAAATAAAATAACTAGACTGGTTACATAATTTATATATAATTTAGTGATATATTTAAATGTTTAATTAGGATTCATTTATCCAAATTATTGAAAATCTACGCTTAAATAAAAAATATCTGAAAAAATCAACATGAATCTGTATACACAGACTTCAATATAGTTCTCTTATTATCGCAATAACATCAGATTGTGTGATTCATAGATATTCAGTGACATTGGTTATATGTACAGTAGAAACATATATACAATGCTTGTGAAAAAGTGTTGAATTGCCAAAACAAACCGTTATGTAAACCGACTGAATTTAAAACAATGGCAGTGAAAAAACAAACAAACTACCTTAGTACGTGACTGTGCATTGTACTATTGTAAACTTGTCAGTCTACATCCGATTCTTGACAGAGTTGGTGATTTTTTCTGTTATTTTTGAAAGTTTCTATTTACTTGTCAGTTAGCAATATTGTAAGTAAACGTTTCAGTTACGTGAGCAATAAGGAAAAATTTGTGGGAAATTTTTTGTAATGTAACTAGTTGACGTTTATGTGTGTGATTATGTTTTTCATGACGAAATACTCCTTGAACAATATTTTATAAAAAGGTTTACAATTTTTATAGTAGTTAAGTAACTTATTAATGAACTTACCTTGAGGCTCCTTAACTCAAGGCAGACTTGAAAAGTATTCTCTTAAAAGGCTCTTCAAATCTTCCTTTAGTCAAGTAAGCCTCGAGGTAGATTTATAGTTATAGATGATTAAGCCTGATTGTACTCAAGAAATACATTTTATTTCAAGTCTAGATCAAGTTTATTTCAAGAAAGTTTAGTTATTTCAAGAATATTAAACTGTATTAGTACTTAACACAAGAGTATAAATTATTTAGTATTGATCATCTATACGTACATGATCACATTGCAGTAGAATGTAGAGGAAGCAACAGGCTTTACAGCCCAAAACTGCTTCCTCTTCTAAATTTCAATACAGAAATGTCCAAATAAAGGTTATGTCTAAACGTCAGTTTCACTATTAATTTTCTCTAGAAAAAATATCCATTTCTTTTTGAAAAAATTTGTACATAGAAGTCAATGAAAACAAATTACCAAACAGACAATACAGTTAATACGACAATTATCTTCCAGTAGCTTATGTAGCTTAGTAGCTTAGTAGCTTAATTATTTCCAGTAGCTTATGTATTTTAATCCGTCAATAATATGTTAATTATAAGTTATAGGCCGGCAAGCGTAGCATTCTCTTTGAGTTTTTAAAGTTTTATGAAATTGTGTAAATTGGATTATTTTTCTTTGCTTCTGTACTTTTAATATTATTTATTCCTTTTTTCTAGTTTGTTTATTTAGTATTCATTTCCCAACGAAACAAGTGTAGTTTCCTTAAAATAAACATTAAAATATTATTGTGTTATTGTAGTGTAGTGGGAATAGAATTTGTGTTTTGTTTGACAATTATTGAGTTTTAGTTGAATATTGAATAGGAATGATTCGTATGATTCATACACTACTTATTCAATTGTAATTTGTTGATAATGAAGTTTTAATTGCCAATCTGACTTGCTAATTTGTATCTAGTAATATTTCATACTTTCTCCTATTAATACATTTTTGATAACTGATTGCATAAATCATACCCTCTTATAAAATGATTTGGCGTGTTAATGTTAGTATTGATAAAAAAAATAGCCAATAATTAATACTGAAATAGTACTGATACGTGTCTCTGTGTTGATGATTAAGTTGATGGTTACGAAAATGTAACATTAATGGTAGCTACAGTATATTCATCTCTTTAATGCCGGAATTTTTATTACATCAGAAATTTCCTCAGACACATTGATAACTCCTATTTTTATCATTCCTTATTTTCTCATTTAGTATTCTTCTCTATTTAGTTTGTCCTATGCATTAATGACTCATTTTAAAACGTTTTATATTTTAAATAAATGATATATTCTATTGCGATGGGGTTCTGCATTTAGTGTTCCTTTTAAATTATAACAATTGAATACCAATGGCTTGCCTGATCTCTCAAGACACTACTATATTACTCATATACTCACTATTATTATAATACTACTATTATATTTTATGTTCATTCGTTATAACTGTAACTTGAAATTTTGATTTAAAAGATTTCTTATTCGCTTATTTAGGAATCGGTTTGCAGTTAAATACTCATGACTCGAAGATTTGATATTATCTGTTACTAGTTGAATTATTAATCTGCTATTGATTTATTTTTAGGTGGATTTTTATAGGTATCATTGTTATTTTTAAATATGCTGTTTCTTTTATGCCTCGATATAATAATAATAATAATCTTTATTTCCGCAAATACAAACAAGCAAAAGAAAAAATACACAGGAAAAAATGATACATGATAGAAAATAATAATAATTATAAAACAATCAATTATTAGGAGAGAAACCAAGAAGTTACAAAGAAAAAATACTTAGATCAACTTAAATATCATGTACAAGAAATAAAATGTTACAAAAAAAATATCTGCAGAAATAATACTGTATGCAAATAATTTTATTGTGAAATTATGTCCGCATACAGGAGCATCATAGGATCCAACAAAGATGCCATGAATTGATGTAATAAAAAAATGAATAATAGAATTAAAACACTTGGAGGAAACATAGAATAATAATAGTACGAAAATGTAGGAGTAGAAACAATAAGGACTAAAAATATACCATTATAATTATAACTTTAACTTTGAGCATTGAAAGCAAAATAAGCATTGATAACTTTAAGCATTGAAAGCAAATTAATAGCTGGTAGAAATTTTAAAAGAACTTAAAATGATTTGATGATGTTGTCATGGAATGATCACTGGTTGAATATTGCAGCAAGGTTAAACATTAAACATGCCCTCAACCTCATCAAATATGATATTGCTGTAATTGATGTTCGGTTGCTCATTTATTAATTTTAGCATTAATTTAATATATATTTATTCATTATATTGACATTTATCAATGTCTGCATTAAATTATGGGGATCTCTTTTGCAACTTATTATTTGAAAAATTAATAAAACTGTAGAAATTAATTATTGATAAATGAATGTGTTCACATACACTCAAACTCTAATTTATTTGATACTTATTCATAATTCACATATTTTTATCTATTTATTTATTTTTTAAGGTTATTTTTGACAACTTATTATTTGTATAGCTTATAATACTTCGTATATGATTGAAAAATAAATGTATACTTAGACTGCTCATTCTAACACTTATTTATTTGTCGCTTATTCATGATGAACATATTTTATATATTTTTTACTTTAATCATCAATTTATTTATTTTTCAGGGGTGATACCACACCCAACCTGCCGGTAGACATGCGCCCTCTACCGAAAGAGCCGGACAGTGAAGAAAGAAAGAAGAAAACGGGAAAAAATAAAATTCGAACCAAGGGCCGTGACTCTGAAAAACCCAACATATCTTACCCCACAAATTTCGAGCATACCGTACACGTTGGCTTCGATGCGGTCACCGGAGAGTTCACTGTAAGTACACTGAAAAAGAAAACAAAATTCCAAAAAAGAGCGATGACGACTTTCTATCTTGGCTTTGTACTTGTCTTTCTTCCATTTTATCTGTCTTTTGGTTTGTTTCTTCCGAAAACTGTTTTCTAAAACCGCGAAACCTATCAGGTGTGGTCGTTCTTGTAAATCTCAAAATATTGAGTTATTAGAATGAGGAGGTGCATGTTTCACAGCCGTAGATATTAATTGGTAGGATATTTAGGAGCGGTGAAGGGCTGCAAAACTTCCGGCTGAGTCAAACAATAACGGACTTGAAATGAAGTTCATGTTTCTCAGTCATAAATAACAATGGGTAGGAAATTAATTATCTGAAATTAACCTGCAACCTAATGGATAATTTACAAACAGTCAGTGGATTTACAATCTCAAAATGAAGAATGTCTTGAATTTGAATTTAAAGTGCCGAACAGTCTGACTTGTTTTAAGAAGCAATATTGAATTGTATTACTTTACGAAGTTTGCAAAAATTGAACTAAATTTATTACTCTTAGAAAATTCCTTTAATGTAGCACATATACTTATTCTTTCTATGTATTTTACATTAATTCAAGAAAAATCCAGGGGCTCCAAGGCTTGGCCAGTCTGCAGGTTCCTTATTTAAACTTGAATTTAACACATCTTCATTCTTCTATTTTTATTCTTATTTTAAGTTTGAAATGAAATTTAACGAAATAATGAAAATAAAATGATGAATTAATGAAATGATATAATAATAAATAAAATAACAATAAATAATATAATACATTATGAATGAAATAAAGAAAATTAAATTAAATTCTTCATTCCATTTTTATTTTCATTCAAGTTTAAAATGAAAATTAATGAAGTAAGCGGATGAACTAAAATAAATAACTATTAATCACAATGAAAAATCCAATTAAAATACAATAATAAATTTGATGTCTTTTTTATTCTTGCAAGAAAATATCAAAGTGGAGAAAATTTACGTTCATTCTCTACAAATGAATTATAAAGAAAAATAAATGGATGAAAGTAAGGAAGAAATGAAAGTATAAATGAATTGAAAGAAAATGAAACTATTTTTAAATACTCTTATTGTCTTTAAATTTGATTATTAATTTATTTGTGATGATATTTCAAGAACGACCAACGCATAGGTTAGTTTGTAACACAGTATGGCTTGAGTGATAATTGCTTTTGTAACAGAAGATGCTTCCAATTTGAATAATGTGGAATGTAATTATTTATATTGCTATAATTATTATTCTTTGCAAAATGAGGTAAAATAAAAGTAGTCAATTGAAACTTATCCTGATTCAGAATAATTTTGTCATTAAGTATTCTCATTAATTGTGAGAAATTAATGTGCTCTATGTAAAGTTGTTAATTTTGAAATATAGTTGAATTGATAAATGTAGGTTATTTTATAGGTAATCAACTTATATATATAATGTTATATTAATTATGTTAATCATAATAATATCCTAATATAGAATTCGGTAACTAATTTCCACTAAGAATAAGTGTGGTAAAAGTTCGATTAGATATTGAAAATTCCAATTAGTGCTAGTTGTGATGAAAGTCTGAGATCCCATCTTCGATAAGATATAACCCCGGACTAAGATTATCATATTCCTAATGTATTTGATATATCTCAACAATTGTAGCCGCTAGCAACTGTATTTATAATCCTTGGTAAATGTCCAGTAATATAACTGTAGTACATTTTTAATTGCATTCACTGTCTAGTAAATTTATAAAAGGTATTTTCTTTCAAAAAATCTCAAGTAGTCAAGTATATTATTCACCTTTTGTGACGAGTAAGATTTATAAATTTATTTAGCCAATAAAAAAATTTGTTTACTATAAAAAAAATTGTCGAAGGCTTGTAACAATCAAAACTAGCTAATAATTTGCGGGAAGCAAATCAGTATTTCGATCTATGAGACTCTTATAAAAAGCATGGCAATTCTATGTAGTATCTTATTCCTAATTGTGATGTCTAAATAGTATCTATTGATCGTCTTGAACTATTTCAGTCTAAAGCAGTGTTTTTAAAGCTGTTCAACTTCTTAAGAGCCATGGCAGATGGACTAAAAAATAAAGAAAAAAGTCATGTTTAAGTCTATTAGTACAGAAAATATATAGTCTAATAAATTTAGTCTAATCTAATTAATAAGAAAAAATCATGTTGATGCCCAATAATAATGAGCATAATAATAATAATAATAATAATAATAATAATGTGCTCTAACCCCCTTTTAAAGACGTTATGGGGAGCATGTACCATTTGAAGTGGGTTCCGAACCACATGTTAAAGTCTATAACACATTGCGCTCTCATAGAGCAATCTAGACACTTTCTACACGAATATGCAATAAAGTCTAGCATCACTTTACTCTACAATGGATGAATGATCGGGAATAATAGTATCATTTGTAGATTGCATTGACCTATTTTTCTGATTACAATAGAAGCATTGAAAATCGATTCGTTTCAATGCCATTTGATCGCAGAAGCTTTTCCGTGTTTTCTTTTTGTGATTGAGATCAATTTTGAATATAAAATTTTGTAGCGAAGTGAATCTGTAACTTAATTAGTGTTGTGAACTTGATGACTGCTCAATCTTATTCGAATAATGCAACGTTTCCTTATCAAAGAGGTTTCAGGAAGAATTTGCCATTCCTCATTTAAATTAAGATAATATTTCATACAAGCATAAGTCCGGAAACTTATCTGGAATCTTGTTACGGAAATGAAAATGACTAAAATTAGCAGCTATTCTTATCAATTTACTCCTTTTTAAATCTCTAGGTCCTCCAATTAGGTGTTGAATTAAATAGTTTACATGTAAAAGGAACTGGAAAATCAAATGAAAGATGTTACAAGTCTTTAGCCACCTTAATTAGATAGATAGATAGATGACTTTTAATTGTGCACTTTACAAGTAATAAAAGTGCTGTGGGCGAAGTTGAGGCATAAGAGCCCCCTCTTCCACAGAACTAGCAGTATAAAAAACAACTTTATTTACAATGCAAAAAAAATATCAATTAACAAACAAGATGAAAAAATGATGATAAATATAAAGAAAGACTGAAATCAAAGAAACATACTCACACACACGCACGCGCTCACACACACACACACACACAAGACCAGACTAGATAAGAGGAAATTAAACATCGCCTAGTGAAGCCCACCCACCTTTATGCTTTGTTGACAAATAACCAAGTTAATCCACTTCAAGCTTGAAAAATCTTGTTTTTAATACTTTCATATTCTGTAAATATCTACACAACATAAGTTACATACATGTAATATGTTTTATTCGATTTTCATCTCCTTTTAGATAAGACCTATTTAACACCTAAATTGAAACTTCATTGCATTCTAAATGAGTGAATTTATAAGTATAGCTACAATCTTCAGCTCTCTGTATTTCTTTACTTCCGGTCCTGTGCTCATATAAACGTTTTCTTTATTTTTATGAGAGGAATCTTCTAGTGAAGTTTCATATATTCTTCTTGTAACAAATTCAACAATTACTGGGTAAATACAGCACGTAGCTATGAAATTATGTCATTGATACATTAGACTTTAGGTCTGGATGCTGCAACTATTTGAAATATCCCGAAGATATTGAATATTTACTGTTTCACACTTACCTTGATTTGTAACGTATAGTCTGACAATTATTGTCAAAAAGAATTTGTCAATTATTGATAATTGTCGTACAACATTAATATATAGGTATATATGCATAGAAGAAAAATTATATTATTTAGGATTTATTTATATTATTTCTCATTGAAAACTATTAGGCTACATGATTCTCATTATAGAAAAATTTTATAAAACTGGTATAAAAATTAAATTTTAAGATTTCCATACTTTTCTTACAGTTTTAACTGTTTCTATCATGGTTTTCACACTTCAATTAAAATAATTATTCATGTTTATTGCTTTTCTCTGTCATGATCTTTCATCAACAAACACACTTGTGACGTTGTTTTGTTTTCTTTTCTTTTCTGTTACAAGCTGCCATGTAAAGTAAGTAATGCCAGATGCATGTTTATCCGTTTTCTTTGTGTTTTTCTCTTTCCTTTTCCTTTATAAAGCATCACTATTTTTTCGATATCAGTGTTGTTTGTTCATGTTTATTCACGTTTGTTTGTTTGTCATGGTAGTTTTAGTATATTTTTGTATGAGTTTTGTTTTTATTATGTGTTATTTAATTCATTTTTCAAAAAAATGTATTATTCCTGATGTTTTTGAGTAGCAAAATTTCGTTCATCGCACACTTTTAAATGTTGAGATAAGTGTTTCTCATGAATTGATATCAATTCTTAAAAAATGCAAGTATTTGAAAAGTTTGATTCGTTCTCATTATTTCATGGAGCATTTCTTTTAACTTTTTTATCAATATTTGATTTATTATTTCTTTTATTAAAATACCATTTGTTCAATATTGTTTTCATCAGTCGGACATAAATTATGAATTACAGATTTCTTATTGAATGTTTGATCAAGGTTTCACTCAGTGGTACAATTATATCTAATTTTCTTAAATTAATCTGAATGTTACAAAATCAATTATCACTCTGGTTGTTTAATGTCTTATTTCTTCTTGGTATTTTTCTTGTTTCAGTTATAAATTATTTTTTATGTATTTCAAACATTTGGGTGTTGAATATGTTTGAAACTCTTTCTTTCTGAAACTTTGTACCTTCTTCAATAAGTTTTAACATAAATATAAATTTATTGTTCACTCAATTATATGTGTAATTTGCTAAGTTACATGTTGAATAATCACATTTGAAACTCTTTTTCGTAATGGTGTGTCTCCTTCAATAAGTTTGAACCTGAATATTGATGTACAGTCTTGATTAATCTGATAGGTTTATCATTATCACTTTGAATTATCTCGATTTATTCTATGTAGAGGAGTCCAAAAATGCATACTGTGGATATCTTCATTGTAGAATGATTTTATTCACATATATGTTGACAACCATTCACTAATAATATCGGTATAAGATTGAACTAGAATGGCAAACTAAACTACTATCCACGATTTTATAAACTCTTTTGAACTCTTCTGTATGTATAATTTCAGAGTTTTGTCTGTTATAACTTATGAAATGCATACAAAATCTTCATGCAAAATTATTTTCATATTTCTTGATATTTGATGTACATGATATATCAATGTTGAATGTCCCAATGTTTATTAGTGGATTTTATGGACCTTAACAGTGCAATATTTTTTCAAATCGTTCGTGAACTTTCTTTTCCTTTTTTACTTCTTTGTCGTTCTCTCTTCTACCTTGTTTCTTTTCATTCCTCGTCTACTTACTTTTTTCAAATTGTTTAACGACTTTGTCTTTCCTTTTTCCCCTTTAACTTCTTTGTCTCTCCTTCCCCACTTCCCACTCTTACTTGAGCGTTTATTTGTTTTCACTCTTTCTTAAACCTTATTTCTTCTTATTCATCGTCTTCTTATCAGACACCAACTTTATGACCAAATTTTTTATGTCCTTTAATCTGTGGTTGTTT
Source organism: Conomelus anceps (assembly GCA_948455865.1). Taxonomy (NCBI): domain Eukaryota; kingdom Metazoa; phylum Arthropoda; class Insecta; order Hemiptera; family Delphacidae; genus Conomelus; species Conomelus anceps. The sequence goes on from OX418216.1 coordinate 51,816,559, forward strand.
ATGCGTATTTGTTCTTAACGTAAGCTATTTGTCTTCCACATTTTCTTCTTGTACAATTCTTAATCCAGTTCTGAGTGGAATGCCCATGTCCAAATATGTGTGGATATGTTTGAAACAACAATTAAATGTATTTTTCAATATCTAAGGTGTTTTTTAAGTTCTCAATGGAATGTTGGTATAAAAATATGTATTAATCTATAATCAAAGCAATATTTGAATGTATGTTTCAAAATTTAGATGTTTAATTATAATACATTAGACTCTATGCAAGCATTCCATTTAGAGACCACAAAAGGCCTCGAAGATATTTATAGTTTTATAAATGTTTGAAACTTGAACAATTTTGAAAAATATTTTTGTTTAAAGAATAAACCGAAATAGCGCAATTTTTAACGCAATTTGGTTTTTTGTTTTAAAGATGATGATTGTCATAGGAAAATTCCGTTTTTTGTCCAATATTACGTTTTGGATGTACCACCGGGGTTTTGAATTATCCTCAACCCCTCTACCATTATTTTATTTTTTATTACGTAAATCGGGCATCATGTGTACTTTATATTGCATCATTGTTTTTCTTCCATGTGTCTATGCTCAATGCCTAACTGTGATACGTTTTATACAATGTGTTTAACTAGGGCTATGTCTCTGATAAGGCTCCGACTGAATGCTATTCCTGCCGTTAAGGGTTCGATTCCCGTTCAGCCTGGCATATTTTATCATAATTCAGTTTGTTACCAACGCACAAATTTCAAGACTTATGCGGACATTAACCGATAAAATAAAAAACTTGATGACTGGTCAAAAATGCACACTTGTATTTTCGTCTGCTCTTTTTCTCTCAATTTAGATTTTCCTAGACAAATCACATTTTGTCTAAATTGCTCACTCTTACATTCTAGAGGTCTTTTCGATTTAGTAGTCAATACAAGACAATTGTGAGCAAATCCTAGAGCGCACCCTAAATAAATAAGAGAATGGTTGTAGGTAAACCAATGAGAATAATAAAGATAATACTGATAATGAGTCCTGATTTGTTGCTGAAAAAGTTCCGAAATTATCCAGGGTGTTATAATCGGTGAGCATGGGAAATTCTAAGAATGGAAGTGATGGCACTTTTCTAAAATAATAACTTCCGCTCAGTCACTTATCATTACTTCGTACTATTTCCTCTATATGAGTATAAATAACAATAGATTTCCTCTATATGGGTGTAATAAATAGTTTAATGAAAGCCTCTATTGTATGATATTACTAAACAAGAATATAACAATAAAATATAAAATTATTTGGAACAGTTCAAATTAGACCTTTGGTAATCGAAGTTAACAAATTAACTGTAACCGAATACATGTTCTTGTATATGATATTGGACAGACTTCTGTTGAAATAGCGCTATAGCAGGATTAGCTTCATAACTGGTGGCGTTAAAACCGGAGTCAACCGTTCATTCAATATATTATTTACGACAATACAACTGTATATTAAAACTATGGTCACACTAGTCTTAACCCAGCCGAAAAAACACATGTTGGCTTCACTTGAGTGAGCAGTCTACGCAAATTCATTGTTCACCTATTCTTAAGGGTGTTTTTTTTTCAGTGGAACAGAACTTTAAAATCAATTTAAAAAGTAATGAATTATAGTAATGCAATGAAAGTGGTTTCATTTAAAAGTTAATTTTCTGCCATTTTATGTAAATATATCAGTCATATGGCTGCCGCGGTTGGCTTGTACGCAATGTAAACGAGATTTTCAATATTTAATCACTTTTTGCAGCATATGAGATCGTACTCAGATGACCCAGTGACGAATGACGACTTGTAAGACAACATTCGCTGCTTTACTGCTGAAATATGGCCCCAAATATTGCAAAAAGTGCTTTAAAGTTGGATCTCTTGTTTAGATTACGTATAAGCCAGCCGCAGTGTTATATTCAAATAAAATTACAAAAAACTGTCTTTCAAATGAGGCCAATTTTATTGCATTACTACGATTTCTTAGTTTTTATTTCAAATATATTTACCGTTTTATAGCCTACATTTAAAAAAAAAACACCCTCTAAGTATGCACTTCTTTATTTAGGGTGCGCTGAAGTATTTTTCATTATTTAATCGGAAGTTTTTGTTTTGGTTACTTTGAAGTATTTAAATGTTATCTATTACCTTGAGAAAAATTATTTTTTGGAGTATGAGCGTTTTAAGTTGAAAAGTGCCGGTTCTAATAGACATGTCACTCCTATAAGTTAACATTAAATCTTGATAAAATTATATTGATTATTCGGCCTCGGTGGCTGTCTCTGATTAGATAAGACTGGCTAGCTGCTGTTCCTGAGGACACTAGTTCAGGCTTGGATGTTTCCACAATGCCATCATTCACCTTATTACCCACGCACAAGTCTCAAGACTTGCGGTTATTATCCGGCAAAAATCCATCAAACCTTTTGTTTTTACTAGACTATCTAAAAAAATTTTTGCTGAATTTTCACTGAATGGAAATTGTATATTTTTCAATTTTATCTTATTTTATAATTGTTTCCTGTTTGATAAATTGTTTTTATTGTAGTAAATGGTCTGTTTTCTTATTTTGGTCCTTTTTTCCTAACAGGGCATGCCAGAAGCTTGGGCCCAGCTTCTCATGCAGTCGAACATCAGTAAGCTGGAGCAGAAGAAAAATCCGCAGGCTGTGCTAGACGTCCTTAACTGGTTCGACAATTCCAGTAAAGAAGTCAAGGGATCCAAGTACATGACTACCACTAAGATGGTCGGTAAGTAGATGAATCAATGTTCGTTTTTGAAAAACCGTAAGTTTAGCGATGGATCTATTTATTTACGATCTATTCTGAATCTTGGAAGCCACCTAAAACTGTAGGTCCACCATTCATAACATCTTTGTATCATTATTCACCCACGCAAAGGTCTCAGACTCATGTGAGCTTCATCAGCAAGAAAAAAATCTAACGTTTGTACACACATTATATTGCCGTAAATCTTCTTATGGCAATGTTATATTATATAGATATATGAACTCGCTGTCGCCGTTTTTTCGTTTACATTTTTTTGTCAATCATATGCTGCAGTTTGAAAACCTGACCAATTGACTAGTCTTGCTCGGCTACTGTACTACTCATACCCTATACGCGTAATACTGCAAGAGTTTGGCATAGACTCTAGTATTGTGATGATGGGTGATGCACCTTTTGTTCGGTCATACTAGATCTATATGCAAAAATCGCCTGATGGTAGATGGCTATTATGGAGACATTATTATTATTATTGTTGTTGTTCTTATTATTATTATTATTATTATTATTATTATTAGCTGCCATGGTGGAAGACCGCTAAGTAAAGCCCGTTCATGTTTGGGGTTTCTTGTCCTTTTTATTTGTCGTCTGCTTTTGAAACCAATTTTTCATTTTTCACGACAGTTCAGCTTTTCTTTCTTCATTCCATTTTGTTCCGACTCTCGGAGCTTTAGTCAATGGTTCAACTTATTCTGGTTTTATTGTTATCATTATTATTATTATTATTATTATTATTATTATTTTGTCTTGTAACCAAAGTATAAGTGCATTTATTCAACACCAAAATTAAATTATAATAAATAAAAGATATATCAAATACTACATTTTGCTTATCAATTGTAGCACCCCGCTATAGAAACGGTGTGTATACTATTGAAAAAATCTATATAAATACTGTATACTGCACAACATTTGAATTAGCAAACTATTTATTAATTTGTATTGAAATATTTTACATTATTATTCATCTCAATATGTTTTTAGCCTCGGTGGACACGACCCTCTCGCCCCGACCCTCACTCCGGCAACACCAGCATACGCACGCGCACCCTCCAGCCAACTCCAACCATCAGACGACGACCTCCTCACAGCCTCCCACGGCGCACTCCTCACACTCCTCGCATAGCCAGCTGTCGCAGCCGTCCTCTCACTCGTCGCCATCGTCGACCACCCCGGACACCGACAGCCATCTGCCCGTCACCACCTCCAGTGGCGGGGAGGTGGACGACGAGTTGCTGCCTCCGCCGCCCCCAGTTGCCAGTAGGCCGGAACGGACTAAGTCTATTGTGAGTAGATCAAGAGATGAGATTTGTTCAGCTAGATTAGGAGTTTTCCTCTTATATTCGTGATAGTGTGGTTGGATGATACAATTTTAATATATTCAGCTAAAACATCGTTACATTGCGCGAATTTACTCGCTTCGGACTAAGTCTATTGTAAGAAGATTAAATTTTAAGCTATGGTTACCAACAACGGGGCAAATGACAGCAGACAAGGCTGGAGTACACTATACCTCATATCCCGACGTGCTTTAAATAATAATAAATAAATAAATAATTTATTTTCCAATCAAAATTCAAAGTAAACAAATAAAAACAGTATCAAAATACAATGGAGTTTGGAAAAATAATTTGATATGCCACCCCTGAGACAAAGCTGTGCGGGGTCAAGCTTAGAGTAGCTTAATAGTAGAAAGAAAAAGGACTATATTTAATAATTAGGTATTTATTTTTTTAGTGTACAATACAGTTATATCCTGCATGTGGTGTTGTAACTGTGTAAAGCAGCACCTGTAGTCCAATCTAAAGCGGTTTACTGCAATTTCAAAATAGTAGTTTATGCACCGATTTTATTTTGACTGCCTTTAAGAAACTAGTGAGATATAAGTTACATGTAAACGTTTCAAGAGTTGCTTTAAGGCAAAATACAATCGTTGCATACAGTATTTTATCTCAGATTACCAATAAATAATGTTTAATTTAACTTACCAATACATCCAATAGCTTGCCTAAAATATAACATAACCTACAATGCGTGATTTTGAAATTCAGTTTGATTAAAAATTATTAAATCAGGTAATTTTGCTATTGCCTAATTTTAATTTTGTCACTATTTGAAGAAATACTGAGTTCTGATTGGTCCATACTCCTGTCTGAATAGTGACAGTAGTGTTAAAATAGCTTCATTATCTTTGTATCTTTTATCAAAGTATCTTTGCTTGTTGGAATAAGGCTTAACCAAGGGGTGCAAGATGATTTCACCCAAATTATTCCCAGGACCTGTTTCTGTGCCTTGCACTCGATGAAGCCCCCCAGAATATCAATTGCTAAGAAGCACAGACTCTTTTATATTTGTTGTCTAACTCATCGGTTAGATTGAAATTTAAACTAGAATTTCAAAAGACCAAGCCCATGTAGCAAATTTTCCCAACATAAACTGGTTTTTTTTTTTTTTTTTTTTTTTTTTGGTTCGCCTCACACCAATCCTTTACACATTCAGTGACTTTTCCTCCTCCACTTTGAAGTTCTCAATTGTCATCATCTGCAAATAAGACGCTGTTTGAAGAAGGGGATGTATAAGTTGCAGAAGGCTTATGCAAGTTGAATTTTGATTATTGTATTAGCAGGTGCCTGATTCAATTGAATCGGGATGATTAAATCTAGAACGTGACTTAATTTATTTACAATCAATTTTTAGTCTCCTTTATCTGTTTTATTTCTTTCTCTCATATGGGGAAAAAGCATTTTATATTTAATAATTCGCTTTCAGACTAATATTTATAAAGATGACGTTTATTACCTTATATTTATAGTGTAGGTAAATATACAATACCTCTCGAGTCTGCATTAGATGGGATTCTAGCCGAATTTACATGAATATGTAAGCTGAAATGACTTATTTATTTTGACTCTTAAATCTAAACAAAATTCAAAATTATGTCTGCTTTCTCTGGACTATTGGACTGCGTGTTCGTGCTGCGTTTTTAAATTGAACCCCTAAATTGATATTTTTGTCTTGGTAAAATCAGTAATTGTATTCAAAGTAAAACTCTTAGTTCAACTTGGATCTTGAACCTTAAATTTGGATTTTTCATTTAAAAATTTGTAAAGAAAGCAGTAGTAAGCTATGCCTGTTCTATCCTTACTTGATTGTGTTTTGTGTTATAGATTAATGATATATTTAATCATCTTATTTTATTGCATCTAATAAGAACAGTAACAATATGTATTGACAGTAACAAAAAGTAATTACGTATATTTTCCGTTTTTGCTTTGCAGTACACGAAACCAGTAGAGGACACAATAAGCCAGCTGAACAGCGGTGGTCCGCCATTAACGCCCCCTGTGCCGGCGGCGCGAACTACGAACGGCATCAGTCCTGCCACCACACTGGACAAAAACAAAAATCACAATATCAATACCAACACAACAACAACAAACACAACCAATGCCAACACGACAACGACGGGTGCCACGACTGTCAACAGGAAGAAGAAGTTGAGTGACGATGAGATAATCGAGAGGTTACGGACGATTGTCAGTGTGGGCGATCCCAATCGCAAGTACACCAAAATGGAGAAAATAGGACAGGGGTGAGTGAGCACATTTTTATTCGTTTATTTTCATTTACTGACCGAACGAAGAGATTTCACTGTTCCAAGTTGATCGTTTACATCCGTCTGTCTGTCTGTTTCTCTGTGTTTAACGCATTTGCCAAATTCTATGAAATTTTGCAAGGGTCTTCCTTTACAAATGCCCAACGATATAATTATGTGTTGAATTTAAATCTAAATTTGCTTGCATTTAAAGTATATTCAGACTTCGAGTATGTTTCTCACCCTTTTTCTTGGGCGTGAAGTCTACCGTTCACAGAACTACCAGCTAGATTATTATTCACGTTAGTGGTGAATTATAATGGGAATATTTACCTTTTTTAGCTCTTTTAATAGTGGATAATAATGGAAATGTATTCGCATGGCTTAAGGAAACTTATCTTCAATAGAAAGTTGATGTGCAAAGGAAATGAATATATATAAATTGATTTTTCATATAAGTAGTAAACGAATTCTGCTTTTGCTATTTCTTCCTTTTTTCTCCTACTGAACTTCTTTTCGTATTATTGTCATTTTTCTCTTCTATCTCCTCCCTTCTCCACTCTTTTTTCTTGTCGTTCTCTTTTCCTTGTCCTGTTTTTCCTCATGATCATCTCATTCTTCTCCTTTTCGCTTTTATCTTCTTCCAGTTCTTTTTCTTCACCTATGTCCTCTATTGTTCTTCTTCTTCTTTTTTTTCTCTTCCTTCTTCTTCCTCCTCCTTCAACATCGTTATCTCCTCCAGGAAAAAAATAATATTGGATTCGAAAAATATTATGATTTAAAATAATTTTATTTGATAATAAGTAATTGAAATATTAGATTTAAAATATTCTAAAAATTTTCTACTGTATTTATCACCATGCTTCCTAAATCAACTTACCTCATTTCTTTCTCATAATGGAATGGGACCCTTGCAGCTTCACCGATAGTGAGATGCATCAAGACGTGCATTAGTTTTCATTAATAACAGTGTTGAAAAAATGATCATTAATAACAAACAAGTAAAAGCTTCAACAAAATGTATATTATTAATATTGGCTTATGTCTATTGGCCTTTTGCTAGTAGAGAAACCTTGGGTTAGTCAGTCTTTTCTATGCTAGATGGTGTCATATTGTGCGACATTAAACGATTCCTATTATATCTTATATTTTTCGTCTTATTTTATCTATTGGTATTTTCTTTCTCTCTTTTGTAGTAGAGAAAAGCTTAAATTAATTGGTAGTTTCTACGCTAGATTGCGTTGTCAGTCTTACTGAACGACATGCATATTATATGTTGAGTATAATTATTGAAATTGTGATTGTTATTGCTTTGTAAGGGCGTCGGGCACAGTATACACAGCAATAGAAGCGTCGACCGGCATGGAGGTGGCCATCAAACAGATGAATCTGTCACAGCAGCCGAAAAAGGAGTTGATAATCAACGAGATACTCGTGATGAGAGAGAACAAACATCCGAATGTGGTCAACTACTTGGACAGCTATCTGGTGGCTGAGGAGCTGTGGGTGGTGATGGAGTACTTGCCCGGTGGCTCTCTCACTGATGTGGTCACTGAGACCTGCATGGACGAGGGACAGATTGCATCGGTCTGCCGGGAGGTGTTGCAGGCGCTGGAGTTTCTGCATTGCAATCAGGTGATTATTATGCTATTGTTGTTATAAATAATAATGAACTGATACTATGGATGATCCAAGGACCCTACAACTTAGATCATAATCATTGCTATTACCAGATGTGCTGATAGGCATATTCAACCAAGGTGCATACTAATCTCTCTACTAACCTTGCCTTGCCATTCAACTGCTTCGGTTTCTATAAACATCATATGCTTCCCAATTCACAAAAATGTACATTGGAAGTTCTTGAAAAAGAGTTGTTTTTTGTTCAATTCAACGATTATATATAATTTTAGAAATGATTTCAACACAAAAATGGAAACGTCAAAACTTTAATTCAGTTAAGCATCATTCTTCGTAATGTCTAATCGTCTAATGTTTTGATTTTCAAATGCAAACAACGACAGCACCATTCGTCCAATGTTTTATTTTAATTTGCTAAAACTAACCTAGAGCCTATAGTAGAAATATGTTTTACATCATAATTATTTTTACATTCAACCCCCAAACTTCAAAATCGATATCGGTTTCACTTGGACTATGAGGAAGCTATAAACCAAGCAGTTTTAATGTACTTATGTCATTCAATTAATTTTATTTTTATGACTAATGGAAAACAACCTCAAACTTTGCAGTAACCGTCATCCTTAAGAACGAACACAATTCAATAGAACACATCTTTTGAAATGTAATGTTACTTTTCCGTCTCCATGTCAGTGCCCTAAAATAAACTAAATAGCCAAAGTAAAATACTTTGGTGTCACTATTGACCCCCACCTAAGATGGAACCTCCACATAAGTAATATGTGACAAAGGATCGAATATCTTATTTACAAGTTTCATAGAATGCATTTACTAGAAAAAATATAAATATTTTAAACTTATTTATTTTGCATATGCACAATCTATTTTACAGTATGGGATCAGTGCTTTGGGTGGAGCGGTTAATACATATTTTAGGAAGATTTTTGTTGTTAAAAAAATATATAATAAAGGCTGAATTAGGGGGGCCCAAACTGTATCCAAGAAGAGACCTTTTCAGAGAGTTCAATGTTGTTACAGTGAGACAACTATTTATAAAAAATCTCTTGATATACATGAATAAAAATAGGACCTTATTTATTATTCGTGATTCACCATATAGTTTTCGGCCAATGACAGTTACTTTTCAGGTACCTAGAACTGAATTAAAGTTATGCAGAAGACAATTCAAATTTTTTGTTTGTGAACTTATCAATATATTTCCGTCTGAATTCATTGAAAGAAAATTTATTGCAAAGCTCAACAAAGGTATTGATCAATATTATTTTGTCAAGCAATGTATCAGAAATAATGTTTTGAAAAAATCGCATTTCACCACACTTTTTTATATCAATCATTTACACTTCGTTTTGTATAATATTATGCACCAGTGTTTAGACTCAATCTGTGTCAAGTATTATATTAAGCCTGTAAGATATTTCTTCTGTTTAACATAATTTATTATAATATTATCATTATGACGTAAGGTTACATAGCCAAAACAATGTATGTGTGACAAATTAATCATATTATTATTATTATTATTATTATTATTATTACATGTGAATAGTCCCTTTTAGAACACACTAAGCCTTTTTTCACGCTGTTTGCGTCATTAATCATATTATGTATTAATGAATCTGTAAATTCAAACTTCGACTCATACCCACGCTCAGGCTTTGCTTTTGTGGGTATTAATTTCCTTTATTATAATATAAGTGTTTTTCATGTAAAATGAAGAGGAAACAAAATTGATTTTTATTTATTTTAATAGAGTAAATCAATGCAAATCGATATAACTAGTGGAGTTGGGATGTTTGGTTGAACTAATTGCTAAATTTATCAAGTAAAATATTAGTAAATATAGTAAAATAATGAAATATACTTAATATATAATTAAGTAATTTATCAAGTGAAAATAGAAGAGTCTAGAATCTTTCTTTCAAAAGTTAGAGCACAGATGGACGACGGAAAACGGCACGATTTCAATAAGGCTCTGTCAATCACAGCCTTCCTATTGGACTCCCGTCGAACCAGCAGATCAACAGTCGACTCCAGTCACTCAATTTAGTCCACTCACTAAACTTACTCAACTTTGTTCACACCTCCCATTATGCTCCTTCCTCCTCTTTCTTATGCCTCCAACCTGCTCAGGTTATATGTACCATTTTTTTTTAACATTTTATTTATGTACTACTTTTTATTTTTCTAATTGAAGCCCATGTACTTGAATAGGTAATGTATTGAAAACTCTTACGGGATTCCCCTTCGAATGACAATATTTTCTCAATTTTAATTCAATCTGTATATTAGCTAACTTTGTTCTGTGACTCATATTTTTCAAACATTTATTGTGCAGGTGATCCACCGTGACATCAAGTCTGACAACATTCTGCTAGGACTGGATGGCAGCGTGAAGCTGACCGATTTCGGCTTTTGCGCGCAGATTTCTCCCGAGCAGTCGAAACGCACCACAATGGTGGGCACGCCATATTGGATGGCGCCCGAAGTGGTCACCAGGAAGCAGTACGGACCCAAGGTGGACATCTGGTCTCTGGGCATCATGGCCATTGAAATGATTGAGGGCGAGCCGCCCTATCTCAACGAGAACCCCCTCAGAGTGAGTACTCTAACTCAAAGAAAATAATATTTTTCATTTCGCTTGAAGTAACTTACCGTAAAATACAAAATAATAGTTCTCACGAAATAAATATAATCAAAAGTTCTTCTATGAGAACTATTTTGTATTTTGCAGTATTTGAGGTGAAAAAAATTCAGCTAGGAAAGTAATAGGCGTGAGTGTAGCAGATATCTGTTTAGTCAGATAAAGATAAGCTACGAACTCCTGGGCCCTTTTTGTAAGCGTGACCGATTTAATTGGCTAGCAAAAACGACTTCCCCATGGGTCGAAACCCATCAAAAACTGTAGGTCCAACTCATCAATCACCATCATCAACTCATTACCCACGCACAGATCTCGGATCTATGTAGGCTTCATCATCCAAAAAGTTTTTTTTGGAGGTTGAAGATCTGAGACCTGTGCGTGGGTGTGGATTTTTATGAAGCCTTCATAGATCAGAGATATGTGTGTGGGTAATGAGTTAAATGATGGTGATTGATGAGTTGAGCCTACGGTTTTAGTTCGGTGGTTCCGAACCACCTAAGTGATTTATAGCAGAGAACAGATCTGCTACAATTCGATAGGTCACCCTTAAACAAAGAGGGCCCACGAGTTCGATAGGTCACCCTTAAACAAAGAGGGCCCACGAGTTCTGTATCTGACTGAACAGATATCTGCTATGGCTCCCCTTTTCAAGTCCCCAGCTGAAAGAGAATATTTTTCTTTTCACCTCAAGTACAGTAAAATAAAAAATTATAATAGGTCTCATAGAAGAAATAAAATCAAAATAATAGATGAACAAAAAAGAAGAAAGATTGTAATTTGCAGAATGGTTTGTTCTTTTTAGCCTTCTTTTTCATACAGAGTATTTCGCATAGAGTTATCAATACTTCGTGAGCGTGTTGTACTCATCAAGATATTGAAAAAGTGTATAATATAAATATAGGTCCGGAAATGCTTCGTTAGAGAGTTAAAGATAGCGGAAGTTTGTAACTAACCCTATCAATATTTAGATATTTATTGCCTTCATTTTACTTGTAAGAAAAATATGCAAAAATGACCAAAAAATCGCGGTTTTTTCAAGTTAGAAGTGAATTCACTTCCTTAATTTATTGTACAATAAACTTGTACTTTTTTCTGACAAAACTTTTAGAGAATTCAATCCTTAAGAAAAAATGAGAAATAACCTAACTACCGAACACTGGAATATCTGATTTTATTTTACTCAGTGATTGTGGTGGTTAACCCAAATCAGGGTTAACGGTTTTAACCCAGGTGCAACCTGAGTAAAGTCTATGTAACCCAATTCTGAGTTTACCGGATATTTAGGCGTTTGTTTGGTTTATTCAAATTTTTTAACCTCAATAGATTTGAATAGACCAATCAGACGTATTTGTTTCCTGATTTACTATTAAACAGTAAGGCTCCCGTGAACTCAACCAATTTTTTGCTTTTTTAAATATTTGATTATTAATTCCAGTTGTTGTATTGAAATATGTGATTATTTATCCTGTATTTTGTTAAGATAAACTACGTTTTTTCTATTTCTTATTGTTTGTTTATTGATTTACGACTGTTTATTTTTGTTTGTGTTTGAAGGCGTTGTACTTAATAGCGACGAACGGCAAGCCGGAAATAAAAGAGAAGGAGAAGCTGTCGCAGATCTTCCAAGACTTCCTTGACCAGTGCCTAGAGGTCGACGTCGACCTAAGAGCAGGAGCCTGTGAGTTGCTCAAGGTTAGTGTCTATCTGCCTTTTACAATTATTTTACAATTATAATTTTTTACAATTATTTAATTACTAGCAGGTTGCTAGATTCAATTCAATGTGGATTACTAGAATGTGCAATATCCTATTTAAAAAATTAAATCCAATAGTCTCTTCTGCTTATTATTCCATCTCTTTTTCTCCAGCGTTAGAGTTTTGTCGACAGATAGCAGTAAGTAGCTGTTTATTGTACAGGATTATGTCAACTCTAAATTTCACAATCATTGTAAAACAGTAATTAATATTTTTTAAATACATAAAATACGAACAATTGTTGCCCAGATGAATAGTATGCAAATTGATACTCCTGAGCGAATCCTTTGTAGGAGTTACGATCTTATTAATTTTATATGAGGTTTTTCATGAATCCAATTTAAATTTTAGTTTGAAAATAAAGAATAATAAAATTTCAAGTTCAATTACAAAATTTAAATTGTTTGTTATGTCAGTTTGATAATTCTAGCTGGTTGCCCGATTCAATTGATTCTGGATTTCTAGAATGGGTTAAAAAGCTATTGATAAATTAAATTTAATAGTTTATTTTTCTTATTCCTCTTCTATTTTCCCTTCTGTCTTTTCCGCTTTTCACCCTTTTTCTTCTTCTTCTTCTTCTTCCTCTTCATTTTTCTCCTCATTCTTCTTCCTCTCCCCCACCAGCTCCTTAATTTTTAGGATAATAATGTGCTAGAATTATTAATTGTTGATGATCGGTTGTGAGTTTGAAATCAAACTCAATTCGATTTCGAATTGTTTCTATCAGCTGATGTGATTGTTGATTATTATTCATTTCACTGTACTGAATTGGGGAAATCTTAAACTTTGATTGGTCTAGGGCTAAAGCCTGTATAAATGTGACAACGGTGTTATAATACCTTCATTGTGCAGCGGACTTTTTTTTTATTGCTGATGATGCCCATATGAGTCCGAGACTTGTGCGTGGGTAATGAGGTGAATGATAACATATAAATGCCAGACGGTGGAGTGGGATTCGAACCCTCGACCGGTTAAACGACAGAAAGCTGAAGTTGCGACGCCCCAACCAACTGCGCTAAGCGGCCCGCAGAGTTTTATTTATTAAAGTCAGGTTGAAATGTAATAGTGTATTTTTTCTGAGTATGAAGCCCACTTAAGTGTGAGACCTGTGCTTGGGTAATGAATAGGATGATGGTGATTGATGAGTTGAACCTGCAGTTTTAGGTGGGTTCCGAACCGCTGGGAAGTGATTTTACACCAGAGAACAGAGTCTTTTTTGCTGGTCAATTCAATCGGTCACCTTTAGAATGATGGCCCAGGAGTTTCGTAGCTTATCTCTGATTGAACAGATACCTGCTACGCACTCGGCTTTCACTTCCCCTTGAATAGCAATGCACTAAATAGTATGTGATTCTCTTAATTTGTATTTTCAAAGCGTGATTCCTATTCTGTCATTAATGTGGAAATTAAATTTCAATTTAAAGTTTTAATTTCATTTTTTTGTAGCATCCGTTCCTGAAGCTAGCCAGACCGTTGGCCAGTTTAACACCTTTAATAATGGCGGCCAAGGAAGCCGCTAAAACAATGCACTGACAAGTTCGCGAACGTTCGCGCGACCGGCGAATCAACCGAGGATCCTGATTGGTCGTCACAAAGCGCCTCTGGCGGGCAAAAGTGGAACTACAATCGCTGCTAACATGGTACACTGTGCTACTATGGTATTATAATAATAGATATATGCCTGTATTTAGGAACGTTATTTAAATGGTTGTGTTCCGGAGAGTTTTACCCGTAACTGGTAAATGTTACCGGTGGCGTTTGATTGATCTATTCAAATTTTCTAACATTATGAATTTGAGTAGACCAATCAGACGCCACTGGTAACATTCACCAGTTACCGGAAAGCTCCCAAGAACTCGACTATTGACTCTTGACTCGAGGGACTCTTTAAATGTCTCTATTCTAAATGCATTGCAAGAATCCCACGATTAGAGAGACCCTGAAGAAACGTTCATAAATACGGCCCCAAGTGCGAGTTTGTTTGGAGGTATAGAACTTGTAAAATGAAAGTGGTGCACTACGGCGATTACGGTACTACGGCTAGTGGTCCGGAGCGGCGATTACAATCGCGAGTGTACAAGCTAACAAGCTTGCGAGTTGTATTAGTACAAGTCGAACCAGCTCCCTCCTCCCTGATAAAATGTCTGATTCCTAAGAAACTACAAGATCATGGGTGGTGTAAATAAAGTTGGGTATGCACGCCATACTCAGGAAATTGAGTCGGCTCTCATATGATACTAGCAGGTTGCCCGATTCAATTTTATCTTATTTTCTAGAATGTATAATAACCTGTCTTCAAATTTAATTTAGTGGTCTCTTTTTTCTTATCCTTCTTCTCCGGTTCCTTTATCGTATTTTTCTCTTTCTTCGTTTTTTCTTCTCATACTTATTTTTCTTTTCCTTCTTTTTCCCCTCCGTTCTTCTTTATAACCTCCTACTTTCTCTCCTCTTCTTATTATTTTTCTTATTTTTTCTAATTCTTCTTTTCTGTCGTCTTATACTTCTACTTCTCCCTTTTTTTTTCATTTTCTTCTCCTTTTTCTTTTCTTCCTTCTCTTACTCTACTCCTTCTCTCCCATTCTTCTTCATTTTTCTCCTCGTTCTTCTTCCTCTCCTTCAATCCCTTATTCTCCAGCGTTAGAGTCAGTTTCGTCAACAGATAACAGCAAGTAGCTGTTTATAAAATAAGATGTCCTCAAAAATATAGGTTACTCAACTTTATCCACACCACCCTTTATGTGATTGCCTCGTGGACTTGAGTGGGGGAGATGAATCGACTAGTATTTTTGCTTCTCGCTGGCTTGTTAGCTAGTAAACTAGCCCATGTAATCCACGCTTTAAGAAAAACGTACAAATATTAGAAGCCAGAAACCCAAATAAAAGTGACAGTTATAATTTATCAAACTAAGTCGATTTCATGGCGACTTTACAATAGTTGCTTTACAATTTCTACAGTATTAAATTATGGAGGTAAAAACGTTTATTTTACTGTACTTTATCAGATTATATTTTAAATAATAAAGATTCTTTATTATCCACTTGAAAGAATAAGTTCAATACCTCCAGAAATCGCCCATATTACGTAATTATACTGTGGTATTATGGTGTTGAACCATGTATAAGATGTAATGGTGCTGAGGAGGCTCCGTGCTTTAGTGTATTGGTTAGCACTCAATCTAGGAGGCCCGTTCACACGGTGACACTTATTGCTCTAGACCGCTCTCGTAGAGCTATCTAGACTCTTGCTAAACGAGTATCGAGTGTTTGAGACAAAATTAAGTTATAAAAGTAATAAAATCTTGCACATTTTTCATTGCAAGGCTCTGTATAGAATTGCTCTATAAGGAAAGTGCTCTAGGCAACGTGTAAATTGCTCTACGAGAGTACTCTACGGTAGAGTGTCCTCGTATGAACGGGACTTGAGTCTCTTGTTTCAAAAAATCATAGATCGACTTTGTAAAATATTTGATTTTTTGATTGTTTAATACCAGTTGTTAATTTTCGTTGTTTTGTGAATTTTTAGTCTATTGACAAGGTTGATACAATAATAATATTGATGGTGTATTATTGAGCTATAATGATGAGTATAATTATAACAATAATAATAATTTTGTGAGACCCGGCTTCCTCAGATTTGGTGTCAGAGTTCTCGGATCGGACCTGAACAAAATTCAGGGTCTCTTTGAATGAACGATGAAACAAAAAAATTTTAATGGAGCTTGAAAAAAGTTATGACTACAATAACTATTATAAAATTATGTTAGATAAAACAATTTATTCACAATAAAAACAAAACATACAAAAAAGAGTGTAACTAGTGAGTAACATGTATAAAAACAAAGCATGATTCAGAGCATAAACAAGTTATATGTGAAGAAAATTAATAAAACAGAACAAGACTTATTATAAAACAAAAAAGAAACCGATTTCAATTAAATACTCGCGTACCAAAAAAATTAAAATATTGTATTTACCTTAAACTTAGAAAATTTTAAATTTCTTACAAGTACAGTACTTTTGAAGTCGGCGCAAAATGTCCAATAAACTTCTAAAATATAGTATAGAATTTCTTATCAATTTCATAAAATATTTTGCGCCTACTTCAAAAGATTACTTGTTTGAAATTAAAATTTTTCTCAGTTTAAAGTATATACTTAATTTTAAACTTTTAATACGCGATTATTTAATTTTAGAGTATCATTTCATTTAAGTTGGTTTCTTTTTTGTTTCAAAATTTGCTTATTTTAAGCGAACTTTCAAATTTTGAAAACATGAGAAATTTCTTATAGCCTACATTATTAAATATTTATCAAATTAGCAAATCAATATAACATATAAAGTGAAGTAACTAAAAATCTACGTATAAGAAAAGTTAATAAACTAAGTAAAATTATACAATTCTCTTTTTAACGTAAAAGTAAATTCGTATGGCTTTTCGTGGTGGGGAGACCCTTAGGGTAGTTCCACCTCGCCGTTTTTTTAACGACTGTTTTTTTCATATGCAGCCGGGACCGACGGCTTAAAGTGTCCTCCGAAACACGGGAGTGGCTCGAGAAAAATATCTTGTACTCAACTGGGATCGAACCCAGGACCTTTGGCTTATCAGACCAGCGATAAGCCAACTCGGCTACGCCGACTCCATATTTTTAACGTAGAATATTGTATTTAGGAAAATTATAGGCCTAATAGTAACTCCACTCATGCTCCGACTTGCTATTGAACTAGCGATCCAACTTTAGTCCTCGTCTGTTTTCACGACTGTACGTCGCTCACGAGCCAAAAAAATGTATCGAGTGCAGTCCAAGCAAACTCGTATGATAAGGAAGAAAAATCGCAGCATTGTGCGTGTTGGCCTCATCATTTGAAAAGAAAAACAAAAAGTGTTGAATGAAGAAATTATCTGTTGATCGCGAGAACCATTGTGACAAGAAGTTGCTAAATATTATTGATGTGGATGGTTATAAAAACGGAAGGCGGAAAACGTAAAGCCGAGAGACCGAAGTTGCCCCAAGGTCAGGCAGTCTCTGAGGTATGTTGGACAACTTTGATCCGACCAATCGTAGGTCGGACCTTCGTATAGTCCCTCTAGACCAGTGATTCTCAACCGGTGTGCCGCGAGATTTTCGAGAGAATGTGACAATGAAAGTGAACAACAATTAAAAATAAAATTAAATATAAATTTCAAAAATGGACAAGGAAATATTTATTTTCCAATGATATACAAGGATGCACATTAGTACCTAATGAGAAATTTGAGCTTCTATTTTTTTACATAATAGTTCAAATCTTGCTGGAATTGAAGACAAACACACAGGCATTATTTGATCAACTGATAGAAGTGTTGCCAACTCGCCTGTCAGTGTGCCGCGAGTACGGTCAAGAAAGGAGACTGTGCCTTGCCAAAAAAAAGGTTGAGAGCCACTGCTATAGACTCCCTCCCGACACGTCCAACTAGACTTCCAACAATCCCATTCACGTTACGATTTCGGATCCAACTTCGGAGGTTGGGCTACAAGTCAGACTACAAATAGGAACGTGAATGTCCAGCTTTGCATTGCATTGTATGATTTCGAAAATCGGGTATGTGTAAAGTGCTCCATATGATACAATGACCGGCCTAGTAAACCACACCGATTTTTGACTGGCGGTTATGTGTGAAACTATCCTATTCGAACAAAATTGAAATGAAGACATCGATGAATGCTCTTTTTTGATTAATATTGGGTCACGTATTGGGCCGATTCTTACGAAAGTTGGATGATGGGACCCCCGCTGGATGATGCTCTTTCATTTCAAAAAATCATCGAAATCGGTTCAATAGTGTTCACATAATTGATGTACAAACATGAAAATGAAAAAAAAAACAGGTCGAATTGAGAACCTCCTTTTGTTTGGAAGTCGGTTAAAAATGGGTGCAGTATTTGGCGTTAAATATATTTTATTAATCATGATATTTTTATTATAATTAGTACTATTGGATTTTAATTTTCTACTGACTGAGCATGATGATTAATTAATAAATTAACTTGTTGCCTTTAGCTCTGTTAAAGCAGGCCATTGAAAATTTGACGTTTAAGTCAGAGCATGCATACAATTTACCTAGATCACTAGGTGTTAATTGCTAGCCGTAATTTGCGCAAACTCTTAAATGACATTCGATATTGGCCGGCCAATATAATTTAATTCATGTTTCCATGACTAAATACTTGGTAAATAATGTTTTATATAAATGTATTTCAATGACTTTGATCATTTGTGGGCTATGTAGAATGCAGTAATCCAATACAGTTACAATGTCTTGCAGGAACCCCAAGCTCCCCATGCTTGTCAGGCCCTAGATTTTTCTTGAATTGATTTAAAAGACTTGAAAAGTATATGTAGGTTTAATAGATTATAAATTTTCCAAGAGAAAAAACTCAATAAAATAAAAGTAAAGTAAAAGTAAATGCGTATGGCTTTTATTGATGGGGAGACCCTTACAGGTAGTTCCACCTCGCCGCTGGATTCATGTTATTGAAAACATGGTAGACCTACAATTTTAGGTGGATTCTGAACCACCGGGAATAAATTTTACAGCAGAGAACACAGAATTTTCTGCTGGCCAATCCAATCGGTCACCCTTCCAGAGAGGGCCCAGGAGAGCGTTGCGTATCTATCTGATTGAACAGATTTCTGCTACGGCTCACGGCTATCACTTCTTTTACTTTGTACAATGTCCAAATCAGACGCTTACTATTATCAATTTATTTCAAAATTTAAATGTGATTACAGTAATTTAATCAATCATAAATGTGATTACAGTGGTTCAAACCCCACCTAAATTGGTAGGTATACCATGATCCCCATAACATACTTTAACATGCTTAAACGACGAGTTGGAACTACCTGTAAGGGGTCTCCACCAATAAAAGCCATACGCTTATTATTTTTTTATCACTGATCAGAAATTCATTTTCGTTCCCAACGCGGTACTTCATCAGCTGATTCTTATGACGTCACGGTATCAACCTTTTGTCAATAGACTCGTCACAGTATTAGTAAACTTGGATTCTTTTTTTAGTTGATTTTTTTAGCTCATTTCTAATGAATAATACTAAAAGTGCAAGCATACTTGTCTGTATCTGATATTGATTATTGGAAATGGAGTGACAAATGAAGGTGAGAAAATCTATATCAAATTAATTACCAAATTAATTTCTTAGACAAGCACAATAATAATATAAAACGTATAAATTCTGTATAGTTTAATCTCTAAAAAATTATATTACAATTACAGATATGATTAATTATTGTATGAGTGAGTAATTGTTGCGAATAATTGTGTATAGGTATGAATGTATGCGTTTTAGGGTCCGATTCTGGTGATTACAGTGAGTAAAAGACTATATATCGATGATATTATATATTGAATTTATAATCTGTACAGTAAATTGTTTTGTGATAATGGTAATAATATTGTATTCTATCTCTATTATCATTATGTATTAAGAAATATATTTTTCGTTTATTCGTGAATAAGGTATCATGGGAAATAATGATATTACTGTGTAATATTTTGTCTGCAATAGTAGTTTATATTTTACAAATACGTCATGAAGTTTCTTGATTCACTTTGCAATATATTTTTTTAATATTAGTAATAATTTTATAGAATCTATTAAAATCTGAAATATGAACAGCTATTCTATGGGAATTACATCACTGAAACGATTGCTTGAGTAACGTACTAATAATTATTCTAACACTAAAAACGCTACTTTTACAATTAATTTTACTTCATTAACAAATTTCCAGTGATATCAATTTATTTTGCCTAGTGATTCTACCATTTGTATTGCATTTATATTATTGTTTATTATTATTTTGTGTTATTGTGCTCTTATAAATTATTATTACTTGTAGAGAAACTCTTTTGCTATCTGTTATAATCTGCATTTAAATTTTTTTATTGCTTTTTCAACTGAAATTTGTGTCAACTTTTCGTTTTTTTTTTTTTGTTTAGTGCACCATTGAATAGCCCTGGTGTTTCTAGTCTCTTGAAACATTTTTAAACAAACCAATTATGTCTTCGTAATTTTTATTTCTAATTTTATTACATAGTATAACTTTTTTCGTTTTCTTGTTTGGTACAATTCTCCCTCACTCTTGGTTGATATTATTTAAAATAGCTATAATTTTATCAACGTTAATATATCCACCAAATACGCCGTTTCTATGAATTTTTTGTCATAATTTTTCCATTCTCGCAATATTTTTTATGAAACTATATATATATTACTTTATAACACTATTTATGTTTTGAAAATAAAATTATTTTTGTTCATTTTTATTTATTTTTAACATCTTTTCCTTTTTTGTTTTTTTCATGATTAATTATTTTGACATAATACTATTAGTAAATCGTCATTAGCTTTTTATTGCATGTATACTTTTCATATCCTAACTATCGGGAATAATGTTTATTTTTATTTACTATAATAGCTCTTTATTTTTAATTTCTACAATTTTACTAGCAAATCGTCTGATTGTACAATTGCTATTACTCATTTAATATCATGAATCATAGCGAAAATCCTTATTCAATTAACTGAGAAAATAGATTCAAAACCTCCAACTCAAAAATCGTAAAAATTCAGCCTAGAGCTGAACTTTCCTTTATTAACCTTTTCTCAGTCTATTTGTTTGTTTTTATGAGAGACCGAACTCAAGTACGACGAGTATACTTGACGAGTTCTTATGGGTGGTCTCACATGGGGCGAGACTCTTGCTTCTCTCGCTCAGTATGCCACCTCCCATCAAAACCCTTGTATTTACTTCGTTCTAGAGAGTGATAAAAGTTCACTCGCCCGGTATGTGACCTCCCATAAGAAACCATGTATTTACTTCGTACTAGAGAGTAATAAGTGCATTCGCCATTTATGTGACCTCTCTTATGAACCCATGTATTTACTTCGTACTAGTGTGATAAAAATTTACTCGCCCGGCATGTGAACTCCCATAAGAAACCATGTATTTACTTCGTACTAGAGATTGATAGAAATTTACTCGCCCGCCATGTCACTCCCATAAGAAACCATGCACATATTTATTTCGTTCGAGTCTAATTTAAATTTACTCTGGTATGTGAACTCCTATAAGACACCATGTATTTATTTCGTACGAGAATCTGTCTTGTCTCATCAAAATTCTAGTGTGGAATTTCAACTTCTCATCATAGTGTTATTCATGCATGATCTACCAAGGAACTTTATGGCATATTTGATATTTTTACAATAAATTTCTTAATGTTCTATTACATTTAAAACATTATTTGCGAGTTTACATACTATTTGCTTTGATTCATAAGTTTTATGAAGTGAACATTGTGATCCAAAAAGTTTACTATTGACAATTTTATTGTTGTTTTTTTTTCAATATATATATATATTATTAACTTTTTAAGTGAATTCAACGACTTGCAGTCAAATCAGTGATTTGTCTGCAAGTCATTGAATTCACTTGAAAAGTTAATATCAACAACGCAGTTCGTCATGGAACAAGAAACCCAGGAATATTTTTTATTGTTTAATGTAACAAAGACAATTGGACAGTCCTCAAAAGGACCGTTTGCCAAGCGTGGCGTCGACTACACGCTCCAAATATTGAAATATTAATATAAATATACGTTTGAAATATTTTGTGATTCCATATAAGCTTCTCGTGGTTCAAGGTGAGCTTTTCTATTCACTCATGATGGAGAGACTTATAATTAATTTAAATCTAATTTTTTATCACTTGCAGAAACCCCTAAAAACTCTTATTACTGACAGTTGGCCTACTTTTTAAGCATTGAATTCAACCCTTTCAGATTTCCCATCACAGACTCTGCCTATCCTTCAATCTATTCGTAATATCTTTTTCAATTATGTAATCAAAAATTTTTATTTAAAATTTTATAATTCATTCACTGACAGCTGAAACGACAATGTGAAACTACCCAAAGGCTTCGTCCACTATACGAGAGGCTGAACGGCTTTCGATTTCAATGCAAATGATTATAAACATCCTTCAGTGTCTCTTAACTCGAGGGACTCTTGTAATGCCTATAAAAGTTAAATACATTGCATTTCAAGAGACTGAAGTTCATTCATAATATGGTCCAAAACTTTATTTACTGTCGCTCGTATCGTGCGTGACAAAGTCATTAAAATATTGCATCTAGGTCTACTTTGAGGTATTAAATTTTATTTATGAATAATATTCTACAATTTTCCAAATAGAACATTTTCAATTTTCCAATAATTTTGTCAATATCTATTTAAGAACCCTTTTTTCTGACAATATTAAAGCACTGAAAATGTGATCAATCTGAATTAGATTTACAATATTTTCCCCCTAAATCCCTAGATATTTGACCCATTGTATTTAATGAATATTATTTCAAAATCAAAAATAATATTCCACAATTTCCAAATATCACAATTTTCAACTATACTTTCAATTTTAAACCCCTTTTCTTTACTGACAATATTAAAACACTGAAAGAGTCGCAAAATGTGATCAATCTGAATTAAATTTACAATATCTTTTCTCTTAATTGTGTAAATTATACTAACAACATTGAACACATCATTATCAGGGCTTGCAATGTCCATGTAATTGATAATACTAGGTCAGTAGATTTTCGTTATTGTGAGCTTTAGGAAATAAGGTTGAATAAAAAACGTTATTATTATAATAGTTGGAGCAATTACCTAGTTGAGAATACCGTGATACGTGATTTATACTGAGACAATTCATAATAAATTATTATCTAGCTGATATAAAACTTATTTTGAATTTGTATTTTATGTTCGTTAACTTTACAGCTTGTATTTTAATTTTTTGCATCATTAATCACCGGGTACCGTACCGGTTTATTAAAATTGTCACAAAAAACAAGGAATTAAATGTAGTTTTACTTAAAAAATAAGATACGTACAGATTATTGATATTACAATGTATTGGCACTAATAATTAATTGATTCTTGAATTCAGAATTCACCTTCTGTTGAAATTATTTTAATTATTAGATGTTTCATATTCTTTTCCCTTGATATTTAAACAAAAATAATTTTTGAAAATAAACTGTACTAAAGAATTTAATTAATAATATTAATTAGATGTGTAGTTCCATATTACTTTTTCACTTGATATTTTAGTATAAAATAATTAAAATAAACTTTACTTGTGAATTCTTATTTTGGCTTGAGGTGAATTAAATTTTATTCATCCCGGATACAAAAAAGTAGGCTACATAAATATTATTGTGTTGCTTCCCAAACTCTCAGTCGAATGATGACTTGGACGCAGGAGTAGGTGGTTTATTAGATAGTGTACGCACTCACCTGTGCAGACAGACCCTGTGTTAAGTCAAAGAAAACTTTAGTTATAGTAATACATTGCGGTTGGTTAAGGTGAGGGTGGACTTGTATGCATAGAACTTCAGAGTTTTTTTGGTGAGCTTGGCATAGATACAATTCAGCTCACTGAAGAAAGTAATCGAAACCTACTCACTCACTCCTCGTTTGCTTAGTATGCACTTTGGACCAAAACATAATGTTGAGGTCGGAATGGTCACCTACAGTCGAAATCGGCTATGGTACTATGCACACAACATAGATACAACTCTGTTAGCTCAGGGAGGAGAGTAATCGCAAACTACCTCACTCCTCGTTTGCATGGTACGCTCTTTGGACCAAATGTTGAGGTCTGAATAGTTACCTACAGTTGAAATCGACTGTGTTGCTATACATTATTCATGTACCGTATCGTATAAGTGTTGAATTCACTAGTAAAATTTATTTTCATAATTATTTATGTTAAAATAATAATTTAAAAGTTAATAGGCCCGTATTTATGAAGCTACGTTGAGTTTTCCTTGACTAAAGAGAGCCTTGAAAAATCTTTTGAATGAATTCTTTTCATGTTTCACTTGAGTTTCGTAAGCCTCAAGTTTCATGAATACTGAACAGTGTAGCCTGTGTCGTGTAGATATATTTCACTCTGTGATGTTTTCCATGACGAAATATTTAATGAACAATCTAATATTAAAACTGATACTGTATTTCACGTTTAAATAATGCTTTACTCACATATATTGGAGATGCTTGAGGATCCTCAAGCATCTCCAATATATGTGAGAAATACATTATATAAAAGTGAAAAACTGTGTCAGTTTTAATATTAGATGATATATTACACCTTTACTGTGTTTGATTCTTGGCAAGGTCTGGAACTTTCTTATCAACATTTCATAATATTTATAATTACCACGCACAAGTTAGCTACAATCTACCTAGGATCAAAAATCGTATTATAATAGTAGATTTGAAAATAATGTAATTCTAGTTTAGTTTAAAAATGTCTAGCTAAGTAGTAGTTGAAGGCTATTTTTGAAAATTCAGAAAGAATTACATTTTCTAAAAGTATACTATTTTAATTTTACTAGTGTAGCCTAATATTTTTTGTTTGAAGAAAAGATGTGTTATATATAGATGTGTGTACATGGAAGTAATATTTCATGTCAAAAATTGAAATATAAACAATGCTATTTATTTATACATAAAAGTAATATTTTATGTCAAATATTGAACAAGCTTTAAACAATATAATTTATACAATAAATTATTCTATAAATTATAAATTATGTATCCGGTATTTTCAACTTCAATAAACAGCAATTATTTTTTTGTAGATAATACAAATAGCAGTACAAGTACATCAATAAAATAATTTATCATCAAAGTAATGAATTGCATCAATAGATTATTTATTATTAATCCTGAAGTAAGTAGTGCAGAAACTGTGAATATAATAAAAACACTAGATGACTGCTTAGTTGATAAAAAATTGTAAACAATAAAAAATGGCCGAAAATTGTTAAATTTTCTAGTAGTATACAGTTAGTTGTAATTTCACTACTATAATATTTTGTTGTTAATTTTTTGTTTGCTTCTAACTATATTGTGTGGTAGAAATGTTTTGTCTATATGTTCATTATAACAACATTTTTAAATTGTATAGCTCATGAATTTAAAAAATATGATAATTTTGAAAGTAATTAGATGGGGCCAGCGAGAATGTTGAATGTAGATTTTGGAAAGAAAATGTATTATGTAAAGGATAATTATTAATTTTATTGGAGACTTTCGAGACAAGATCATTTCAATAATAAAACCGTCAAAAAGATGGGATACAAGTAAAAAATACAATAATAAGGGGTTTAACGGGTATTCTAGTGTACAATAAATAGAGAGAGGGCAAAACTACGTTAATGATAACGCTAATTTGAACATTCTATACATCTCCCTGCTCCAAATGCAAGATGCTAGAGAAAGCTTAGACTTGGAGTGTTAAGAAAATAAATTTATCAAAACCATATCAACATCATAAAAACTATATACGGTACTTTTTAACTATAAAAAATGAATAGTTTCTAGGTCAGGTCAGGTTAGCTTATTTATCTTTGCCCATACGATTTATAAAGAGTTTTAAAAACTTTACGCTTTTCTGTATCATGGAAATTAATTTTCTGTAATTGAAAATCCAGGAAATAAATTTCTTAGACTACCAATTGAAATGTTTATAGCTATAAAATGTTGGCTAGATCTACGACGATCATTTTTTTTAATAATTGTGCTAGAAATTGTGAAAATATATTTAGCCTATATTGCAAATGTATAGTATTTTCAATTATTATTTCCAATAATAATATTCACATTTACGAAACAAATAGAACAGTTATCAAGCTAGTCCTTCCAGTTTTTTCCTCTTCAGACTATTTTGTCTCCTATTGAATGACCCTCGTATGTCAGTTCTAGATCTTAATTCGAAAGTCTCAATAAATCTTCTTTTTTCAAATTTTGATTCAGGTATTGTAGATAATTACTTGATAAACCATAATTTTTCACTAAATTAATATCATGTCTTGAAATTGAAATTACTTTATGACCCTAATTTATTACATTTTATGTGAGGTTTATGCATAGTTCCTTTTAATTTCTTGTCCTCAACTTTTGAGGTCCGTATTCATGAACTTTTACCTCAAGGTAAACTTGAATGCGGGCTAAAAGGCCGAATGGATTTTCAAGTCTCACTTGAGAAGAGACAGGTAACCTCTAGTTCGGCTCGTAAGGTTTTTTAACTTCAGGGAACTTGAAAAGTAAGTTTTCAATTGCCCTTTGAATTAAGATAACCTCAAGATCTATTCATAAATATGGACCCCATATTTATTTTGCTGAGTAATGAGTTTTTAAGTAATTTAAAGAAAATCACCCAATATTCTTATAAAATAAATCCGTCTCAAGTTTCACATTATTCACAGTCAAATCTTCCAATAAATTTTTCAAAATTTTCCAATTTTTAGAAATAAAATGTAGTTATCTTATGCAGTGCCTGTGAATTTTTTAGATGAAAAAACTGTGTATATCATCAATTTGTGTAAATTTGTAATGTAAGTTGAAGCCTTTTTCTAGTAAAGGAATGTAAGTATTGACTCTATACAGACTGTATTATTCTATACTTTACTATGTGTACTATATTCATCTGTTTCTTGTATTCTGTTTCGTTTTGTATTGGAATTTCATTTTATTTTTATTAAATTGTAAAATATTTGTATACCTACCTTGAGATTTCCTTAACTCAAGGCAGACTTGGGGAGCCTTTCGAATGTAAGCTTTTCAAGACCACCTTCAGTTGAAGAAGTTTGAAGATAGGCTCTTATCGAAACTTTGGATACTTATAGAAACGATTCTAAAAAACGGGCCTGTATCATCTTAGATCAATATTGTTGAAATTGTAAAGCCTCAAAATGATTACAGTATTTCTTTATGGCTCGTATTCGTGAACTTACCTTGAGTTTTCCTTAACTCAAGGATTACTTGAATGTTTTTCAAGTCGAGGAAACCTCAAGGGAGGTTCGTTAGAAACTTGAGATACCTTCTATAGAAATGGGCCAATAAATAAGTCTCAGATTCTTTTCAACTATAGTTTATTGTATTGAATCTCCTACAAATTTCATAATTTCCCAATAGACCCTAAGGATGCTTGCACAGTGGGGCAGCCAATACTCTATGATTAATCACAAACACAAAAACCAACAAATGCTGTATGTATATACCGTATGTTATACATTATACAGAGTGTTTCGGAACTCTCTACCAATACTTCTAGGCAGTGTTTCTGGACCACTAACAAAAGTAAATATCGTGATAACATTTTTCTAAATTCCCCAGTTGCTCACACAGATGCCATTCTGTTTTTCCCACGCATTATTTTTTTATTCAAACACCATTAAAAGTATAATTTTGAAATTTTGCATACAGCTTTAAAACAATTGAAGCAATCTAAAAAAATTCATCAACATTTTCGGACATCAAAAAACAAAATGGCGGCCATTTAACATTTTTGAAAGGATTAAATTAATAATGGCTAATGGTATCAAAATTTGACTGAAATAACTTTTTTTAGATATTTCTATTGCAAATCTAACAATACCTCATTTTTTTGAAATTGGCAAACAATTAGCAGTGATATGCTACTTTTAAGGGTATGTAGTGGTTGGAAGAGAAAAACTGGAACCCGCTCCCTACCACCGCACACCCTAAAAAGTAGCATATCTCTGTTAATTGTTGGCCAATCTTGAAAAATGAGGTATCGTTAGATTTGTAATAAAAATATCTAAGAAAATTTATTTTAGTCAAATTTTGATATCATTAGCCATTATTTATTTAATCCTGTTCAAAGATTTTAAATGGCCGCCATTTTGTTTTTTGATGTCAGAAAATTTTGATTTTTTTTTTTTAGATTGCTTTAATAGTTATAAAGCTGTATGCAAGATTTCAAAATTATACTTTCAATGGTGTTTGAATAAAAAAATAATGCGTGGAAAAACCAAAATGGCGTCTGTGTGAGCAACTGGGGAATTTAGAAAAATTTTATCACAATATTTACTTTTGCTAGTGGTCCAGAAACACTGCCTAGAAGTATTGGTAGAGAGTTCCAAAACACTCTGTATAATAGATAACGTGAATATAACGATTCCACAGCATGTTTGATTCTTCGATGGTGATTATCATCGCGTATTGGATGCTCCACTGTGCAATTACCTTATTTAAGACGCTTGAGACAAGTGTCTAGCATGGCGCAAATAGACCGCATTTCGATCTTTTTTTGTGTAGTACAGAAATAAATAGAAGAGAATGTGATATTCAATCCATTAAATAAATCTACGGTAATAAATTGCAACACACCTTGCTTCTATTTGTGAAGCTTCATTTATTTCTGTGTTTCACAAAAAGTAACGCAGTTGCTACTTAATGACAACTGTGGTCTATTTGCGCTTGGTGACTTTTTGAAACTCAAATATTTGTGAGTCGATTCATCTAACTTCTCTTTGACACTTTGTTGTGTTACAAATCTTCATGTATTTCTATATTTATTTTAGCTTCAAATCCTCAATTATTGCCAAAATTGTACCCTTGAAACTTTTGTGTTGTTTCAAAACCGTTCATGCACTTTTTCAACCTTTTCAGCTCCAAATCCTTATTTATTGCTACAAATATTCAAATTTTTTACTTACAACTTATTCTAGATTGTTGGAATGTTTGTAAGACGGAAATGTTCTTAGATTAAGTGGTACTGATAACAAAATAGAAAAATATTGTGATTTATAACGCAAAAAATCAAAGCTTAATAGTGAACCGTGGATATTTTGTTGTTGAGTTTTCTTTTCTACAATCACATCAATGTTACGAATATATTTCAAATAATAATAATGTATACTTGATTTTGCGTTATCTATAGACAAATACTGTAATTTAGTACTTATATAAATTGTGACATTAAATCATTACTAGAATATTTTGAAAATCTGTGCTGTTCTATATCAATGTTGATGACACTAATCATCCTTCATGTTTTCTTTTTTTACTACGAATATTAATCTATAATTATAAGAGAGAGATAGGTGTGTGTGTGTGTGTGTGTGTGTTTGTCTTAGGCCGGGCGCACACTGCCTGGATCAAAACGACTTGAAACGAAATTTTTGACTGAACTAGTTCAAAGCACACTG
The DNA here is from genome assembly GCA_948455865.1 of Conomelus anceps. Lineage (NCBI taxonomy): Eukaryota > Metazoa > Arthropoda > Insecta > Hemiptera > Delphacidae > Conomelus > Conomelus anceps. The sequence continues at coordinate 51,846,104 of OX418216.1, forward strand.
ACTGAAGCAAGACATTGTATGACTTTTATTAACAAGTGCACCTTCTATGAACTTTTGTTCAATCCAGTGCTTTGATCTTGTTTATAATGTCGTCTGATGAAGAGGCGGAAGAGAGTGTGCTAATTTTATGGCAGTATAGATGATACGCCAATATGTCTTAAGCCAAAGCAACGGATTTGCTCTGTATCAATATTACAGCTGCTATTTATCCAGCATCATGTGAGCTTACTTATTGTGTATACTGGGATTTTCCTGGAATACATTAATCTTAAGAACTAATATTTAGGTAGGTAGAGCTGTACAGTTGCCAAAAAGGTAGTTTATTTATAAAAAATACCTAAAAATCCACGTCATCAGTGCAAAAAAAATTGTTGCCAGCATTATTTTAGAGATAGAACCCGTAACAATACCTTCAGAATAAGATTCTGATAGATAGATTTATTAGTTGCGTAGAGCCACAAGTTTGAGCAGTGCTCAGGTGGCATGCAACATGTCATTTGAGTGAAATAAAAGCATTACAACATTCTTGTACAGTATAAGGACATATGTCCACTAGTGTTTTGGTCATCAAGGATACAAATAACTTATGACTACCACAGAACTTAATATGTTCAGGAAGACAATTGAAAAACTTTAGTCCTGAATAATACGGCCCCTTTTCTAGTAGTGTCAGCCTGTGTACTGGGTATTGAAAAACGTTCGATTTTTTGCCTCTAATTTGATAAGAGTGGGTGATATATGGTTGACATTGAAAATTTCTCCATTCTTGAATACAAAATTGACAACTTCCAGAAAATATAGAGCTGGTACTGTGAGAAGTTGATGCTTCCTAAATATAGGCCTGCAAGAAAAAGATGAGTTGACAACTTCCAAAATCCTTACTGCTTTTTTCTGCATAAGAAAGACTGCGTTTAAGTGATTTTTGCCTGCACCCCAAAACAAAATACTATAGCGTATCAAGGAGATAAAATATCCATGATATACTTTTACTGCGGTCTTTAGATTTGATGCAGATCTCACAGTCCTTAGGGCAAAAAGTGCATGGTACAGTTTTTTATGAAGCTTCATCAATGATGATCCCATTTCATGTTGTTCTGCAGCTCCATACCCAGAAACCTAGTAACCTTAGTAGCAGGGCATTCCTTTCCTGGTCCCAATGCCAGACTCAAATAATAATCATTATTAACTGATAACTAGAGTCTTCAGTTTTTTTCGGTGTTGGGCCATTGTTAAATCGATAATTTTGAATCTTGTAGCCTATTGAATTGTATCTGGTTTATTAACCACTATTATTGTGTTTAATCCATTCCACAGCATGAGTTTGATTTAGAGCACCCAATACTCGATGATAATCACCATCGTAAAATCAAACACATGTTGTAGAATGATGTATGATAGATTGGATCAGTGTGCAGGCCATCATTACACAGCATATGTTTGATTTTGCTATGAAGATCCTCAAGTATTTGATATTCTACTGTGCAAGTACCCTAAGAAGGTATGAAAGAATTTTAATTTTATACGTATCTATGTCACCAATAACTTAGAGCAGGGGTTCTCAATCTTTTTCAAAGACAGTACCCCAAAATGAAAATTAAAATGTTGCGTACACATTGGGTGAATGGCTGTTGGGGGGGGGGGGGGGGCGTTAAAATTGAAAACAATATATTCAGAGAAATATTTAAAACGCATTTCAAAGACTTTATGAGAAGGGTGAACTTGCTTCTTTTTACATAGTTTCCCAATGCCCCATTGCGGGAACGCGGAATTCGCTAACTCGGAACTGGCTAAGTCTGTTTGTGGAATTGGCCAAGTAAGGAAGTCGCTGTTTCTGTCGCCGGCGGAATTGGCTAACTCGGAACTCGTTGATTCTGGCCAGCAATGCCAGGCGCTAGGTGATGCGTACGGTAATACCTACCGTACGCTCGTACCTCTACGTTTGAAATGTCTACGCGCTAGGACTAGGTGATGCGTACGGTAATACCTACCGTACGTTCGTACCTCTACGTTTGAAATGTCTACCGCATGCAAATTTTTGATTATTTTATTCTTGAATTTAGATTATTCATACATAATTAGCCAAAACATTTATTTAGTTATGAAATGTTATTTGTTTTTATTCATTTATTTATAAAATATATTTTTATTTTATTGATTTAAGTTTTTTTTTTTAAACTTGAGATTAGAAAAGTTCGTATTGCAATCGGAAGAAAAACTGCTGAAGGTAAAAATTCAATTGGTCAACTTTCTCCGATCGCGCATCGCACTTGAAATTTACAAAAACTGCCAAAAATGTGATTTTTCTCATTTTTGAAAAGTTAGTTACAGATGTTGAAATAAAAATGCTTGATTATTTTACATTTGATGTATGATGGTGTATAAAACCATAATAAATTAAGTTCTGACCCTAAAATTACGCTACTATATACCGATCGCGCTGACTACATATCTGCTTATTTTACCAATACAGTAATTCGAATTTTAATGAAGATTCTTATTAAATTCCTGGATTTCTTGTTCCATGATGAACTGCGTTGTTAATATTAACTTTTTAAGTGAATTCAACGACTTTCAGTCAAATTTTCATCAAGAATGAGTAGAATTTACTTACTCTGTAGGTCGAACGTTTTCGAATCTTTGAGATTCTTGTAGGATCCTACAAGATCCTACAAAAATCATACAAGGATCTAAAAGATTCGAAAACGTTCGGCCTACAGAGTAAGTAAATTCTACTTATTCTTAATGAAAATTTGACTGCAAGTCGTTGAATTCACTTAAAAAGTTGATGATTTAAATATTTTAAGATTGTTTTTCTTCTAATTACCGCTTGAGTGCCTCAGCTAGGAATAATACTAGGCCTACACATTATTGCTACATCAGTATTGTTTCTGTTTTTGATCTCCAATATTTCTCTCTCTGACTCTCCTTCACTCGATCTTTCTCTCTCTCTCTCTCTCTCTCTCTCTCTCTCTCTCTCTCTCTCTCTCTAAAATTTATAACTTTCAGAGATTTTAAACATATGGACGAAGAAGCATTTATGACTGACGTAGCTCAAACAGCATGGAACGAAATATTAGCTTTGTCTTCGGTTGATGCAATGGCAACTACTCTAGAAAACAAGATTTTGAATTTATATGACAAGCATGCACCAACTGTGACTAAACGAATTAATAGCAAACGACCTGTTAAATGGATAACTGATGAAATTTTGCAGCTCATGGCACAAAGGGACTCAGCTCATAGGAAGGCTAAAAGAACAGGTGACATTGACAACTGGACCACTTACAGACGCTTACGTAACAAAGTAAAACAAGAACTTCGTAACTCCAAGATTAGGTACATGAACTCTTTTTTAACTGAAAACCGACTCAATTCATCATCGTTATGGCGTGGTATCAAACAGTTTGGAATTGGGAAACAGAAATCACATACTCAAATCGACCTTTTGCTTGACGATATTAATGAACATTTTGTATCCCAATCTTCTCAACGTGATGAGACAGTAATTGAAAACCATCTAGAAAGTCTAATTGATCAAGTTTCCAACTCTCCTATTCCACCAGCCTCCCAGTTTCAATTTTGTCCAATTTCTGAGCATGAGGCTCTCAAAGCTATCCAGCATATTCACAGCAATGCAATGGGAGCAGATAAAATTCCTATCAAATTTATCAAGAGAATTCTCTTTGCAATTCTACCTGTAATAACTTACATATTTAATGCTTCCCTTCAAAGTGGTCTCTTTCCTAAAAATTGGAAATATGCTCATGTTCGCCCTCTTAACAAAGTTTCATGTCCAACTAAAGTCGAAGACTTCAGGCCTATAAGTATTTTGCCAGCAATTTCCAAAGCACTTGAAAGACTTGTTCATTCACAAATAGTCGAATTTCTTGAAAAGAATAGCAAACTTCATAACTTCCAGTCTGGTTTTAGAAAATTCCATTCCACAGAAACAGCTCTACTGCGTGTTACTGAAGATATCAGGTCGTCCATGGACCACAGAAAGTGTACCATACTGTGTCTGTTCGATTTTTCCAAAGCTTTTGATACTGTCGACCACCAGATCCTTCTCAACAAATTACTCCTCCTTGGTTTCAGTCACAAAGCTGTAAAATGGTTTCATTCTTATCTCATAGACAGAAAGCAATGTGTCACTGATGGTGAATTGCAATCAGAGTGGAAAAATGTAATTCATGGCGTCCCCCAAGGTTCAATTCTTGGCCCCCTTTTATTCACATTGTATGCAAATGATCTTTCTTCCATAATTAGGTTTTCAAAATTTCACACCTATGCTGATGATCTTCAAATTTATTCTAGTTGCTCTGTTAGAGACCTTCACCAAACCATCCATAATATGAATGAAGAAATAGTGAAAATCACTGAATGGACTAAAAAAAATGGCCTCAAACTTAATCCACTCAAAACTCAACCTATTATAATTGGCTGCTCTCGTTTAATCAATGGCATAGACTTCCAATCAATTCCAAAAATCACTGTCGATGGGACTAGTATTTCCTATTGCAAATCAGTAAAAAACTTGGGAATCATAATGAATACTACTCTTGACTGGACTGAACATGTTGTAGGCACCTGCAAAAGAGTTTTCTCTGCCATGCACTCTTTGAAGAAAATGCAAGACATCCTTCCCAGGCATATACGACTACTACTTGTCAAAACTCTCATTTTCCCATACTTCATGTACTGCAATTCAGTTATAAACGATATGACAGTAACACTCAATGAAAGGTTGCAGCGTAGTCAGAACTACTGCATGCGTTTTGTTTACTCCCTACAACGTCATGAGCATATAACCCAATCCTACATTCATAGTAACACCTTAAAATTACCTGATCAGAGGCTTATCAGAATACTTAAACTTCTAAAAAGCATTCTCAATAGTGGAACTCCTAAATATTTTAAAAATGATTTTAAGTTTGTGTCTGAAGGTAGGAGAAACAACGTTTCCCACACCAGAAATGGTAACAGAACTCTTAGGATGCCAAATCACCGGACAACACTTTATACTAAGTCTTTTGTTGTTAGTGCTTGTCGTGCTTGGAATCTACTCCCACTTTCAATTAGGAATCATGAGAGCCGAGTGGGCTTCTCCCTGTCTCTGAGGAGACATCTATTGGAGAAAATGGCAGCGTCTGTCCGGCCTTGAGGCAACTGCATGATCAATAATACTATAATCCTTTAAGTTAGGTTAGGTTATTATCTATAATCTAAATTATTTATCTATTCATTTTTATAATACTTTTTTTTGAATCCACAAATTATTTTTAATATGCTTTCATTTTTTTGTTTTAATGTATAATGTGAAACTTTTTAATTTTAATTTATCTCATTTGAATTGATTTATTGCATTTAGATAACCCATTTTAGAATATAAATCATACACATCAATGTAAACTAGTAGGACATGATGAGGTAAAAGGTTAAGTGTAAGAATGGCCTCAATGGCCAAGACTTCGCCTCTTTGTGTAATTCATCTCTCAGATCCAGGCTCTATTTTTGTTATGTTTTTTATTTTTTAAACAATCGCATCCATAGTTTGTAATTTACCTTAAAATAGTTAATATAGTTGTATTTATAATCTTTTCTACTCAAACTATTCAACCATTATAATTAATTTTCAAAAGCAACTGTACTTGACTTCAACTAGGGGATCTGAGAGTTGCTAATATTAATAATACTTCTATCATTCATTCATATACATTGTAAATTTACACAAATAAAGTCATCTGAATCTGAATCTGAATCTGAATCTCTCTCTCTCTCTCTTCCTTAGAAACGGAATTTTAATTCTGTTTTTAGTTTCACTTATTAAAAATTTATTTTACAAAAACCGGTCAAGTATTATTGGGAAGGGTATCTTTGAATATAATTTTCCAAGAGTGGACAATCACACGTTCAAATTTCGCTGTTTCATGTAGTAGATACATCATAATCATATCAAATCACATCTTATCTTCATGTCGTTGTATAATAATTAGTTATTTAGCTTGAGCTCCGTAAAATTACTGAAATAATTACTTTTATTTCTTTCAAGTTGCATAATCCAGAACTCAAGCTGATTTATTTTGTTATCTTTATATGAATGAAGTAAATAATCTCAACCTTTCTCTCTCTCAAACACACATACACACAACACGTAGCCCATTATCGTATAAACATTATCATGTATCATCTTCATTGTTGACAATACTTCATAGATTTATTAAACTGATAAAATTAGACGTTTTCATCATAATTACATAGTCTATTATATATGACAGAAAATGGCATTCCACATGAAAATTAATCTAATCTGATTTTTCTTTTTTTTTAGTAGGTATTTTTTTGTTTTAAATTACTTTCTCACACACACTCTCTCACTCACTCTCTCTCTTTCTCGCTTGCTATTTCTTTCTCTATCTCTCTCTAAAATTCAACACACCAACATATTATCTAAAAGCTGAATCTTTAACTTAAATGAGAAATGTACATGGTAGAGTTATAAGAGGAGGGGACCATACTTTGCAAATCCCGATACATAGAAAATGCTTCTCCATAGTAATGTCCTTCTGCATAGAATCTCCTCCCAATAGTAATAAAAGATAAAATATCTTCTGAAGCCTTAAAAACATCCTTGAGGTCACGTTTAATTTGAGTTGTGTTTCATACCCCAATTTGTGAGTTCTTATTTACATGTTGATGTTTCCTTTTTTGTGTAAAATACTTTATAGTAGCATAATGAATTAATTTTTTTTCAAGTTCTTGACATTTTTAAGGCAAGACTTGAAATTATTTATCAAGTTTGATACTTCGAAGATGTATTATATTTATAATTTTTTTCATTCTACGCTCTAGCTATGTAAACAAGTATGTTTTTTGTGTATTATAAACTTAAAAAACACTTTTGAATGGAAATTGACTCACGTTATGGCGTGACGGCCGTTTCGCTCTGTTGTCTAGAGCATCATCAGACGACCCACAGTACACTGATTCAAGGCATCAACGGCCGTTTCGCTCTGTTGTCTAGAGCATCATCAGATGACCCACAGTACACTGATTCAAGGCATCCTTTGATGCCTTGAATCAGTGTACTGTGGGTCGTCTGATGATGCTCTAGACAACAGAGCGAAACGGCCGTCACGCCATAACGTGAGTCAATTTCCATTCAAAAGTGTTTTTTAAGTTTATAATACATATTAGTGGAAACAAGATGGATCTTCAACATCATGTTTTTTGTGGATATGGGCGTGAAAAAAGCTTTTCAGCTTTACCCATATCCAAAAATGAATGAATTTATTCATTCATTCATTCACTCTCTCATTTTATCACTATGTCTCTCTCTGTTAGGGTTGTATAGAGTTGTGTGACAGAGAGGGTCTAACTCCGCCCCTAATAAATACATTTAATCAATCAATCTCTCTCACTCACTCTCTTTCTCCTCGTTCTCTCTCTCCATCTATTTATCTATCTGTATTTCTCATGTTATCCTTGAATATCTTTCTCCAAGAATAAACATCGCCGTTTCATGTACATACATCACAATCATATTAGCGTTATCAAATTGTATCTCATCTTTGTATCTTTGAATAATTCTTCAATTATTTGATAAAATTCATCCAATAATTACTTTATTTTTCAACCATCAAAAATTTGTTTTAATCTTTCTATTTTTTTAAAATTTATAGAGATTTCCTTTCAAAATATTGATGATCATGTATTGTATCAACTGGGAGAATAAAATAAATGAGTTTGAATTTGAATCTTCGATCCAAATTTATTCTTATGTGCACTATAGTCATGAAATTGCATAAAGCTATGCTTTCCAATGGCTATTAGCTATTTTCGGTACCGAAAAGTATGTACGTAAATCGTTTTCCTTCCAACTTTCCGTTCACAATCAGCTGCCGGCTAAATTTGGTAGTATAGGTAAAGATAAATTGGAACGCACTCCCATAAGAATACATTGTTTCCATTACATACAACGGAAAGTTAAAAGGAAAGCGATTTACGTCCGTACTTTTTGGTACCGAAAACAGCCATTGGATGCTGTTTGATTATAAATTTAACCACCTACATTCATCTATATATATATAAATGGCTAAGGCCCGACAGACTGAAATCACACATCCCAAACTACTGAGCATACAAACTTGAAATCTTGCGCACTTGCCTCAAGGCACCCAGGATTTTCAAAAATTTGCCCCTCTGAGCCCTGAGGGAGCTGGGACCCCCCAAAATTGTTGTTCTTTTTAACCGCTCATCGCACATTAAAGTCATGAGGAACGTTTTGTTCAGCTACTAAAAAAACTTTGATCTATGCAGAAAAATCCGACCGGGTTCACAGGGGGGTCCAGGAGGCATTTTCGCAATTTTTCAGCAAAAATCAACTTCATCAGACACCACAGCCCGAACTACTAAAGGCTACAAACTTGAAATTTCGCACAAATATCTTCATACATACTAGACGCACACTGAGAACAGATTTTAAGATCTTTTGTCTCTAAGGGTCCAAAAGGATACCATATATACTCATTATGAAACGGTACGATCAAGGAATAATTGGAGACGCCCTAACATATTAAGCATAATATGATATTCTAACATATTACAATGAAAAGTTATGATCTTGGAGGATAATAATGAAGATGCTCTGACATGTCAAACACCGGGCGAGACCGTTTAGGTACCCATGCTTCGCTATGAGAAAGTATGAGAGAGAGAGAAAGAGTGAGTGAGATAGTATGTGTGTGAGAGGGAGAGTGAGAGAGAGCGAGAAGCGAGGGGGGAGTGTGGGAGAGGGTGAGAGAGAGAGCCTATTTGTCATACAAAATAAAATATATGCATGTACAGTATATTGTTTTTATTCGTAAGAAGCAAGTAAGATGATCAGTCCACTACTGAAAAAATCTATCTTTATCTAAAAAGAACCTTTTCCGTTATGTTCCCCTTAGCGAAGCACGGGAACCTGCTAGTTACATACAACTGTATAACTGACCTCATGACATCAAATTCATCAGAAATTAAGTTGGTTGGAAAAGTCCTAGGCTTTTAAAAACCTCGTATTAAGTATGGTTTTGATAATTAATTTTTGCATTATGAATAGTTCTTCTAGATGAGAATTATAACTGTCTTCCACATTGTTATAGACTGTACAAGTAAATCATTTTTAGATGACTTGGACTCAGAAATTTTATTCAAGTTTTTTAATTTTCTGAGATAATAAGTTAACTTAGTTTTTGTTCAAGAAAGACTTTTCTTGACTCAAATTTGTGAGTGCATCTACAGATTCAGCGAAATTTAATGATTCTTCATTGAATCTCTTATTCCATTGTTTATTTAATTATAACATAAAGCATGAGTTTTGAAATACTCTCCTCTCTCTATACCTTTATCCTGACTGTGACTGACATCCTCTCCTGCTTCGACAATGATATTACTGCACTGTCTCTTACAGCACCAATTTCATTCATCTTATTGAATTCCTAACGTTCTCATTTTTGGCGGATTTCTCACAAATGAGGAATCTCATTTCTGGCGGATTTCTCACAAATGAGGAATCTCATTTCTGGCGGCTAAAACTAAATAAATTACATTTTTTGTTTGTTTCAATTAAATTGAACCAAATCTATTGCTTTGCAAATAATTATAATCTAGATACAGTCTCAGATATGAATATATAGAATTGTTGAAAGTGTAATAGAACGGAATTTTTATAAGCCGAGAACCGAATTAACTCCTTGAAAATGATGAAATCCATTTGTAAAGTGATGTTTCCAATTTGCTTATAAGCTTAATATTATTTTTTGAAAGGCTCCAAAGAAGAAACTTATCATCAATAATTATTTAGAAGTACTTGGAAAGTAGTTTAATTTTTCAGAGAGAAAACATGCACTATCAGTTTTATATTTTTTTGGCCAGACTATAGGGGCGAAAAAAATATTTGGCCCAAGGGCATCAATATGATAAATCCGGCCCTGCGACTTTCTTAGCAGCAGGAAATATTCTCACAAAAGTCTCCAGTGAATGTTTACTTTTATAAACAATGTCTCAATTAATTTGGCAATATCAATATTATGAAAAGTGAACCTGCACTTTGTAAATACTTTTCTTATCTTTATGTTTTCCTTTATTATACTTTCTGTACTGAATACTGTTCCTTTCTCATAGAAATATTTCCTTATTTTTTCAAAATCAAATGTAAATAATCCATCAATATAATTATCGTTTCCGGTCGATTTGCACACTAAATACATACTTGCGCTTTGCGTTCGGCAGGGGGTTGCACCCCCTGCACCCCGCCACTGGGTCTGTGATATTATGTCGGTGATGGAATGCCTGACTCCACTGCAGATTTCTTTGTGCAATTTTCAAACACATTTGTTTGTGAATAGACTATCTGCATATTTATAGTTTTGAAATAGAATTTTCTATGTTTAATCGATTTTCATCAATAAAATTTGCAAGGCATCAACATTTGCAAAATTCATACATTTTCAGCCTCTCCTAAAAGCCACCCCAATCCTAAGAAGGAAGATTTCAATTATTTTCCTGTTTCATCCTGTTTTCAATGTTAGCCATCAATCAAACAAGTTCTAATTTTCCATGAACAAGAGAGCAAACGTTTTCAAAATCAAATTTTTGAAGATTTCGAACTTTAGACACCCCTCACTCAAAAGGGGATGCTTTTTTCGTAAAAGTTCCATAAATACTTTCAATTCATTTTTTCATATCTATTTGATTCCCATTAGTAGAATTTGTAAAAATGAAATATTTGAAAAGTTCAAAATACTCATCACCTCCCCAAAACCACCCCTATCAAATAACTCTGAATTTCAATGGTATTTTGTTCTTCATTGAGTTTAATATGAGCAACCAATTAGAGAAAAAAAAAGATTTTTTTTTCAAAATTCCAATTTTTCAAGATGCCTCAAATTAGGCATCCCTCACTCTGAATGGGATGATTTTTTCAAAAAATTCTCAAGACCACTTTTGACTTTTTTTATTGTAAAACCCATAGATAAAATTTTTAAAAATTCAATGTTTGAAAATACCAAAATTTAAAACATTTTGCAAAAACCACCCTTATCAAAAAATTTGGATTTTCTTTGGTTTCCTGTTCTAAGCTTGGTTCTAATATTGGCTTGCAATCAGAAAAAATCTCAATTATTAATAAACAAAAAAGTCAAAAAATTTCCAAAATTGCATTTTTCCAATATGCCTCAGTTTGGGCAACCCTCACTCTGAAGGGGGTGATTTATTCGAAAAATCATTATGAACACTTTTGAGTTATTTTTCCATTGTTAATCAACTCTCATAGATAAAAGTTTGAAAGATTCAATATTTGAAAATACCAAAATTTAAAACATTTTGCAAAAATCACCCTCATGAAGAAATTAGGAATTTCTTTGGTTTACTGTTCTAAACTCAGTTTTATTAACAGCATGCTATCAGGAAAGGTTCAAATTTCTCACAGACAAAACTTTTCAAATTTGTATTTTTCCAATATGCCTTTATTTGGGCACCCCAACTCCGAAGGGGATGATTATTTCGAAAAATATTCACGAATATTTTCCACTTGATACTTATTGCTTTATCAATCCCCATCGTTCAAATCTACAGAAAACAAATATTCAAAAATTTCAAATTTTTTCTACCCCTATACAAACTACCCCTGATAATTAAAAACACTTTATCATAGATTTTCAGCATGAGCCTTATTCTACAATGAACCTCCACCAATAAAATTGCAATAGTATCGATCAACAAAAATGTTCAAAATCCAATTTCCTGCATTTGCCCCCCCTAAAATCAGTGAAATGACGTTTTTCGCCCCCTACTCCAAGAGGGATGATTTTTTCGAAATTTTTCAAATCGGGGCACCTACAGTTTATTATGCTCTATTTAATGGAAAAAAGAATTTTTCAAATATCTTGATATTTAGTTCTACCCCCATTTTTCATCCTCCCCTGCCAACCCCCTTAATCAAAATTTGTAGCACCATTCAATTTCATCCTTCACAAAATAGGTAACTCCATTATCAACCATAAAAACCATTATTTTTCCCCAAAACAACTTTGTTGAAAAAAAAATTCAGCAAATTTACCCCAACCCCCACCCCTAAACAGCCTGACCAAATGAATTTCTCACTACCATGTGTTCAGCTTAACAAGCACAACAAATTTAAAAAAATAAATTTCAAAATGTCTCAATATTTGAAATTTTTACTTTTTTGACCCCCCTCTAAAACACCCCCCATCAAGTTTTTAGAAATTTTTTCTAGGGTCAAACCCCCACTAAAATCAAGTTAAATTCCATTTAAAATCACCAAAATCAAAATAAAACACCCCAAAAATCGAGGGTAAACTGAGCCCCCCTTAAAAAAATAGGGGCCCCTTTTCAACAATGTTGGAATTATTCCCCAGTCGAATCTCACTTAAAAAAGAGTTTCTGATAGAAAACCCCCCGAAAATCAACCTGCATCATCAAAATCTTTAATATCAATCAGTCAGTGACTTTTGCAGTAGTAGAGTATATTAATCCCACCATTTCTGCAACCGCTACTCGCAATGAAGATACGCAGTTTTGATACAGTATCAAAATATGATACGGTCCCACAACAACTGATTTCATCTGGCACTGCTGATAGAAAAGCGCGCGATACAGTGAATTCCGAATCAGCGGATTCCGGTTTTGCAGAAACAGTCAATTCAGACTTAGTGAGTTCCGCTCGATGCAGTTTCGACTCTTATGGCAGTATTAACATAGACTCAGCCAATTCCGACTTAGCGAATTCTATCGACCCCCCATTGCGACTCGCACTGCTGCCAAGCGGCAATTATAATTATCATTCTTATCTGTGATTTGATTGACAGTCATACATGACATAATGCATTAAATGTTTAGTTGTAAGTTTTCAGGATTGTAATTAATATTATTGGCGATATTCAACTTTGTAATGTTCTATCTTATACTGTGTTGAATAAATAAATATTCTATTCTACAAAATAGTGAGACAAACCTATTGCACCTGCTGGTTCCAAGTAACTCGACCACACAAGTATTTCATTAGATTCCATTATGAAATTATAACCTAGTGTGATTACGAAACTGGAAGAAATAAAAATTGTTTAATTATAACCCGCCCCGCGTACCCCCAAAGGGTACGCGTACCACAGTTTGAGAACCCCTGACTTAGAGTATTGTCACCTATACCTTAAGTCACTTATACCTCCATATCTGTAGCATTCTCACCCTTCTAATCTCATCAATTAAGCTGAATTTTTAATTATGTAAATGAAAAACTGGAATTTTCTCACAAAAAACTTTTATTTGAATAAAAAACTATACTAATATAATGCACCTGAATACAAACATTGAATACGAGATTCCATACATATATATCGTTCTTATAAATTAAAATCTATATCACAGACCTTAGAATAAAATTTGGTGGTGAATAATTGATGAATTACAGTGTTTGAAAATCTAAAAGATTAAAAAAATGTGAGAGATTGTGATGTAATAGAATTGTAGAGATGCAAAATTATTATCAAGTCAATAAGAATCTTAGGTTTTATTTTTTATGACCTACGGGTTGGTGGACTGCTCGTGAGCGAGTTAATCAGCCTGTGGATTAGTCTGGACAAAGTAGCGCTTGCCCTGGGGTGCCAGGGGGCACGTGCAATATAAATTTTATAAACTTAATGAATATTGATCTGTTTTCTGTAACTAATGAATGTATCGACATATGGCATGATGTTTGGACACGGCCCAAAGATGCAGCTTAACGTCATGAATTTTATTAGTAATAATTAATAACTCCGTTATTAAATTCTGCCAAGAACTGTACACCAAACAATATTGTATTTAATCATTTAAATTTCAAATTGATGGGAGAATTTATTTAAAACACTACAACTTGACAGTTGAATCGAATAAAAAATCCTATTAAATAACTTGGTACACCCTAATACATGTTACACCTTACAACGTTAAAGTATAGAAAAACAAACAATCGATTACAATATACAAATAATAAAATCAAAATAAACAAATCAAATCCTCTACTTTGGACCAGTTTAAAATATTAATAAACTACAACAGGTAGAACTATAGTATTTTCATTATCTTATAATGTAGTGAATTTTACACATTTTAAGAGCACTATAGTCAAGAATTCATTAAGAAATATTTGATTTACAGTCTTTTAGTCAGTGGGTTTGCTTCATGAATCTAGAAAATATTTCTTTTCGATTGAAAATTTGAACTTAAAATTAAAACAGTAAAAACCATGACATTATACATCTAATAACTATTTGGAATGATAAAATTAGAATATTTAAAAGATATTAATATCAGACAATTTTCAGAAATTGATTACATATAAATCTTTCAACAGTTTTGGATTTATATTTCTTAATAATCATTCTGGATATCAGTAAATAAAACAAAGTAATTCAGACAGTTCAACAAGACTAACAAAGTATAAGATATTTCAAAGGTCAATTAACATAAGCCTTAATAAATTTTCAAGACCTGAAATATTTCAAAGATCAATTATCACAAATTCCAATAAATTTTCATGACTTTGTGCTCCTATTTTCTCACCGACTTCTTCGATATATCAGTTTAAGAAACGAATAATATTATATTATTATAATAATATTCAATACATGATTAATTTATGTAACGAATAATATAATTTCTATTAACGCATAACTTTCATAAATAATAAATCAGTTCTTAAAACGAATAATATAGAACATTAAAAAAACTACTAGACACTCCTACGTAGTAGGACATAATTGGTTTTTATATGATGCAGAGAATTCAGCGTTGAAATACGTCTTGGTTAAGTTCATGGGAGTCTTATCGATTACCGGTAAATTAATTTCCCCCGGAAACCATAGGGTCTGATTGGTCAATTAAAATTCATAGACGTTCAAAAATTTGAATAGAACTTAGATTTAGGTAAATTTCCATTTCCCAGTAAACGGTAAGGTTCCCATGAACTCAACCATTGATTATTGTCCCCTTGACAGAGGTTGAGTTCATGGGAGGCTTATTGGTAACAGGAAAATGTTACCAATGTTGTCTAATTGAATTGATAGACGTTAGAACATTTAAATAGACCAATTAGCCGCCACCGGTAACATTTACTAGTTACCGGTAAGGCTCCCATGAACTAAACCGGTGTCAAGAGCTACTTGCTGAGCTGGCTCATACAATGAGTTAGCCCGCCCACATTTTCCAATCTGAATGAAGAACAGTAAAGCCCCGATGATCCGCGGTGCGGATTATACGCCAGTGCCACAAAAACAGTTTTTAATTAAATTTCAATTTTTCAAAGCATGAAGCAAAAACGAGTGATTGATTTTTTAGAAAAGCCTAATTGAACACTTTTTGTTAACGACACATTATATTTTTTTGTTTACTGTTCTTTATTTTAGCGATTTAGATGAAGAGCAATAGAGTTTTTATACTGAAATATTTTTTACCTCATTTTTGCCCTTTTTCGGGTTATCCGCGTTGTTTGCTATCCGCTTTGCTCTTGCCACCCAATTCTGCGGATAATCGGAGCTTTACTGTATTGATCTTTTTAGTATTGTAGCACTGATCTTGATAGTAAACTTTTTCCTGTTAAAGCGCATAACTGTGGTAACCTTCGTTTTCAAGCACTATATCCCTACATAAAAATACACTTCAAAACTATCTGATACAAAACCTTAATACTGCTTTCAATTACTAATAATAAACGTCCATACAATTTTACAATGCACAACACACTTTTTAAATATTTCGTGAATAAAATGGAATAATTAGGAATATTACTTGATCTTTATATTTACACAGTGTACATTATCAAGGTACAGATGATCATGGTCGGTTTCAAAACATTTTTTAAAATAAGGCTTATTAATATCCTACACACCTATAATTTTTTATATTATTCTCAGTGTGTATTACAGAGGTTAAAGGTACAAAATACCATGGTTGGTTTACAAACGCTTACTAAAATCAAGGTTGACCATTATTTTACGAAACTATTATTTCTATAGAGCGTTTTATTAAGGTTGAAGGTAGAAATGGACATGGCTGTTCCAAACTGTTTTTAAAATCAAAGTCAACTATTATAAAACTTCATTTTTTATATTATTTTGACGGCGTGCATTATTAATGTCCAAGATACAAACATGAAACCATTATACTGCTTTCAATTATTAATACTAAACGTCCATACTATTCTACAATGCAGTACAATCATGTTTTTAAAATATGTCGTGAATAAAATAGAATAATTAGGAATATTACTTAATGATTTTTATTGAAGTCAACTTTTGTTGTTGAGGTTGTAAAAGGATATTGAGAATTTTGTAGATTTTTATTTGTGTAGGTTGAAGTTGTGTTAGTCTTGAATAACTTTGTTTCGTTTGAAGTTGTTTGTTGTTCTTAAATAATTTTGTTTCGTTTCGTTTTAGGTACTCATTGCTCACCATCTTCAATTATTCTGAAACAGAACAAAACATAATAATTAATATTAGTATTTTATATAACTTACTAATACTATTAATAATAACTTACTATCAATCAATGAAAAGGTTGAACACTATACATTAGATAGTTCTATTGTACACTTGAATAGCCTATACAATTTTTTATTATTATTCACTAGCAGGTCACCCGATTCGATTGAATAGGAATATCCTTTTCACCATCTCCTTCTTCTTCGCTCTTTTAACGTCTTTTCTTCTCCACCTGTTCCTTCTTTTCTCCTCCTCCTCTCTTTTTCTTCTTCTCAAACCTCTATTTTTCTATTCATTTTTTCTCAATTTTCTTCTATTTTTTCCTCTTCCTCTTCAACATTCTTCTTCTTTTTATATTCTTCGTCATCTTATTCTCCTTCATCTTTTTCTCTTACACTCCTTTCAAACCTGCACTTGTATGGGTGACCGTACTGCTATGACTTGGTGTTATCAGTTCTATTGTCACTTACCACGCGGTCCGGGTTCCACAACATTCTATTTCCGCCAAGTTTCCAATAACATGGCTCTAACGGCGCGGTGGAACTACCTAGTAGTTAAGGCAATGGACTCTCACTAATGGTTGAGTTCATAGGAGCCCTGTCTATTAATTTATTAATGATATACATGATAATGACGTTTATGAATTTAATCAAACGCCTTATCAAACCAATCAAACGCCTTAGTTTCTGGTTTACCGGTAACCGGTAGGACTCCCATGAACTCAACCAATGAACGCCAAAGACGCTTATTCCCAAGGTTAATAGATAAAAGGTTGAACAGTCGTTAGTTCTTTCTAAATCCGACAGGGGATTGCTTCATACGTCACGTGAATCAGTTTTTAGATTTTTAACATGCTCTCTTATGGGAGATATGTATTCAATCTCTTATAACTAATGAAAAAAAACACAGAAAATACTTTTCCTCTGGAAGGAAGCTAGAAATTGCAATTCTCTTTCGAAAGGATATGAATAATACACTAGTTTTTATTATAAATCCAATTCATGCACTAAATTGGCAGAGGTAGACAAGACCTCTTGATTTTACCAGCTGGGAGAGACCCATTTACAAATCATCTCTCCCAGCTGGGAAACTGATTCTGGAGAACTGATTCAAGTGACGTCATCCATGAAGGAATCCCCTGTCGGATTTAAAAACAACTATCGACCGTTCAACCTTTTATCTATTAACCTTGGCTTATACCAACCTAACCACTTTATACCTCCACTGGCTCTCAATACGAGATGCTGTAGAGTAAACTGAGACATTGAGTGCTCAGGATAGAATTAACATAGTTTTGCTCAAAATCTCTATTATTCTGGGGTGATGTTTTTTTAGGGTTATTTTGCTCAGTTAAACATATTTTTCGGAGGATAAAGCCCACAAAGGTCTGAAACCTGTAGGCCCTACGTGGTTAATGAGTTGAAAGATGATTATTGATAACATTTGGACCTACAGTTTTAGGTGGGTTCTGAACCACCGGATATCTTACCTTGATACGCTTGGTTGACTGCCGCTTGCATCGAAAATGTCATTGAATGGTTGTCCAGACTGTGGCTCTTCAACTAATGGAGTCCCCGTGTCGTCATTCTTATGAATTGCTTCATCTTCATTAGGGTATGGAATACTAACACGCTTTTTTAGAACAATATTCTGCTTTTTCTTTCCTGAAAATGAGCACGCCATGATGTACAGCACAACAGGTAGCACTGATATTACACTAGTTGCTAGAAGAAACAGTAATTCTGGTTTTTGTCTGTCCAGACAGCAACGTATTGTAACACTCCACTCATATCTTGTGCTGTTCATCAGATCGGTAATGTCCATACAAAAAGGTGTAATGTCTTTCAACTCATTGTACTTGGCATTTAGATCTAGATAAAACTGTTTACATTCCGAACATACGGGAGGATCATTGTGGTACATAGATGTTGTATTCTGATGTTTATCGATACATTCCTGTGTCAAGTTGTACAAATGCAGAATCTCCTTAGTTCTCTGATTGAGATCCTTAGGCTTATTATCGGCCCCGATGTCATAGCATGAATCACACTCAGCTCTAGCCCAGAGATTTCGAATATAGCTGAAACCACCTTCTACCACTTGCAGCCTATCCAAGTTCAACAGTTTCTCTTTACACAGTTCACCGGCTTCGTCTTCCAACTTCAAAATGTCATCATGAACTCCCACTGTAAGTACATAAGAGTCGTTACAACGTTGACACAAAGTAATCGGCCTGGCATGACTAATTGCACAGAATGTGAAGTTGGCAGAGGTATGAGCAAAGGATTCCAACAGATATTGGCAACCGTCTTTGTCATCATTCACGTCTCCAACAACGACGAAACCAGGATCATTGCTGTCTTTTGTCTTGCAGCTTACTAACACAAAACAAAGCACTAGATTAAAACTAATTAACACTTGTGGTGAAATCATGGCTTTTCCTGTTTGATTCTCAGTTGAAGGTTTCGAGATCTGTAAACATGCTCTAAGCATAAACTAAAAAGATAAAAACTATGCGGTTCACATCGCCTTTTATCGCAGCGCAATCACAATAGAATATTTTCTGAATTTTTAGGTCAAATTTTTAAAGTAGAGCAGATAACTAACTACATCACTTATTTTTCATGAATGAAATTTGACAGACAACAGCTGAGAAAAACAAAAAGCAGATGATAACATAAATCATGAACGTGACAAAAGCACACGCACACATGCAAGCACAGCTTCAGCTGATGCTTTCATGATGTATTTTCAAATATAATTTTGTTTTTCTATCATAAAACCTCCTGAATTATATAAAGAGTGAAAAAAAATATTTTTTTAATTTGAATAAAGTTCAATTTGGATGCAAGATTGAGATTGATTATAATATTGTTGAATCAGAATAATTTCCTACAGGTTAGTACATCATGGATCATGGTGGCTTTGCATTGACATTGCTTGATTATGATTATCGTGAAGATGCTGTCTAATTTCTAATATTCTAATTCAATGGACTCCGCAATCTGAACCCAAACTTTGTTTTACACCGGGAAGATGGTGTTGTTTACTTGATATATAAGAGTGAAATTACGTGCATGTTGATTATTCATCTAACTTTAGATTTTATATAGATTTTCAGTGATAGAATAGCATTGTTTGCCATGGATCTTCCGAAGCCGCCGCAGGGTTAGTATCTTGACAAACTTAAGACTCAACCTACTTCTGTAGTTTTTTAAAATTATTACTCACTATTGAACAAATTTCAACAATATTCAAGTTACAACTCATATCAGTTTTATTCATCAAGTTCATTCGTGATAATTATCTTTTAAGTAGAGTTAGTTACAGTACCGACTTTTAAGGTTAGGTTTCTTCAAACATTGATTTTAAAAAATCACATTATTTCAATTAAATTAGCATACGCTCATTTACAATGCGCTTCATTTGTTCTTGAATAAACAAAAATGATTCGTCAAGGTGTCAGATATAAAAAAATAGGTATCAAGTGATGAATACTAACGACATTCATCGTTTACATATTTTCGTATTTCTTGAATGTGTTGAGATTCATATTTTATATTCATACTTTCCTATTTCCCAGTAATATTTTTATTCATTAGGGTCTTTTCTGATAACTCCTGAAATTTAATTTTCTTTCAGATGTCGAGTTGCGGAATATTATTGATAAGCTGGCACAGTTTGTTGCTCGTAACGGACCAGAGTTCGAGCAGATGACCAAGAATAAGCAAAAGGGCAATCCGAAATTCAGTTTTCTGTTCGGCGGTGAACATTTCAACTACTATCAGTACAAAGTTACTACTGAACAAGCAAGTAAGTTATTGAAATTTTGTTTATAGCATTTAAGAATAATCCCAGACCTATCTTGAAGTTCCTTATAGCGTAGTTATTTTATACCGTACTTATAAGTTTATCTTTTATTTGCAAAGTAAATTGTATTTACAGTTAGAAGTAATTAATCAATTCTTAATGTCAATGAAACATTAGCTAAGCTTTTAAACTAGCTTATACATTGGAACAGCTATAAAATTATTCAACATTCATATGTGAAGTTCATGGGGTCCTTCCCATTTACCATTAAATACTACCGGTGGCGTCTGATTGGTCTATTCAAAATTTTTAACGTCTATGAATTTAAATAGACCAATCAGATCCATAGAAATCAACCAATGTATACATTATTTTTTTCCAAATTGTAGTACTTTACAAAGCTTGTAATTTTTTAATTACAACTTTAAAAAGTATAACTATAATATTTGAAAGATTTGGGACAGTGTCGGTATATCAAAATCGGAAACGCTAAGATTTCTACACTTGCGCAGAAACTTCAAAGATCTCTGTGTGCACGAGTAGAAAGCTCAGCGCCCCTTAAAATATAGCAATAATTTGTGAAAACGTCATTGTGGAAGCTTGAGAGCAAATAACGCTATTTTATGTAGGTGACAATATTTTGTCCTCAAACAGATTCCTATTTAACTTATCTAAAGTGATTTTAGTTTAAAAAAAATTGATAAAATCTGCTAGTTAAAAGTAACTTTTTCAAATCTTTTTAATTATATCAATAAAAATGCAATTCACACCCGAAGCGTTTGTCTACTTCAAGTGTGAAGTAGACTTCACATTTGTGCGAACGCTTAGTGTGCGGACAGTCAAACAGCAGTAGAAGACTACGAGATGTGTGAGAAATGTAATGGAACTGATTTTTATACTAACTGAAGTGTTTATTTTTTCTAACAACAATGTTATCCCTTCAAAGTAGTTTCCTTGGGCAGCTATACACCGACGGAGACATTGTTCTCACTCTTGATGGCAGCGTTTGAAGTTTTTATCGGATCGGTCACGGTCTTTTGAATATTCTCCAGAGTTCCGAAATTTCCATCAGTGGATTTTTACCTCAAAATGCATTACTCTTGCTCCTCACCCCCCCCCCCCCCCACCATATTCACCTGATTTGAGCTCTTTAACTTTTTCTTTTTCCCCGAGATTGAAGGACGTCATATTGATCTCTAAAGAACTGGCGGCTCTGGTAGCGCAGTTAGTTGGAGCGCTTGTCTGAGATAAGATAAGGCTCTAGCTGGCTTCGTTGCCTGCAGCCTTGGGCTCGAATCTTATTCAGCCAAGGATGTTTCTCATCATTCCCTATTCACCTCATTACCCACGCACATGTCTTCAGACTCATGTGGGCATCATCTGCAATAAAATAAACATTCAGACTGTCCGACCAGTTGAAAGCCATACCATTTCAGTGCTGCTACTAAGAGTGGGAGCAACGACTCTACCGTTGTATAGCTGCCCAAGGGAACTATTTTTAAGGGGATAACATTGACGTTTGAAAAAAATAAAAACTTAAGTCAGTGTAAAGACTCATTACCTTTCTCGCACACCTCGTAAGGTAGAGAATAGTCGCCGTTTTGACTAGCTGCATTATTGAAAATTCGTTTTCTTTGTGCGGGTGAAGTACTGAAGAAGAAGCAGAGCTCAAGCTCAGTGACCAGCAGTGCCCCCCCGCCAGCTCCTAGTTTGAGTTCTCTTGTTATGGCGGCGGCTGCTTCTGGCACAACGTCTCACGCCTTACAGCAGGCTGTCGCCTTCCCAGGTAAGATTGCGAACAAAAAAAAAACCAAGAGTTTTTCCTTCGAAATTCACTGCACTGCCCATTTGTTAGTTTCTGTTCCACTGCAACGCATATTTGTTAGTTTTTCGTTTGCAATCCACTGCCTTGCAGATTTGTTAGTTATTCGTTTGCAATTCACATGCACTGCCAATTTGTTAGTTTTCGTTCGAAATTCCCCGTACTGCTATATATAGGGTGCTTGTTAATTTGTTTGTTAGTTTTCCGTTCCCAATTCACTGCAATGCCCATCTGTTAGGGTGCTTGCACAGAAGAGCACGCAATGGTCGAGGGTAATCACCATCGCGAAATTTAACACATGCTGTGGAATGCTTTATGACAGATTGGAGCAGTGTGATTACGACCATTGCGCAGCAAATGTTTCATTCATTGGTGATTATGCTCCACAGCAAAATATAGCAAAATGTCTGTCTTTTCGGTGTCTTTCGCTCAGCTGTGCGCGGCTTTCTAATAAACGTTATTTAAAAAGATAACATTAACATTATATTATTTACAATTTTGCTCAAATAACAAGAAGATTATTGCGTGTACTGAAACATTATAGAATTAAGACATTGTGTGAAACTGTGACTATTTTTAGTGATCCTAAAGTTCTTGAGGGGCTGCTGCAATAAAAATTATAATTATCACATGTTGTGAAATGAAGGTATTGCCACGCCTTCGATCTGTCATACATAATTTCACAGCATGTGTTTGCTTTTGTGATGTTGACTACCCTTGACTATTGGATGCTCCATTGTGCAAACACTCTTAAGTTGTTCTGTCCTTTTGCAATCCACTGCGTGTTATTGATAGGACTAAGCACGCTGTATTCCACCAAAAACAATAGTCTGCTTTGCTTGTTGTTTTACATTTATGAGTCTTTTGACGTTTTAGTTGTGAGGCAAGTTGAAGGCATTAATACCTTTTGCGAAACTGTTTTGGTAGAGGCAGATTCTGTGGTTACCCGGGTGATGAAAGGGTAAAAACCAGCATTCTATTTTGACGCTTTGTCATCTAATAAACATTAAAATCATACTATATTGTGTAGAATAATCTCAACAACGAATCACCTACATTCAAATTTCGGGGCTCCAACTTTATAAAGGCCGTACAGGTTGATAAAATAAAGTAAACTTGGCCAAATTTGACATGTGATTGTCAAGAATTGGTAAGTGATTATCCTCCATAGTAAAATTAAACACACGTTGTGAAATGATGGTAATCGCACTGTTTCAATCTGTCATAATTCCACAGCATGGGTTTGATTTTGCCATGGTGATTACCCTTCACTGAATTATGAAGTCGAATTTAAAGGTTTAAGAACCTTCGAGGCCTTCTTTATTCACAATTTAAAATTATTTCCGCAAGTCAAACTTGGACAATGGCTTCTAAACAGTACAAAGCATGTATCGTGTTTATCCAAGTACATTAATGCCGCTCAAGGTAATAAAGAGTTTTAGCATAGCATCCGCTATTTATCCCGCTTGCTGTTTTTGTTCATTACTGAGCATCCTGCACTTCACCAGGTTTATAGTCACAATATTTTTCTGATTTTACATTTTTTTTTCATATCCTAGAATTTTAGATGATTCTAACAATTTTTTCTGAGAGCTTCATTTAATATTTTTCTGTGCTTTGCTTTAATTGAAAGATAGATGTTTAATTGTTAGATTATTGTTAGTGTAATTCTTACACCCATTGTAATATGTGAATCACAAAATTACAATTCAGATAAGAAAATATAATGTAAAGCTGTATTTAAAGTCAAGTTTAAATATAAGGAACAGTATCTCAACCGTGCACGAAAGTTATGGGGTGGTATTGTGGTTCGGTCAAATAATAAGTTGTCATAAATAAAATTAATTTAGTATAAAATGCTCGTGTAATTTTCACTCATTATCAGGGCCTGTTTATAAGAACGGTAATTATGATCCAATCAATATAATCGAGTCCAATTGCCCACACTACTTTATTCGCAGATTTACTGAAAAAACAAAATTTTAGGATATGCCCAAGCTTGACTGGAAATTACACTTTGAAGTACAATTATCGATTCATTACAATAAAAGAATATTAATTCAGAAGTTCACTCTGAAAACGAAGCAATAAAGTAGTCCAAAGAAAGTAAATATAATTTTGGATTTTTGTTCGATATTTTCGAGCCGAAAATATAGTAGTAAAATCATGCCAATTGAAGTTGTCGATTAAATTGTTGTCCATTATTTTAAATATTTTTTGAATGGCTTGATTCTAATATTAGAAAATAAGTCAGTGAATTCTTGTATTCGCAGACATACCATTAAAACATTTAGCTCCAGTTTGTTGTTTGAACCATGTTATTAAAGACGTGAGCCTACAACAATCAGGCAGGAATCAAATCAGGGGCCGGACTTAGAAACAATTTGTTGTTTTTTTTGGTATTTTTTAACACGATAATTATTAATAGTTTGATAGAAAATCCTGCTTGTCAAGCAGATGAAATAATGAAATGGAAGATTTTTCCATAGGTTGCTTAGTTACAACAAAAAACAATTCACAATTATTTCGACTTTCGTTTTGAACTTTTTGGTATTTAATGACTTTTAATTTCAACGTTTGTGATTACAATGATAACTTGAAATACATAATAAAGTAATAATAAGTTGAAGCAGTTGAAGCAAAGTGAAGAAGCGAATCATGAAGTTATCAATGCAAAGTAAAGCAACTAATCAAAGCATGTAAAGTTATCATAGTGGAGTAATCGAATCAAAGAAAAAAATAAAAACAAAGTGATGTAATCCAATCAAAATGAAATAACTAAATCTCAGAATGAAGTAATCAAATCAAAGTGAAGTAATCAAATTGAAGTAAAACAAAGAAAAATGATCAAATTAAACTAATCCAATAAAATTAAACCGAAGCAATCAAAACAAAGTGAATTATTTACATCTCAAAATGAAGTGATCAAGTCAAAGTGAAGAAATTAAATGAAAGTGGAGTTATCAAAAATACTTAACGTGATGGAAAATTATTGAAATTGTAAAGAAAATTCGATGAAAAATTCGTCTCTAATGAGGAATTACTGAAAGTGTTATGTCTAACTCCATTAAAAAGGTTCTGGTGAACTTTGCGGGTTCTTGGCAATTCAAAGAACAGCCTAAGTCAATTGAACCATTGCTTATGTCGCCTACAACAACGTGGGGCTTCATTCAGTGCCAATATAAGTGGTGCGAGCTATGGCAAATGTCAGAGAAGCAGGGGAGATACACTGTTTAGTTGTCCTGAAAAAGAAATCAGATGTTATTGTTTTTTCAAATATCGATTTTGTATTTTTTTGGGCATTTATAGAATACAAACATAAAAATGTACATTCTTTCAAATAAAATGGTATATTAATGGGCATTTTTGTTACATTGAATTTAAATGAGTTTTTTGATGGTAGATTCTAAGACCGGGTTTGAAA
Organism: Conomelus anceps; assembly: GCA_948455865.1. NCBI lineage: Eukaryota > Metazoa > Arthropoda > Insecta > Hemiptera > Delphacidae > Conomelus > Conomelus anceps. The sequence continues at coordinate 51,871,677 of OX418216.1, forward strand.
TAAAGTAGACAATTTAAAAAAGTTGGAATTTTTTCAAAGCCGTTTTGTAAAAACTTTGCAAATTAAATTTTTTTATTACTCTGTATTGATTGTTTGACTGCCATTATTGCTGGTTTTTATGTTTTTCCAATTATTATTTCTTTATTTAATATGTTGATTTCATGCTATTTTCCGTTTGTAGAATACCAAAATGAAAATGTGTTTTTTAAAATTGTGTACTAAATTATACTTTTGTTAAATTGAATCTAAATTATTTTGTTGATGGTCGATTTCAAGAAGGGGTTTGAAATACAGTTGACAATAATTGAAGGAAATTAAACTCCTTCCAAAATAGTTTTTCAAAAAACGTTTACGTTTTTATTGATAAAGATTTATATAATTTATATCAGATTTTATAATTTTTTTATTATTACTGGTTTTTTATGTTGATTTCCTGCTTTTTCCAAATATTGTTTATATTTTTGTTGATTTTATGAAGTTCAAATTCATTTTTATTTTGGCTATTTAGAATACCAAAATAAAAATGCGTGTTTTTGTAATTAAAATTCTGTATTAATGGGTATCTTTGTTACATTGAATTATTTGTGTGAAATTTAAATGCGCTTGTTTATGGTAGATTTCAAGACCAGGTTTGACAATAGCAACTGTATAATATTAGACAATTGAGACTGTTCGCAGAGGTTTTGGTCATAAATTTTGTTTGAAGTCTCGTGTATTGGATGTTATTAATGTTTGTTATCAATTGTAATGAGAAATTTTTTTTTATCAAATATTTTGTGATATATTGGGCTTATAATTTATTTTTGGGGGGTTTTGGGGCAATTGATCTCCCTACAAGTTATTTTAAACTCTTAGTGATTTTTTATAACTGAATTTTTTTATAACTTAGTATGATTTGAAATAAATAAATTGCAATTGGATTGTATAAGAATTAAATGAGAGGTCGTTTTGTAAGATTGTTATGTCAAGGGATACCATAAAAATCATTCAGAGGTTTTCGTTACTGGAAGTTTGCTATATAGAGGACTGAGTGTGTTTTTCCTACTTGTTTTAGGTTCGACGCTGAATATAGCCGCTCAATGGCTAGCTGCTGCCCAGTCCCAAGTACAGCAAACTAACGCGACAGATTCTCTGGCTCAACAGCAGGCCACGTTACAGGAGCAGATACGTCAAAGCGAACAGAACCTGTCAGCTCAGCATGCTGTAAGTAATGCATTTTTATTATAATTTCTGTTTTTACATCAAAGATCGAGAAATAAGGAGGGGTTTAATGTAAAATGAAATTTAATAAAGACGGATGAATACGCAATTAAAAGTCGATTCAAACACATCAGTTACGGCGCTTCACTAGTAGGCATCAGTAGGCGAGTCATTAAGAATAAGCTGTCGCCCACATTTCAAACAGTTAGGGATTCTTCCTTTACCAAGTGTTTTCATTCTTGAAACTATCTGCATTATTAAAAAAAACGAAAGTAAATTAATTAAAGGATCTATGATTCATTCATATGAAACAAGGCAGCGAAATAGACTTCGTGATCACTCTCATCGAACAACTCTTTATGCTAAGGGTGTCAAGAGCTTAGGTATTCATCTCTTCAACATTTTACCTAGCCGTTTTAAATCACTCATATTTAACAAATTCAAGATTGAGTTGCAAAAAGAGTTTAAAAGATTCTGTTTCTACTCCGTTCAGGAGAATATCGATCATTACGCAAACATAAATTAATAGTTAGAATAAGTTCATAAATTTGACAAATTTAACATTCTTTTTTTTTTAATACGTTTGACAAATCCAAATACCCCTTTTATGGGAGGTCAACGGATGCTCCTTATATCTATCTATCTATCTATCACAATCACAGTTCCGTCTCAGTTCAGTCACGGTAACAATCAGTAACCTGACGGGTTGGCGCCGGACGAGTGTAGACAGCATAACCGGAAACTCAAAAAAGAATATATTTTATGACTGTGAAGAGACGGATAGCTCGGAACTGAGACGCGCCGAAACTGATGTGTTTGAATTGACCTAATGTAAATAATTAAGCCGGGCTACTTTACTTGCTGCTCGCAGGCTTGTGGGCTTGTTAGCTAGTAAACTAGCCGTGTGTGTATCATGGTTGCTAGCAGATTATCTGCGAGTATGTTGTCATATGGCTCAATAATGAGCTATTAGTTGGCTACTGAGCGGGTGGGACATTCTATGTGTTGAGGATCACTATCCGATCAGTCAGCTTTTAAAGTTGCTAGAAGCGAGTGAAATGCCCAATATAAACTAGGAATATAGTGGAACTAGTTGGTTACCTGATTCAATTGAATTGAGATATCTAGAATGTGACTACAAATTAATTTATTAGTCTTCTTCCTCTTTCTTCTTCATCTTATTCTTCTTTTCCCGTCATCTTCTCCTGTTTTTTTATCCTTTTTTCTTCTACGTCTTCTTCTTTCTCTTTTTCTACATCTTATTCTTCTCTTGTTTTTCTAATAATTTTCCTTCTTCTCCTCCTGCCGTCTTCTTCTTCTACTTTTTATTTTTCTTCTTTATTTTTTCCTCTTAATTCTTCTTCCTCTCCTCCTTCAATTCCTTATTCTCCATCACTACAGCTTCGTCAACGTAGGACAGCATGAAGACGTTTGTATAATAATAGATTATGTGAATCTTAAATTGTAGCTAATGTTAACTTGCAAAGTATAATCTTAGCTTTAGAGGAAAATTAAAGCTGAAAATCTAATATTTAAGGTAAACCTACTTTAGTTTTTAAACCCTACAATTTTTTTAGAAACTGGAAACGAATTTCACTGATTGATTGACTATGTTAACTTGCTTAGTATAATCATAGCTTTAGAGGAAAATTAAAGCTGAAAATCTAATATTTAAGGTAAACCTACGTTAGTTTTTAAACCCTACGGTTTTTTTTTAGAAACTTTGGAAACGAATCTCACTGATTGATTGACAGGTTCTCATGCAACAGCAGCAGACGGCAATTGAAGATACAATTGAGAAAACGGTGAAAGATCAGCTGTTGGCCGATGCCAACGATTGCAACATACAGTTCAATGAGTTCGATGCAGTCCTGCAGCCCATCATTGATTCCTGCACCAAGGACTCTATATCCAATGGAAAGGCCTGGATTCTACAGCGAGCCACCAACGATAAAGTCAATAGTGTCATTGCCAAGTACCTGCTGTCGAAGTAAGTACGATAGTTAGCGAATATCTTCATTTATTTCATAACTTTTCAAAATGCCTCTCTTTTACGACTTCCAAGTAGAGAAGAAGTGGATGTTACTTCTACACTTGACTGAATGAATGAATGAATAATTCTTATTAGTTAATAGTGTCATTGCCAAGTACCTGCTATCGAAGTAAGTACGTTTAACTAAATAAAAAGGTTTTATAAAAATGCTTTTCATAAGAGTTTTAAGCTGTAAAAGAAAACATTTTTCTATGTTTTTATTAATCTATTAGCTTCTCATTTTAATTCAGCAATTACATTCTCTGTTGTCTTTATTCCTAGAGAGTCTTTCATATCCTTATTTATAGTAAGTTATGACACTTGAAAAATAGAGTTATAGCGCATACTATTTTTCAAACAATTCATTATTTATTAGCAGGTTGTCTGACAATTGAATCTATATTTCCAGAATGTATAATAACCTATCTAGAAATTTTATTTAATATTCTGTTTTTTATCACTCTTCCTCTTCGTCTCCTCCTCCACCTCCTCCTTCTTCTCCTACTCCTCCACCTCCTCCTCCTACTTCTCCTCTTCCTTTATCTTCTTTCTTTTTTCTTCTCCCTCTCCTCTCTCTCCTTCTTATTCTTTTTTCTACATACCTTTTCCCCATTTTTTCTTCTTAATTTGTCTCCTCACTCTTCTTTCTCTCCTCCATCAATCCCTCATTCTCCAGCGTTAAAGTTTTTTCGACAAATAACAGGAAGTAGCTGTCTATTATATAGGATTCACATTTTGTGTTTTTCAATTACAGAATATTAGAGCCTGGGAGAACGTTCCTGCATAAATTACACATCATTTACTTAGTGAATGACATATTGCATCACTGGTATGTGAAGTTTTTTTTCAATATGTCTATTCCAATATTTATGTGCTATTTGTTTAGTTATTTATGTGCTATTTGTTTAGTTATTTATGTGCTATTTGTTTAGTTATTTATGTGCTATTTGTTTAGTTATTTATGTGCTATTTGTTTAGTTATTTATGTGCTATTTAATTAGTTTTTTATGTGCTATTTATTCAGTTCCATATCTGTGTAAATATTAAGTTCAATATTATGTGCTATATTTATCTGCTATTTATTTAGTTCGATATCTATATATATATTTAGTTCTGTAAAACTATTAGACGGGATTACTTGATCTTGAGAATTATTTGATAGTAATTTATTTATTCACGTCTACATTTCATGAATAATGAAAAGATTTTTTGTGGGGTCTTTAGACAAACTATGTCGAACACAAATGAAATCTGCACAAGAAAATGAAACAGATTATCTACTTATTTATCATTACTGAAATACAGTCTTGTAAATAAGTCTGTGCAGTCTACAACTGCTCCATTCTACCAAACTTCAACTGAAGAATCTAAATCTTGGGTCAAATTCCACTTTAAATTTCACTCTGAGACATATTGATTCTATCAATTGAATAATTTCAATTTAAATCACTTTAAACAACGAAAATTAAATTTATAATAAACTTAATTCATCGTATGACAGGCAATATATCGCATTCAAAATTGGTTTCATAGCGCCTTGTGAGGCCAGAAGAGTCATCGGCTTATTAGAACATTTTGTCTCTATGTAATTATTTTGAATCCAGGCAAAAAAGTGTGAATGCTGTACGAAAATGTTTGCTTGTTCATTTAATTCTATTTTTTTCTGTTTCAGTGCACGTAAAAATGTGGAAAGCATGAGAAAATGTTTAGAAAATGTAGTCGTACCCATGTTCTGTAATACAGCTTTGGATGTCACTGACGAGCAGAAATCTAAATTGAATAAGGTATGTGAATAAAGTTTGGTTCTCAAGTTGATTATTCCGGAAAACTTTTCTATTTATCTGTAATATAAACCAATTTTCAAACAGAAATTCTTACACTAGAAAAATATTAAGAGACTCTTGATGTTGAACAAAATGGAAGTGTCCAGAGTTTTTATTTCCTAATTGTGTCAATATTTCAGTTTTCTCAACACCCTCCTCCCCAATATTTAGAGGGTAGTTCAGTGTTAACCTTCTTATAGGAAACACAAAATGCGTTTTTTTTGAAAAGTCAATTTTTACTACCACCACCCGCAAATGGTCAATTTAACAAGAATTTAGTATGTACTGTACCACTCCATTCATCTCAATAAGCCCTATCAAACAAAAAAGAAATTAGAAAAATCTCAATATTGAAGATTTTGAACCCTGTTCTCTTAAGCCCACCGTCGGGTTTATCGATTTTTTGTCACATATTTAACCCTTCTCAATTGCTTTAATGTTAATTTGAAACTACCCACACATAATCAGATACGGTAATAATCGATGGTAAATTGGTTCTCCTTATAAATATGGAAGATTTTTTTTAAACCTCGTATACATACATTGCTCGGCCTAAGGAACATTCAATAAAAATTTCATGAAAATCGGTCAAAGCGTTTGGCTGTAATCGTGTAACATACAGACAGACGTAATTCCGAGCGGTCGAGTTAAAACTGAGACCTCACTACGTTTGGTAGATTAGTTGTATCAAAAATCATCATAGTTTTTTGGAATTGTGTTACATACTTTTTAATTCACTTTTTTAGCTTCTAAACTTGTGGGAAACAAAGAACCACTACTGCAGTCCCGAAACAGTGGAGAAACTGAAGAATCCGGCTCAGTCGTGGGCCGATTACCAATCACAGCTTATTGCTGACCACTGCGAAATCGCCACGCCTATTATCACTAATATGAAGAATACTCTGCAAAATTACACAGCCCAGCATCAGGCTTTCGTATCGCATGCTTTGCAACAGATTCAGGTGAGTTTTAAACAAGAATTTCAATCTTCAAGGTGAACAAGATTGTGATCGTATTTAAGAACGGTTCTTATCAAAGAAATACTTGGATAAGACATACTTAGCGGCAATTACTCTTACAGGTTCGTGACGTGACAAGCCAGCGAGCAGCTTTAACACTAAAAGCCAACCCAGCTCTCTAAACAATGAACTGACTCCTGATAAATAATTTACATTAAACAACTCTAATATAAGAATTTACACTACATAAATGTTGCATGGACAACTGGATCGGCTTATAACCTCACTTTTCAGCTCGAAAACTCATCCAGTATAATCAATGCTTCAACTTAAGTTTGTATTATTATGAACCTTTCTTAAAGATCTTTTTAACTTAAAATTCAAGTCGTTCTAAAAATCGGTATGTCAGATTCGTTCTTAGCCAAGCTAGGTAGAGGATTGTTTTGAACCCGTTCTTGAAATTGTGTTATATCATATTTTGGCTTCATTTTTTAGTATATAACATCGGCTCATAAAAATAAAATAAAATCATCATATTATATTTTTGCACGATTGCAATGTAATTCACTGTTTATTTGACCTATTGAAACTGTTTTTACTTTCTTTAAATAAATCGATTTCTAACCTATAAATTTCCCTCTCATTTATGATGAAGAAATGGAATGAATGAAAGTTATTTGTTCTGCTGCCAGATAGCGCTCACTACATTACATCAAAATTCCATAGTAACTGTAAATTTACATACGGTGTATTGTCTTTATCTTTTCATGTAAGTTAAATTATATTTGTTAGTGTTTGAAATTACGTTTCAAGGTGAGTACAGTTTGTGACCACGTTCAATGTAATAGAGCCTTTCCAAGTCGTTCTTAGATATGAACCTGTAAGTTGCGTTCATAAATAGGGCCTGAAGATTCAGGTTGATGCTTATGAACCTATCTTGAAGCTTTCTTGGTACAAGGGAAAATTGAAAAGCATGCAATCGAAATGCGTCTCAATCAAAATCTCGATTTCTGAATACAAAATTGAAGATCTTTACTTACCTTGAGGCTTCCTTTACTCAAGGAAGACTTGAAAAGCATAGGCTCGAAAAGCTTATCAAGTCTATCTTGAGTTGAGGTATCCTCAAGGTAGTTTCGTAAATATGGGCCGTAGTTTGAAAAAAGAATCAGAAACACACAACTAACGGGCTTGGCCGTAACATCAGCATGGATATAATGTAATTTGTTCATAAATAAAAAAATCATAAAGAAAATTAAATAAGTACATCAATAATATTAATTGAAAATTAATTTAGCTTATAGTAGATATAGTTTGAACAAACCTGCGCTATCAAACGCTAATCTTACCTGACCACTCTATGTCTCAGGCTGCTCTACATAGTATCTTGCATTCAAATTAAGGGGAGGCATAAAGTGGCCAGATTAGAATTAGCGTTATCGTTAGCGTCGTTTTGCTCAAACTCTCTAAAGTTGATCAATTGAATAGTAGCTGGGTTTGAAGCACAGAATAAGCACAGATAAGGGTTCAATGGAAATAAATTTCGAATTCTCAATATTTAATTCTATTAAATGCACTTTTCAAATGCACATCAAATTTCGGTATACGAACAAACAGTTACAAATAGGAATGCGAATTTTGATGAATGCTACTATCCAAAAGATCTTATCTGGCGGGAAAATAATTACCTGGATTATTTCTTCCATTAATATAAATAAGTTTGCTACTTTGCTTGTCACAGTTGATTGATATTTGAAGATGGATTTAACTTATTAACTTATTTCAGAGTCTTGAACAGCAAAGACAAACCCTGGAGGTTCAACAGAAACAACATCAAGCAGTTACTGTGCCCACAGTCAATACTTCACAACCGGGTAAAGAAAAATTAGAAAATGTCAATTTTTTATCTCATTACATTGGTTTTTAATAATAGAATATTCAGGTAAGAGGACTTGAAAATACTCAGATGTAATCCGAATACTGCAACAACACGACCAATTACAAATCACAATAATAATTTACTCGTGAAAAGATTTACTGAAAAGATTTTGAAAGCGACACTTCTACTTTATAATAATTATTGGATATCTTTCTCAAATTAACATAACATCGAATGCTTAATAATTTTTTCTGATTGTTTGTGGAGTTGAATTCAAATTCAAACTGAATTCGATTTTGAAATGTTCAAATCGGCTGATATAAGTATTTGAACATTTCCATTTCAACATTGATTGGAACAAATAATGCTGAATGCTCATTGGAGTCTGGAGTCTGTTTCAGAAAGTGGCTCCTATGTTATAATAACGTCATTATGCAACGATTAGGTGCATTGTCATCAAGCACTGACGGCTTTGTTGTTTAGGCATGAATAAAGTCAGCTGTTTTGATATTTGTTTCGGAGAATGAAGCCCACATAGGTCTAAGACCTATAATTGGATGATGGTGATTGATGAGTTGGACCTACAGCTTTAGGTGAGTTCCGAACCACCGGGAAGTGATTTTACAGCAGAGAACAGAGTATTTTTTGCTAGCCAATCCAATTGGTCACCCTTACTAAGATGACCCAGGGGTTTCGTAGCTTATCTCTGATTGAAAGATACCTGCTACGGCACTCGGCTATCACTTCCCATTTATAAAATTGTATTAATTAATAAGGTGCATTATAACGTAATCATAGATAAAATTTATGTATCTATGTTTCGGATGATGAAGCCCACATAGGTCTGAGACATGTGCGTGGGTGGTGTGAATGAAGTTGAATTTGTTGAGTAACTCATATTTTTGACTCGGCACTTAAGATTCTTGTTATTTGATGTGATTGAGAATTTGAGTCGATAACAGCTATCTCTTTCGCCTTCTTATTGGAGGCGAATTGTCACTTACAGTCAGTCACTCAACATTAACACCAACTATTGAGTTGGATGATGGTGATGATTGATGTGTTGGACGTACAGTTTTAGGTGGTTTCAGAGCCAGCGGGACGTGATTTCTCAGCCAAGGACAGAGTCTTTTTGCTGTCGAAACCAAAGCGGTCACCCTTCCAAGAAGAGCTCTTGTCTTATCTGAGTGAACAGATACCTGGTACGGCTCTTGACTAACCACTTCTCGAAGTATTTGAAACAATCACAATTTCAAATAGGCTAACAATTATGACGATTACTGATAATTTTAATTTTTTGTTTTCAGAGGTAACCGGCCTACACCCTTCCCAACCAGCCTCAGCCTCTAGTCATCATGTACCCATCGATCAACAGCAGCTGCTTCTATTGCAGCAGACTGTTCTGAATCAGATGCAAATTCAGCAGCAGCCTGACCAGCAGTCCCAGCAGCCACCTCAAACGGCTGGGATGGACCAACAAGACTTGCCAATGACTCCGCCTCCGCCGCAGATTAATGCCTCAGATGTACTCAGCGATGTACCACCACCACCCCCCGGTCCTGGTGGGTTGGAGCTTAATAGTATCAGTTTTACACAACCGCCACCAGGGTTCGCTCCACATATACCTCCGCGTAAGATGAATTTCTTTAAATTTCATTTTTGTATTATTGTTGATATCAGCAGCGTAATTTATAAAAATTATTGTGTTTTGCTGCTCTGCCCTGTTTATTACCCACGCACAGGTCTCAGACCTACGTGGGCTTCATCCTCCGAAAAAAAGAAAAAACTTCAGAAGGTACCTCATTCAACAAGAGTGAGATGTTAATAAGGAGAATTCTAATCGAAGTTAATATTTCTTGATGTATGATTCCTTATACAGCAATATAGAGCTAAAAGCGTAGGCTGAATAATGGCATAGTCTCTTGTAGCACAGTTGGTTGGAGCGCTTGTCTGAAATAAAATAAGGCTATAGCTGGATTCGTTTCCTCCAGCCTTAGGTTCGAATCTCATCAGCCGTGGATGTTTCTCATTCACCTATTGACCTCATTACCCAAGCACCTTCAGACTCATGTGGGCATCGTCAGCAATAAAAAAATACAGATACGAAACAGAAAAGATAATTCTCAGAACAAATTCAACTGATGGACGATAGAAAATATTTTTTGAATCCGTATTATTTAGCTTATTTTGCAGCATAAGGAATCAATTCATCAAAATTTCGATTAGAATTCTTCTTATTAAAATATCACTCTTGTGGAATTAAGTACCTTTCAAAAAAGTATTTTTTCTTTCTTTTTTATTGGAGGATAAATCCCACATAGGTGTGAGACCTGTGCGTAAGCTGGATGGTGGTGATTGATGAGTGGACCTACATTTTTCGGTGAGTTCCGAAAGTGATTTTACAGCAGAGAACAGAGTCCTTTTCGCTTGACTAAGGTCAGGAGCTCGTAGCTTACGTTATCTGACTGAACAGATACCTTTTACGGCCCACGGCTATTACTTCCCATAAAATTATGAATGTAAAGCAGCATTGGAGGTGACCATCCTAATTATAAGCTCTGGGGAAGTAAAATTTGAATTATAACATTAAATTTATATTATTTTCTATATCTCAAAAACTACAACAGTCAATCAATAATTAATCCATATAATTTCAAGTAAGAGAATTGGTTAAAAGAAAATATATTCTTTATAAAATAAGAAATATCATATGCAGTAATCACATGTTCCAGACTATTACCATTTTGATTTCTAGTTCTTATCTTAATTTTGCTTGAATAACCTTTTTCGCCAGTATTTTCAACCATACGTATATTTCCCTTCATTCATATATTTTATTGAAAAGAATGTCGCCCTTTCGGATTTTTCCCGATCTGTTAAATCCGTATTATGTGAAAATATCCTGTGTTACTAATTTTTTTGTAGTCTTGGTGACTCCAGTTAAGGAGAATAAGACAATTTTATAATCTTATACACTATTTACCATAATTACTATATCAATTGATTGTGATGAGGCTTAATTTTGATGTGAAAGGAACTCTTGTACACCAGAAAAAGCTCTATCAACTAAATATTTTTTCATTGTTTTTTTAATATTTATATATTTTCAAGACTTTAAAAACTGTCTGTGATAGAAAAAATGAAATAAAATTTTGTTATAATTTAATTTTTTTGCAGCTGGCATAGAGCTTCCGGACTTTTCTCAACCTCCGCCCGGCTTTCCGGCAGTTCCCCCTCCACCACAGATATCCGAAGTCATGCCCGACGATCTCCTACCTTCTTTGCCCTACTACGACCTACCTGCTGGCTTGATGGTGCCTCTTATCAAGGTATTTACACATTCAAATATAATTAATTATAACAATACTTCGATTAGGCAACAATCAGACAACGAATAGAAATGTTCAGGCGATTTTCCATGTAAATAACATACATCGCTCGATGACATGACGTTATCAGCTTTATTATTACTTCCCCGGTGATTCGGAATCCACCTAAAACTAGTTTTTTATTATTGAGAATTAATAACTATTTAAATTTGCTTACACAATTGTTACCAGGCCCTCAACAGGAAAGCAAAACTTGTGCTCTAGAAGAGATTTATGGTATGTGGTATACCAAAACTTTCCATTAAATTTTAACATTAAAGATATGGGACTGCAGCACAGATAAATAACAAAACAGGAGCAAAATCAATATAGAGGAATACAATATTAATACAATGGAATGTATTAAAAAAGTAATTATAAAAGTAATGCAGGTTTACCATTCATAACGTCATTGCATTATTAACATCATTACTCATACAGAAGTATCAGACAGAAAAAGCTTTATCAGAGAGAAAAAAATATGGCTCCGTAAATGCATAAAAGGATACCTAGAAAAATAAATATAATGGAAAGTAACAAAACTTCCTCCAATGCAGTCAGAAAATAGCTTCCAACAATCGTAGAAATTTGCATTAAAATAAGTTGTGAATGAGCGTTGGAGTAGAAAAATTTATTTCAAGTGTATAAAATGTTTGCGCTATGCCAAGTTTATTACACAGATGAATGATTTAAGCTTGTGTAGGTCACCATGTAGCATTCCATTGTTATTGATGTTCTATAATCATGTATCACTTTGTATCTTGTATCTCTAAATTCAGTAGTTTACCTATGCTTGTAATGTATGAATTTATTTCATTTTTTCATATTGAGGAATATATTAAGCTTCTATGTTAGAATAGATGAAATTCATTTATTTCATGATTTATAAATCAATGAGGAATAAATTGAGCTTGTTTAGAATGTTAGAATAGAATATATAACCAATTTATTTGATAATTTATGGACTCATTTGGCAACATCGGGAGGGAAAACAATTGACAGAAACAAATACAATGCAAGCAATTCGAAGCCGTAAGCTGAATGTTATCTTTTTAAGTAAGATTCCTTATAAAACCTGGGAAATGAGCAAATGACAATACAGTAATTGAATATATTTTTTTGTTCTATAGGATTTATTCTCCTAATATCTTGACATAAATTGATGAAAAAAAATTTAGGCATGCTATTACTCGTGTGGTTGATATTTTAGATATAACGAAATATAAATTTCTTTAAATGTAATGTTTCTATTTCATTTTTGCAGTTAGAAGACTGTGAGTACAAACCTCTTGACCCAGATGCCATCAGACTTCCCCCACCTGCCCCGCCCAGTGAAAGACTGCTGGCAGCTTTCAAACAGTTCTATGCCCCACCTGGACATTCACATCCGTTGGACAGGTATGAAGCAAGTGCTTTGTGTTGATTCAATTCTATAAATATAATTATAATTTTAATTGAATTTGATCATTAATTAAATATTACGGTTGGAATATTTAAAAAAATATATTGTGAGTGGGGAAAAGGCAAATGCCTAGTCCTTGTAGGACTAGAAGTTGAAGAAGTAGAAGATGAAGGAAGAAAGAAAGAAAGAAGAAGAAGAGTACAAAAAAGGAAAAAGGAGAAATGGGTGAAGAAAAATAAGAACAGAAATAAAAAGTGAACCAAGAAGACTATAGGTCTACTGAAGAGAGCGAAAGGCAATAAAAAAGAGAATGAGGGAAGAAAAAGATAATTAATGAGGAAAAAGAGAGAAAAGAGAAGAAGAAAAAGAGATGAAGGTGAAGAAAAAAGAGGGAGTAGAGCAAGAAGAAGAATGAAGAGAAGAAAGCAGAGAGAATAATAAAAGATATAAAGAAAGAATGACAAGAAGAAGATGTTGAAATCTGATTCATGAAATTCAACTTTATTTTTATGCTGCACTCGTCCACTTTGCATGAAACTACCCGGAGTTGAATCCAAGCGTATTGGAGTTAATGCAATTGAAATTATATATTTCAATCATTTGTGGTTCAATTCAATGTACTAATAATTATCATAAATTATTTTGAATATTTAAAAAATAAAAAATTAGAAAAATCATTATTATTTTGCTTTTACGGCCGAATCGGACCACTTCAGTCAATCATGTCTTGTCTTCCTCCGTAAGTTTTCATCCCGAGCCGCCCAGCAGTTACGCATTCGTTCTGATCTCCTCTGTCGTTCCTTGTCAGTGAAAATCCCGTCCTTTGTCTACTCTCGGTTTGAATCTTTATTTTTATGTCTTAGTTTTTCAATATTTCGTGTTTCATTTTTCAAATCGTCCAGTGTGTTATTCCTAGTTCATTCATATCCTCTCTAATTTCCTTAATCCATCCCACTTGCTGTTTCATATTCCATAGTTTCTCTATGAATTTCTTTGATAGCCTAGAGAATTGTGTCCTTATACCTGTAAGAACAAAAAAAGATTTTTTTCTCATGGTGCCCGTGATGGGCTCAAGTTATCTGTATACTATTTCTTTTGGAACTATCCACAACTGACCATCTTTTTCATCTTTTTTATTGATGTAAGTTCTGGCTATTCGTCTTTCTACTTGAAGGATTTTGTCGATTCTGTTCTGATTGATATTGAATTGTGTTTCGTTCCCGTATGCTACCTCCAGTTGAACTACTGTTTTGTAATGCTTCAATTTAGTTTTGATAGATAGACACTCTTTGTTGCATGTAGCCCAGGTTATTTTTTGAGATATTATTAGTTCTATTTTGCTATGCCGGTTTTTCATCGAAGTTATGTGTCATAATTAAAATAATAGAAAAATAATAATAGCTATGTGTTATTATAGAAAAATAATTATTATAAATGCATTAAATAATTGAATATAATAATTATTATCAAGTATTATCAATTTGATTATTCATCATTAATTTTTGTTTGTTTTCCAGCGATGGATGGGAGAAATTGGGACTGTACGAGTATTATAGAGCGAAAAACACGGCTAAGAAAAAGAAGGACGATGACATAGCCGCTGGAAGACGGATGAAGTCAAGGTCGCCTTCGCCCATCATGCGACAAAAGTCAAAAAGCAAAACACCGCCGCCGAAAAGAAGATACCGCAGGTGAGGCGCAAAATAGCTTTGATAGTACCTACCTTGCCTTCAGGCAGAACTTTGTCAGTAAGGCACTTGTCACGAGGTGGGACTGTGGGAGTGATATTTTCACTGAGGTATACTGCAAGATGAGCGCTAACCTTCAAGGGTTTGAAATTGTGAAGCCAGACGAAATCAAGCAAAAGCTAATCAATGCCAATACAGATATGTTACTTTTCCATTAACGCAATACAGTTTTGCTCGATTTATGGTGGCTTCACAGCGGATTCCCTAGTCACTCATCTTGTAGTATATAGATCAATCGATATTTCATTCCATATTAATTTTTTGATATAGGCTACATGCGATCCACGAGCAGGTTGCAAACCTATGTGGGCTACATCGTAGACGTAAAGAAAAAAATAGGCATTCAGCCCAATACTGATTCTATTACTCAATTATTCTTATTATTTTTCTATATTATTGTAATTATTAGCTTATGGCTTTTGATGGTGTGGAGACCCTAGAGTTAGAAACACTCTAGGCCGTACCATACATACTTACTAGTACCGTGCCCATCCTGACATATGCAAAACAATATTCATTGTATCACATATGTATTGGAGTAAACACACATTGTATCATATGGTGCGCTTCACACTTACCCGATTTTTGAAATCACATTATACAATGCAATTATGCCAGGTAAACAACACCTGAATGCCGGCTATGTGTGAAACAAGCCTTAGGGCGGTTATTGAATAGCTACTGAATGATTTACAAATTGTAATAGTGAGCGTTTGGCTTTATTGGTGGGTAGACCCTTACGGGTAGTTCCACCTTATCGTTTGAGGCGAGGGGAACATGGTGAACCTATTATTTCAGGTGCGTTCCGAACCACCGGGTAAGTGATAATAAAGTGATAATTATTTACTGAACGACTGAGAAACCGGGCATAAGACTGCATAATCCGTAAAAACATAATTCATTGTGCACAGCTGTATTGATATTCAATGGTAGGATGAATATCTTTCTTTGCAATATTTCTTTACCTAATTTTCATTTGTTTTTTTAGTCGTAGCAGGTCTAGGTCAAAAGGCCGCAGTCCAGGTCGTCGTAATAGTAGCGGTGGAACAAATAACAACAACAGCAACAGCCAGAACCAGAACAGTGGTGGAAGGAGACGGACGGGGGCAAGCAACAGGCGGGGTCAAGGTGAAAGGTCAAGGTCACGCTCAAGGTCGCCGCTCTCCCCCCTCCACAATAATAGCAACACACCGCAGAGACAGCCCATCGATAGAGATAGGAGTCCCACGCCACCGTCTTTTGCGTGAGTTTATTTTTATCTTTTAATAAATAAATTTAGTTTGGTCATCAATATTGATACACTCTTATGTATTACAGAAATTAGAATAGATTTTGGGTAAAATATTAATTAATATTTTATTTTCAAGAAATCTGAAACTTCATAATTTATTAATATTTAATTCATATAAATTTGTTTTTAAAATCTTAATTTATACAATATAGAGTGGCCCACATTAAGTGTAAACCCCATTAACCCAAGGTTCTACACCCGATTTCCAACAAAAGCTGTATAGTAAACATCAACTTTATCAAACATTTTTGAGAAATATCGATATAGGCCTAACGAAGTTTTTAAAATATGACTACCACTTCCTGCCAATAAATGCTGAATAACTCAGAAATTAATTGTCTTATTAGAATTCTGAAGCTATCGCTAAAAAGAGAAGATTTAATATGAGATAAGAGGTAAATTTAAATTATTGTCAAATCTCATCTTTTATAATTTTCATCAGAGGTCAAAGTTGAAAAACTTGATTTTCCAATTTCGTGCCGGAATTTCAAACAGATTTTTCTAGAATATTTTTGAAGGGATTGCTATTAACGTATTGCATGAAAAACATTTCTAATTAATAAGCTTTTAAATGATTACAAAAATATTTACATTGCTCTATGGCATGAGGTTGAAGAGTGTGATTAACTGAGATACTGAAACTGATAACTGAGATACTTGTGATTAACTGAGAAAGAATTGGGGTTTTTGGCGGATCAATATGAGTTTTTACGACCTCATTCCATTAGTTAACT
Source organism: Conomelus anceps (assembly GCA_948455865.1). Taxonomy (NCBI): domain Eukaryota; kingdom Metazoa; phylum Arthropoda; class Insecta; order Hemiptera; family Delphacidae; genus Conomelus; species Conomelus anceps. Next base: position 51,888,110 of record OX418216.1, read on the forward strand.
GGGATTCTACTATAGCAAAGTACTCAACACTCCATGACTACCTTAAAATTTAATCGTATAAATGGTTCTTCTCAACTTTTTGCGTGAACTATGTTTGTCTCAGTGCTGAAAAGAATCTAGTGTTGGGCCCATTTTATATGAACCAATGTCGGCGGCAGAAACGCGAGGATTACAATACTCTTGTTACCTAATCGGAGAAACTATATGGACTGAAATTCAGCGCCAACAGAAGCCTATAAGGTAACATGGGTTTCAAGCTACGCGCGTTTTCCCTCCTTAACGAATGGTCCTAACTCCAAACATCATTATGAGTTATGTAGGATGTACGGTATTATTCTTATTTATTTGATAAAAACTGTATGGAAGCATACACTCATTCTTATCTTAGTTTAATTCAATAGTATTCTTAGTATTAGTAATTTATTGGTATATCTTAATTAGTATTCACTCTATCAAATTTATTCTATTTTGTTATTTGCAGTGGTGGTGCCTATGGCAAGATCAGCCTCGAGAGGCTAGATGAAAGCAACAAGGGTCATCAGATGCTGAGGAAGATGGGGTGGGGCGGAGCTGGGTTGGGTGCCAAGGAGCAAGGCATTGAACAGCCCATATCTGGTGGCGAGGTAATTTATAGACTTTTATCGAATTATTGTTAGTTTTGCTAGCAGGTTGTCCAATTCTCCTTCTACTTCTTCTCCTCAATTTTATTTCCACTTTTTTCACGTGAATTATTTTTGTGTGCATTTTGTTGTTTCTTCTTTTTTGCTTACAAATAAAAAATTACTAGTGCAAACCTGATTTCGGGTCTTGAAGTTGAGTAGTAGATAATACGGTACACTCTTAACTCCGCCTAGTAACGATTAGGACCGTATTTGTGAACCTACCTTGAAAAGTTTTTTGAGTATGCATTATAAGTCTCTCTCGAATTGAGGAAGCCTCAAAATAGGTTCATGAATACGGATCTAAGTAAACTGAGTATGTTAGCATTGATCACAGTTAAATTTTGTTATAGTTCAGTTTTATGTTGAAAAAAGCTCAGTTAAAGAGTACAACATAAATTGAATAAACTGAATCACTGTCTACTCAAATTTTGCTAAATGTACATTTTTATTATCCTTGTAAAAGTAGTTGAGATTTGTTTGGCCGTCTTAATGTTTCTCGCTATGTTTGATTCTAGATAAGGGACAGAACCGACCAATATAAAGGCGTCGGTCTAAACCTGAATGATCCCTATGAAAATTTCAGAAAATCCAAAGGACAAGCGTTTATAACTAGAATGAAAGCACGAGCAGAAGAAAGAGTGTAAGTTTTTTCATGAGATTATCTATTATTTGTGATAACCCTTTGAATTTTCGATTTTTCGTCTTAATGCTATGAATTAATCTGAATTCAGCGTAGGTATTGTAAACAGTATTAAATACAGTGGAAATCGTTTATTATGACATCGCTTGTAATGACATATCGGACATAGTGACAAGAAACTTGCCTCTTGTTTATTTGCTTACGTACTATGCTTCATTATATTGCTTATCTATTATAGTGATATAACGGCTATTATGACCAGATTTCTAAAATATATCAACAATGCTATCGTATATAATGACAGGCAGTAATCGTTTCTCGAAAGAGGATACATAGTCAGCCAAGTAAAAACAAACATTCCTTCCAAATGAGTCATCCTGTAGGCCTAATTCCGGTTAGCCTATCATTAATCGTAACCAGTTGCATTGCAGGCTGTACAGTAATGAAAATCGTTCAGGGATCAGTCAGTTCAGTTCAGTACAGCCTTATATACCGCTGAGTCACGTGCGTGTTGTAGTAGTGTAAAACTTATATCGTTTTCTGTACAGTTTAGTTTATTGTATCGATATGACTTCCCGCAAAACTTTTACTAATGAATGCTATGACACAAAAATTGTTCTATGGAATAAAATAATTTGAGAAGTGCCCTCTGCAAGCTAAAAAGGGGGTTGCCAAATGAGGTAAAATTTCTAGAGGATTTTCTGGAGGATGAAGCACATATGGGTCTGAGACCTTTGCGTGGGTATAATGAGTTAGATGATGGTGATTGATGAGCAGGACATACTGTTTCAGGTGGGTTCCGAACCACCGGGAAGTGATTTTACAACAGAGAACAGTATCTTTTTTGCTGGCCAATCTAATCGGTCACCCTTACAAAGAATGCCCAGGAGAACGCAGCTTATCTCTATCTGATTGAACAGATACCTGCTACGGCTCACAGCTATCACTTCCCTATTCAAATATCTATATATATATTTTTTTTATCTATATGTAAAAATGCATATCCGACGTTCTTAGTGCTGACACGAAAAATGATAGAATTAAAGGTTTAAGAGAAAATTTAATTTTTCCAAACATCACTTCGCTTTGACTCATAGGATGAGTCAGAATTAAACAGGGCAGAATTAATATCAAAATAAAGGGGGAAATGTGTACGTTCTATTGTTTCTCTTATCTTTTTCATCCACCCAATATTTCATTCAAAATAAATAGAAATGTATGTCAATGTTGAAACAATTGGGCCAGCAAACATTGCATTTTTGGCATGCTAGAAAATTTTTTGTTTTAAGAGAAGTGGGAAGTGATAGTCACGAGCCGTAGCAGGTATCTATTCAATCAGATAAGATGAGCCACGCTCTTGTAAGAGTGATCTATCGATCGGCAAAAAAGACGGTTCTCTGCTGTAAAAATCACTTCCTGGTTGTTTGGAACCCAGTTAAAATTGTAGATCCATCATGTCTTCAATAATATGACTCAAGCGGCGAGTTGGAACTATTCATAAGCGTCTCCCCACCACTTTACTTTAGTGGGTTATATCAGCGTGAAATTTGTTGAGAAATATTTTTAAAAAAATTTCCATTTATCAAAATTGATACCCAACCCGTTTTAGAAATTCAAACAGAGAGGAGAGCTTAAAACCTAACCCTAGTTGCATCAGTTTTCCAATAATAATTGCCTTTCAAGTAAGAAATTATCATGCATAGAATTTAGCTCTTTTATGTAAGAAAGCAATATTTAATGAAGCAATTTGAAGTCTTCAAAAATATATTTCTGACATGTAGTTTTTTTAATAGCATCCAAATAAATCATTGAAGTTAAAGGCTATTAAAATTATAATGTTGGATCCATTTGGATCAGACTTGCACTAAATGGACAGTGTTGCAGACATTACAATATGTAAACTCGATTTTCTTTCAAAATATGGTTTATAATAAATCCGATTAATTTTATATAATGTAGCCTGCTATTACAGAACACTCATTTATCTTTTTCCGAACATACTCTGCTTTTAGTAATAAGTTGGAAGTTAACCTATAATTTCCCACACTACGCCATCTTGATCAGTCCAGCGAGGAGGTGAGACATCGGGATGGTAACCTACAACATTACAACAGTGCATATACGCTCAAGATGAAAAGCTTCATCTCCAGCGTGTTTCCACTTTCCTAGTGGTTATCAGCCTGAAGTCTTGCGGGACAAATCAAGAATGAAGATGGCATGTTGTTGGAAATTATAGGTCAACTTCCAATTTATTGAAATCAGATAATGTGTAATAGAAAGTATATAAGTGTAATAGCAGGTTATATGCAATTAATCGAATATATTATCATATTATTATAAACCATATTTCGAAAGAAACCCCAGTTTTTATATTGTAATGTATGCGGCCCTGTCCACTGTCCATTAGTCTATATTCTTGTTCTATACTAGGAAAACAAAGCTTGGCAAACCAAGATCCATGTTGCCTATTTTACTGAGACAGATGACTTTGAAAATTTTTTACATGTTTGAAATGACGCCTAGAGATAGAAATGCATCAAACGTTACGATTTCAATAGGCTCTTTTAATTTTAGCTTCAATCTTGAGAAGATGCTGATTTGGGATCTTACTATAATACTGCATAGCAATAATATTACAGGAATCAATTATCAAGAATTAAAAGAAGTGAAATTCTACTATTCTTATGGGAACTGTTTTAAAATGTTTTATACTTTTGAACTTTCCTTGCCTTTTTATATTGTTATTTTAATAATTAATAAGTTTTTCTTCTATTTCAGACAAGATCGCGAAGTAACAGCCTCTCCGGAACGAGATTAAAAATAAGTTGTATGTGCGTGCGTGCGAGTATGTGTGTATGTGTAAGTGCTGATCATATGGAGGTGAATGGAACTATTCAGTTCAGTAAAACCTATTATCCACTAAGAAAACCTGTGGTTTATTTTTCATTTTTTTTAGTAACTTTTCAGGTCAGCAAGAGAGTTACAAAAGTTTCATTATCAGATAGAGCAATAAGTTGTTTATTTCTAGCTGTTCTTTTGGATGTAAATAGAATAAAATTATCAAATTCCATATAAATAAATATAAGGATAAACAAACTTAATAAGAATGAGAAATAGTATTAAAATTGAAAAAATTGTCATTATTTTTGAGAATAATTTTTGAAATTAGTGAATCCCATTTCATGAAATGATGATATTCATAAATTATATTTATGAAATATATTTCAGCAATTTCCCAATTATTTTTGAAGACCCTAATATGTCAGCATTGCTTTCACGGGATTTCATAATTAGGAAATAAGCAATAGAGAGTTAACAAGGTACATTGTTTTTGCAAATCTGAAATTATGATAAAGTTCAAGTTTTAAGAGAAACCCCTTTAATTATTAAAATGGCATTTTAAAAAGGTAAGGAAAGATTAAATTAAAACATTTTAAACCAGTTCCCATAACATCAAATTGTAATTTCATTTCTCTACTAATTCATGAAAATTGATTCCTGTTATATTATTAGTCTTCCTTATTGCAGCTTCAGATGAATTAAGTTTTGTTCCATCTCATATACAAAGAAGGCTGCATCAGTTGTGTTGCTTTCCAACATCTCTGTCGAATGATGGCTTGGATGCCGGAAGTAGCTCAGAGGTGCTCTAGATAGTATGCACACTCACTTCTGCATACCCTTTGTTAAGGTGGGAGTGGGAGTGGACTGCCAAACGTAGAGCTTCAGAATTGGTTTCGGTGGACTTAATATACTGATAACGTTCTGTTAGCTCAGTGAGGAAAGCTAACACAAACTACTTCACTCCTCGTTTGTTTAGTATGCTCTTTGGACTAAAGCATAACGTTGAGGTCTGAAGAGTCACCTACAGTCGAAACTGCTATGGTACTATACATACATATTATTGTAATACATTGTTATGCGTATGTCGTTTTATGTTGCGGAGACCCATTACGGGTACTTCCACCTCACCGTTTAGACATGTTATTGGAACATGATGATCAGTTTAAACATATATTTTTTCAAATAGAATTGTCCAAATTTATATTATGTTATCGTCCAAAAGTGAGCATGCAGTATAGTAGTAAGATACCTTCTCACGATAACTCTAGTGCTAACCTGATCACTCCATGAATCTGCCTGCTCTAACAGCAAGATGCTATAGAGTAGGTATATCCATAGAGTGTTCGGGTAAGCATTAGCTTTTTCGTACAAAATATTTTATAACTTACAAGAACTTTATCATGGTTACGGATTTACCTGAAAAAATGTAACCGTTCATTTTCTTTGTGTTCCTAGCCTGGTAGATCTACTAAGGGTGCTTACACAGTGGAGCATTCAATACTCTATTCAATAAACACCAATGCAATATCAAATGATGGTATTCACACTGCTCCCATTCTCTGGTGGTCCTACTATTTAGGTGGGCTCCGAATCACAGGATGAGTGATAATAAATTAGAGGTTGTGAGAAAGGTGGAAGGATGGATAGCCGGGATATTTGAATTTGGAATTATGATAAAATTGGATTACAATCTACTATTGGGAAGTGATAGCCGTGAGCCGTAGCAGGTATCTGTTCAGATAGAAATAAGCTGCGTTCTTCTAGGCACTCTGTAAGGGTGACCGATTAGATTGGCCAGCAAAAAAGACACTGTTCTCTGCTGTAAAATCACTTCCCGGTGGTTCGGAACCCACATAAAACAGTAAGTCCAGCTCATCAATCCACGCACAGGTCTCTGACCTATGTGGGTTCATCCTCCAAAAAAAGAGAGAAAAATGTGGGCTCCGAACCACCGAATAAGTTATAATAAAGGAGATAACAAGTGAGAAGTAGAAGGATGTGAAGACGGGAGATTTGAATTTGAAATTATGGTGAAAAATTAGAAACCTTTCCTAGGAGGGTTTTAAAACCATGTTTTGTCAAGCGAATTTCCAAAAAATGTGGAGATAGAGAAGAAGAAAGAGAAAAGTTTCACAATGAATATTATTAAAAGGATATTCGAACAACAAATATCATTGGATAAAGAAGTAACAAAAATAATTTTAAATCCTTACATAGAAAATATTTATTTTTAAAAATATTTTACAGAGGTGGCATAAAAACGAATCAAATTTTCCTGTTAGGTAACTATAAATAGAACGTTTTAATTTTATTATTTCTAATACCAAAATTTTCTATTAACCTATAAATAAGAGTATTCTAGATGAAGAGAAAGTGGAAGGATTAAAAATGGGGAGACAAATCCATTATAGAACTAATTACACAGAAATAATGGAAAAAAATAATAATTCATTCAATATTTATCTGGATGTGTTTTAAATCGGATCCAAAATTATGATGAAACACTTCTTGAAGCATCACTAAAAATTGAATCGCTTTTTCATGGCGACAAATTTGAAATTTATAACTAAATTTTCCTATTTTTCCTTAAAAGTTTCACGTTATATTCTGCTTAATAGTGGTAAACAATAATACATTTTCCAGTGATAATTTGACACACCTTAATTTAAAAAAAATTCTATCACGTCTTAAAACCCCTACATGTAATTCCAATATTATTTCCATTAGTAATCATTATTGCTGAGTAATGTTACTATGAATTTCAAAAAAAAAATGCTATAATTTACTGTATTAACGAAAATGATGTAAAAAATTAATGTGACTATTCCAAGAATTCGAAAATGACATCTAAAAATAATAAAACAAAATAATTATGGAAGGTATGTACAATAATTTTAAATAAATAACTTCTAAAATATTTTGATTTCATAGAAATTCTAACTTATCCATTTTAGAGTTATTTTCCACATATCCCACATTTCATAACGTAGAAGATCAGAAGCTCACAATTTCTAATACTAAAATTCTCCCAAATATCTTTGAAAATGAATATAATTTAGTGTATCCCTATCTATTAATTCTTTTTGCAGATATTCTTTCGTTTAGATATATCACACAGCTTACTTAAAAAGACATTCAATAACCAATAATTGAATTCTTAGAAATTCTCTTTCAAAATTTCAATTAAGCTAAAATATCCGCTATCATTATTAATGAGTATTTTAAACCCATTAACTAAGTTTTTATTTTTTAGATAATTTCAAAAGTTTTGTCAAAGTAGGTAAGATTTTGTTATTCGATGATCTGTAATAACATAATTTCAAACTTGAGCTTTAAAATGAAGCTTTCATGTTAGCTAAATTAAAGACAAATTAATTCTCCCCCTCTGGTTGGGGGGGGGGGGGGGGAATTATCACATAGTAAAACTTATTACATTATATATGATTTGAAGAAAAATACTTTTAAAACAAAATTACTTGTTGAAGAAATCTTTTGTGAAATATTTCACAGTGTTAAACTCATTGTAATTAATGTAACCATAATGTATAAATGAAATGTTTCGATAAAAAGTGGCCCAGTTCTCTTCAAATTAACAAGTTATCCCAGCCTTTAGAGTAGAATGTAGAAAGTGGTAGCCTCTAAACATCTTTGTCACAAACATATTTCAAAATATATTTCACAGTGATTGTAGTTTCTTGTAGATCTTGTGATTTTGCTAGAAAAGGGTTAATAATTTCTGGCTTCAACTCAATTTTATAAATAATTTTTAATAAAAAGCTATAGATGCGAAGTTCTGTAGCAAACCATCTCAGCTTATATTTCTTGGTGTCACCAGTATCAACTGAATTTTCTAAACAAAACTTGAAATCCCCAAGAAAATTGAAAAGATCTGTTACCATATTTTTTATTTTAACCGGTTATGTAACCAAAGGTAGCCTATAACCTTTTAAACATCATCAAATTTCTAAAATCTATGAAATTAAAAACAATATGACTAAGTTGTATTTCCATCTTACTTTCAAACATAATCATAAATACTTAAACAAATATTTTTATTCCAACTATGGCGATAAAATTGGAAAAAATTTAAATCAACAAAAAAATTTAATTTCGAGCTTACTTTCAAACATAAACATATTTTAACAAATCTCTTCATTGGCGATAATATATTATGATTCATGTGCTGTCTAACAGTGAATGAAATTAATTTGCTAATGCATGAGTTTATTGTTACTTTTGTACACTTTGTTCTTACGCGTGCTGTCTTTAGTCGTAGGCAGTTTCGAGAAATAATTTCTTGTTTTCACACACACAAAAAGAAACGAGATCACTTTTCCGTAACGCGAGCATGAAAAGGAGCGATGTAAAACACTGTTCCAGCACTATGGCATATACTTATGAACCTACCCTGAGGTTTCCTTGACTCAAGTGAGACTTGAAAGGCTTTTCAAAGTTTCCTTGAGTTGAGGAATCCTCAAGGTACGTCCACAAATACGTGCCTACACCTGTGTACTGTGGGGTAACTGGTGTATTTGCGGCTGTGCCCATTCTACAAAATCGTCTATAAGCACAGGCCAGGCGCCTTCCTCGTCGTAATTCGACATGTCGTCATTTATCGCCAGCGCGAAATCGAGCAGTAAATTCCATGTGTCTTTCGGTATCGATCGTTTATGGTGTTCCTGGAAAATTTAAATATTATTCAAGAAGGATTTCTGCAAAATTGTACAAGGATAATAAGAACTTCAGAAAATTATAGCCGCGAGCAGTGACAGGTATCTGTTCAGTTGGATAAGTCACAAGCGTCTAGCGTTCTATGAGGGTAACTGATTGGTTTGGCCAGCAAAAAAAACTGCCCTCTGCTGTGAAATCACTTCCCTGTGGTTCGGAGCCCGTGGGTTTCACACCTAAAACTATGTTCTACTCATCAGTCATAACAATCATCCTTACCCACGCACAAGTCTTGAACCTGTGGCCTCATCCTCCTGTTTAGTAAATTTTTTTATAGATATTTGAATGCTGTAGTTTATTGCACGTTCTAGATATTCCAATTCAATAGAATCTAGCCTCCTGATACTACTGTATATGGCCTTAGGAGTATCGAATGCATTTCATAAGTTTGAAAATTACTAATAGTTTGCCCTTTAAAAAAAGAAAGTGTGCATGCAAATGTCATTTTATACATAAATAAGGCTAGAATATACAGGGTGTCACTGAACTCTCTACCGACCTTTTCAGGTATTATTCCTGGACCATAGACAAGCCAAAATTTCATATTCAAAATTTCGAAAACTCAAAAGTTACTCGTATAACCGCCATTTTGATTTTTTCACATAGGAAGTTTTAATTCGAGAACGGCTAGTTATAATTAAATGAAATTTGGTATTTAGCTATATTACCTAAAGATCTAATTACAGGGGAAAAATTAATTTTTTACAATCATTATTTTCAAAATGGCGGCTGCCTAAAAATTTCAAACGCAAATATCTTAAAAACTGCTCATAATGAAAAAATTACATTTATTACGTTTTATGTAGAGTATTTAATTGCAAATCTAATGACACCAAATTTACGGAAATCGGTTCATAAATAACGAAGAAAATCCATTTTTTATACAAATTCTAGCAGCGATGTCACATGATAACAGTTGATATTGACAAGAATGCAATATCTTAAAAATTGATTTTCTCCTTTATTTATGAACCGATTTCCGCAAATTTGGTGTCATTAGATTTGCAATTAAATTCTCTAAAGAAAACGTGATAAATGTAAAGTTTTTTATTATGAGCAGTTTTTAAGATAATTACGTTTAAAATTTTTAGGCAGCCGCCATTTTGAAAATAATGATTGTAAAAAATTATTTTTTTTTGCTGTAATTAGTTCTTTAGGTAATATAGCTAAATACCAAATTTCATTTAGTTATATCAAGCCGTTCTCGAATGAAAATTTCCTATGTGAAAAAAACAAAATGGCGGCTATACGAGTAACTTTTGAGTTTTCGAAATTTTGAATATGATATTTTGGTTTGTCTATGGTCCAGGAATAATACCTGAAAAGGTCGGTAGAGAGTTCAGAGACACCCTGTAGTAAGACATGAGGTAATCATACCAGTTTTAGGTCACTGACAGTCTGACACTTTATCCTAAAAATACTGTAAATTCTCATCGATTTACGAACTTGATATTTTATTATACAGACAAAAAACCAAATAAAAAGCAGACGCTTCAAGTCTGCTCATTTATAAGTCTTGTTAGTAATCAATATATTTCTATTAAGGCTGTGCGCAGGGCTTTTGGTCATAATTTTTTTCGAAGTTTCATGCATTGAAATGTTATCTAATGCTGTGAGGAAATTTTTTTCTTCAATTATTTTGTGAAATATGGGATTCGAAGTTGAAATTTTTCGGGTTTTGGGGGCAACTGATCTTACCTAAATCTGATAAATTTTCCATAACTGAGGCACCTCAGTTGAGGAATAAAATGACATTTTTTATTTTAATCTAACAAATAGTTTTTCCAAAAAAAGGTTTTGAAAAATTTGAATTTTCTACAGGTTTTAAAAATGTATTTAAAAAAACGAATTGCTTGATAGGAGTAAAAAAATGTCATTATTATTCCTCGAGGTATCTTTCAGTTACAGAAAATTTATCAAAAGTTTAAAATCACTCGTAGGTAAGATCAATAGCCCCCTAAAATGAAAAATTTCAACTTTGAACCCCCATATTTCACAACATAATTGATTAAATAACTTTTTCTCACAGCAATAGGGCCTAGATAACACTTTAAAGCCCTAATAACATCCAATACAATACACTTAAAAAAAAAATTAAGAACAAAATCCTACAGACACCATTAATGGGGAACACCACCCTGAAGCTTGTGACCTACAGGGAAAACTTTGGGGAAAAAATTCAGCTTCTTATCAGACAAACGATAATTATTAGAATAATTTGAGAAATGATAAAAAATTACCTGAAGGAACTGGCACCAGAGATCTAGAAACCTGAATCGGCCGTGCAGAACGATATTCCAGTAAGTAATGGCCATGTCGAGGTCCAGACCTTTCTGGTTGGGATTCTTGGCGTAGTTGAACGTAAAATGATAGAAATCCTTGAAACGCATACTATCCTTCAGTTCAGTTTCCAGCGAGGGCAACCGACATTTTAGCTTTTCTACACTGTCAACCCTGTAGACAAGTTGAATAATATTTTTATAATAAAAAATCAAGAAACGTTTTTACTAACATTCAAAATTACCAGAAACTTTGATAAAAAAGAAAGATTTATTACCCTAATTCGGTCATTCCGTTCATGAACTCTTCCCTGGAAAATTCGCACTGCGCAGCGGCTCTGAATTTCCATGCAATAATTAGCACCAATTTTGATTCAGGACTCAAACTAAGGTCGTCTAAAAATTTAAGTATTCCATCGGCCGTAATTTTTTCTGGTTCTGAAGGATCTGCAACAGGTTAGAAAATACAAAACTATTTTTTCTAAACTGAAAGTTACTACTGATCAAATTATTACTGTATATTGGGAAAATAGCCTAACCTCTTGGATTTTAGAAATTAATGAAGCAGCTAAACTTATAAAAATTGATAAATCTTGAAAGATCAAGTACTGTAGTTGGCAGCCGCTGTGGTGTTGGAGCATTATCTCTGATCAGACTGCTACGCCTGTGTTCACGGGTTCGATTCCGGTTGTTCTGTTTGGCACATACTGAGTCATCATTCTCCTCATTACCCACCCATACGTCTCGACTCATGAGGGCATAATCAGCAAAACGAAAAAAATTATTGCAATGTGGAAGAGCTTTTCAAATAACTATATTGTCACAGCCACATTTATTATAAAACACCATTTATTTAGCAGTTCAACATTTTCATCTCCATCAAACTTGAAGAAATATCTTTTTATGGATATGTACCATAGATACCACATTATTGATCAGAAAGAATATAATGTAAGTTTTATATAATATGTTGACTCTTGATACATCTTCAGGATGCTGAGCTACTTTATTGAATGCATTAATCAGTGAAATCAAAAGTTTAGTGTTTTTAAAACTATACAGGAAATCTGCATAGCTAACTTTAAATTTCATCAAATGACAAGAGTGTTGTTTACTCACGTTAATAGTTAACATACCTTTATATCTTGAATATGCAACTTCAAGTTTTTTCCTATCAACTGACAATTTCTGCTCCTTGAAGTAAACGTCAGGATTTTGAAAATAGTTATCCGAAGCTAGCTCCAATTTCCAATCATTTTGAGACAGGCAGAAGATTGCAGTTGATTCTCCAGTTTGTGTAAATGAAATGAACTTTTTCACTTTATCTCGTTGCGAGGATTTCAACTTGTGCTGGAATCAAAATTAATACGAATTGAAATTGATAAAATAAGTTTTTTCAACGTTTACTGTTTGTTGTAATGGGAACTTTTAGGCTATGTACGACAAGGAAGTACACGTTAATGATTACACGACAGTAATTTCAACATGAACGCTCAATAAATATGATGAATAATGATTATTTGATGATAAAACGTGGAAATACATACCATATTCAAATAATTTCAGGTCGAATGACCAAAAGGTTACTATGCAAAACACCACATAAAAATCTAGAATGGAATAACAAAGCTAAAATCTTGCGCAGACTTCCACTGCCTAGGCTATTTTATTTCGGCTGATTATTAGAAAATCAGCTGATAATGGATTATTCCCAGCTGCATTCTTGTCTATTTTGTTGGTATCACTGTTTTAAGCAATCGATCCTGCAACCTGCAACATAACCTTCATTCATTTGCGAGGCTGTCAACAAGTAATTTATAATAATTATAAGTGAGCCTAATAATTATGCCAATAATTGAAAAAAAATCATGCTCTTCTTGAAATTCGTATTTCGGAAATCTACTCCTTTTACGCAGTGTGTTTTGCTGAAGATTCGTAGGTACAGTTCCTCGACAAAAAATGTTAGAGTTCGGTTTGCACCAAGTCCTACAGGTAAGTTTTCAGTTAGGCTATTGTATTTATTTTTTATAATATAAGTATTGTAGAAGTGAATAATATTCAAGTTATATTATTCAGTTTATAGGCATTGAAATTAGATATAGGCAGGGTGGAAATTTTCAGAAGTTTTTCATTTTCATTAACGAATTGATTTGAAATTTTCGATTCCAGGTTATGTTTCCGTCAAAAGTACTGAATTTGTTCTTCGGCGTTCTTTACGAAAGATTATTAAATAATAAAGCGTGTCAGTAATCAGTGCTCTATGATAGTCCGTGCAAACCTTATGGCTCAATCACACCTTGCGAGCAAGTGAACAATTTTTCTGGAAGCCGGTTCTAGAATGATGACATTTTTCAATGATGAATAACAGTTATCCTAGAATTTAAATACGATTAGTCAGCCACCGTTATACACAATTAATAGCTGAGAAATCCTAAAAATGTGTTCGCGCGACTTACCCTCAATAAAGAGTTTGAGCTCCGCTTACAGTTACAGTGGAAGGCCGGCTTAAGGGTAAGAAGTAGGAGGAGAGGTAGAAGAAAAACAGAAGTGGAGTAGGAGAAGGAAAGAAGAAGCCAAGATGGAGATGAAGAAAGAGAACATTGAGAAGAGGAAGCGGAAACAGAAAAGACAGAGAAGAAGAAGGAGAAGAAAAGAAGTCAGAAAGGAGAAAAAGGATGCGAAGAAAAAGAAGAATAAATGGAAGATGAATAAGAAAATAACAGACTATAAAATTAAATTCGTAAATAAGTTATGCTACGTTTTTAAAACACTGACTCAATTGAATCGTGCAACCTGCTAGTTGTAATAGCTTATATAATTATTTATTATGTAGCCTATTCAATTTCCACAGGCTTTCTACATCTTGGTGGGCTGAGAACAGCTCTTTACAACTACTTGTTTGCTAAATCTCAGGAAGGCACATTTATATTGAGAATTGAAGACACTGACCAAACTCGACTTGTACATGGGGCCGTTGAAAAACTACAGGAAGACCTTGTCTGGGCCGGAATTCATCCAGATGAGGGGCCTGACTGTTCAAATGGCGCATGTGGTCCATATAAGCAGAGTGAAAGGAAAGATATTTACAAGTAAGTTTCATTATTTTAATCCTTCCTTAGTATTAATGCACAATACAAAAAAGACTTATTACCGGTTGCACGAAAGTCAATTAAATAAGGAGTTTAATGTCAGTTAACAAACTGCCGTAAGTTGTAAGTGTAAGGCCGGCCGCACACCAGATAAGGCACGGCGTGGCAAGACGTTTTCACCTTGCCTCGCCACGCCGCCCCGTGCCCCATGAAATGAGAGCACCATCGGCACGGCAAGGCGAGAAGAATACTGACAAGTGAAGTTAGAGAATATATGTCAGTTTCTAGTCTGATACATATTCAGTGAAAATGAACTCAGAAGAAGAAGAAGAAGAGGCAACTTTTATAGCGTTGTGGTACCTCGTTAAGTTGGTGTAAGATTCGCCCAACAGACGAATGTGGTTGCATCCCCCATGCCATAAACGAAAAACGAAACCTAAAACCGTTTATTGCAGAGTCAGTTTAAGAACACATCCGGAAAAATTTTATAACTATTGTCGTATGAAACCAACAATATTTGATTTTATTCTTGGATTAATTACTACAAAAATCCAAAAACGAGACACAAACTGATCACATTAAGGTAAAATGAGCCTCAATTATTATTGAGAATACAATTCATTATCTGGCCGCACACCAGACAGGGCACGGCGCGGCGTTTTGCCTCAAGGCGCCTCGTGCGACATGGTTTGTATTGGTTTAAATGGAGGTGCCGCACACTGCATCGAGTACGGCAAGGCAAGGCGAAGCAGCGCCGCAAGGCGCTTTGTCCTGCCACGTCCATTTTCGTCTTTCGGGCAAAAAGCATCAGGCAAATCGGTCTGCGCATGCGCGGGGATCGCGCACGTGTAGTTGAGTCACGGTGACAGTCGTTCTAGCATTGTCTAGTTGTATGACAAGTGAAAATTGTAACGTAAGTTGCGGGACGGGTTTATTTCTGTTGCACAAAGATCCATTAGGCTAGTTATTTTTCGTTAACCGAACGGGCAAAATCTGGCAGCACTGTAATTTGATCAACACATGATTCTGAAGTTGAGAAAAAATAATTATGAATTAGAATCATTTAATTGTGAATTATTTGAATCATTATTCAACTATCTCAATATTATTATATTCTTGATGGATTTACTGTAACTAATTTTGAAAGGTTTTTAACACCTAGACTACGACCTAATTTGCAGTTCCGTGTTCTGGTACAATAAACATAACCTATAAAATGTAACTCTACGGGTATTAGTGAGATTTAATCCTCGGTGAGCGGGCGGTTAAACATCTCTTACACCGGTTGTTGTATCTTGTAATTTGTCCTTTGTTCAACCAAATTGACTCCATTAAATTTAATCTCCGTAGAATGACTCCATTCTACAGAGATTAAATTTAATTGGCTTTCGTGAAACTGGCCGTTAAAATTCAATTCAATTCAAATAGTCAATCCTTGACCAGCCGTCATGCTGGATAGATTTCGTCATGTAGTAAAACCGTAATACATTCAAACATTAAAACACTTATCGAGATGGCACTAAAAGATGTGGTCTCAAAACATTGCAAGGAACACGTTCATCTCGTCATCACTCAAAGAATAGAGTGGCACACTAATAAGTTTGTCACGCAGTGTTTTTTTAAATCCTCCCATTTGTAGGTTGCGCACATACTGAGGCAGTCTGTTGAAGATTTTTAGTGCATGAATCGGATAACTGTTGTGCGATCTGGAGAGTCTAGAGTAAGGCAGGTCGATATCTGTGCGCCTCCTGGTGTTATGGTGGTGGAATTGACCTCTCTCCTGGAATCTGTGGAGTTCCCCCCTCAGGCGAAGCAGCGAGCTATAGATATACTGGCTGTAAACAGTCAGTATTTGTAGTTGTTTGAAAATTGGCCTACAGTGTTCAAGGCGATGTGCTCCAGTGATGATGCGGAGAACTTTTTTCTGCAGCAGGAGAATCCTATCACAACCTCCCACATGGCCCCAGATTACAATACCATAGTTGATATGGCTGTGGAAGAGGCCATGATAAGCTGTTATTAGGTACTTGGTTGGTACGTGATTCCTCAGCTTCCGCATCAAATAGGTCACCTTTGAAAGTCGACTGCAGACCATGCTCACATGCTGTTCCCATGATGAAGAAGAGCCCACCACAAATCCAAGAAGTTTGACTTTTGCTCCACCAAAGGATGGCGGATTGCGTCTCAAGGTGCACAGCAGGCTCTGGGTCTTCCCCTCGTTCATGCATAGTTTGTTAAAATTTAGTAAAACAACACAATACGATAATATTCCTTGATGGGAAACAAAAACAATATCATTCTGTGGTATCCGTACAGTTCTAATAATAAAGTTTAATCAAAACTACAATAAAAATGACGCTAATTCTCAGTTGATTCCATGTCTTCGTTATATTTTTGTCTCAATTCAACAATATTGCTCTAAAGTGAGGTATGAGTTTATGTAGAAACCAGCAGTTTACCTGATTCAGTTGAATCTGCATATTTAGAGTCTGAAATAACCCTTTTCTCCTTTTTATTTTCTTCATTCTCCGCTCTATTTTCAACCTCTTCCAATTCTTCTTTTTTCTACACATATCATGTGTAAAATTTTTGTATATGTTCGCAGTGAAATAAACGAATTATTATTACTATTATTTACAAACTTAATTTAATAGTCTGTTTTTTCTTATCTCTCTCCTTCTTTTTCTTTTTGCTCTTCATCATCTTATTTCTTATTCTTCTTCCTCCTATTCTTATTCTTTCCTTTCCCCCTTCCGTCTTCTTTTTTCTTCTCCTATCCCTTTTTTCGCCATTTCATGTAATTGCATCACTTTGATTTTCATCACCATAGCTTATATCGTTAATATCATACAAATATCATTGTAAATAATTTCTAGCACTATAAAAACTATAATCTAAGTCTACTATAGTATCTATGTGATGTTGAAAACTTTGTTTTTACTACTCGTAGGCTATGCGAAATTTGTTAACTTACACGAATAAGAGATCTAATCTAATCTCTTGGCGATGCCTATATTTTGTATTTTATACTTGTAACTGTTTAATTATTATTAGTATGAATAAAGTAATCAATCAATCTCTTCCTCTTTCTTATTTTCTTCATTTTTTCTTCTCCATTCTATTTTCCTCCTCTTATTTCTCTTTTTCTTTCCCTTTTTCCTCCTCTTATTTTTTTTCCTTTCCCTTTTTTCCTCCTTTCCATCCTCCATTCTTTCCTTTCTGTTTTTTCTTCCCCCTACTTCTCCTCCATCATACTCTTCATCTTCTCCTTCATAATTTCTCTCCGTTTTTTCTTCTTCTCCTCCTTCAATGCTTTACTCTTCAGCTCTCGAGTTTTATCGACAGAGGCTAGCATGAAGATGTTTATATAATAGATTAAAACTTGCTACTAAACACTAAAAATAATATGAATACGAAGTTTGCAAATTAAGAATAAAAGATGATTTCATTCCAGGACGGAAGTTAAGAAGCTGATCGATGATGGTCATGCTTACTACTGTTTCTGCTCGGAGCATCGACTGGAGCTGCTGAGAAAAGATGCACTGAGAATGAGGCAGGTGCCCAAATACGATAACAAGTGCAGAAACCTCACAAAAGATGAAGTGGACCAGAAACTTAGCAGTGGCGCTGAAGCCTGTATTCGTTTCAAGGTAAACATTTTCTGCACTACTCTTCATTATTCTGCAAACGTTGTTCTATTATAAGTACTCTTTTTGTTAATTCTGCATACCCATTTCTGTTATAATTTCAGTCATTTTTATAATTCTATGGTACAAAAGGCTCGAAAAATCTTTATCGCCACTAGCTTATTAATATTAATTTGTTTATTGTGACAAAATTACAATGAATGTGAAGGAGAAGCAGACTCAAGTCCAAAACTGCTCTCTTCACAAATTTTGAATATGCTACATTGTCCAAAACATAGAAGTTAACACAGACTAATAATTTAGATTTGCTAGAAAACTTCAATCGAGAAATAACAAAATTATTATTTTTCACTTAACGACTATTAGTTTGAAAGTTCGAAACGAAACACTAAAAACAGGTAAAAATATTTAATAATATTAAATTTTGTTAAAAGCTTTTGACCCTAATAATACTATCTCGGTGCTATGGAAACAACATTATTGTACAGGATGATTCACGAGTAAATGTGAATAAAACCAGATTCTAAAGGTTTTTTGCTGATAATACCCTCATGTGTCTGAGACTTGTGTAAGGGTAATGAGGTTTAGTAAAGGTTTCACTAAAGATTTAGTAAAAAGTTCTCTTATTGAACTGAGATTGGTGTGGAAGTCTCAGACTTGGACAGTGGGATACATACTGTGTAATGGTGTTATTCATGCTGTTCCGATCTGTCTTACACTTTTGCGCAGCATCTGCTTGATTCTGCGATGGTTATTATAATCTGCAGTTTCTTGAGACAGTTGATGAATGTCGGAAAATATATTATAATTAAACACAAAAACTATTTTCTTCCCATTTATAACATAGTCATTAGCCAATTTAGTTTGATATTCACATCAAACAAATCTCAGATGAATAAAACTAACATTTAATCCATCGGGAGACAGGTTATTTGCCCACGTTCGAAAATCGTAAACAAATTCTTGGACAGTCCTTCAATAACAGAATAACCAGGAGAATATAGTTTATAATATATAACTGAGTAGTTTGTTTTGTAGGATTTTCATGCATATAGTCCGATCAATTCAAAAGCACAATTATTATTGTAGTATTGATTTCAGAATAAAGTTTTACGTAGTTGCGACTCTCCACCACAGTACGAAATTTTTATAGCTAACTTTTTATTGTAAATTTAACGACTTGCAGTCAATTTTACAATTAAAATTAACTGCAAGTCGTTGAATTTACAATAAAAATTGAATATTTACAACACAGATCGTTATGGAACAAGATATCCAGGAATTTTTTTTCCAAATTATATTAAATCTAATAATGAATCTTAATCACTTAAGTTTAGAAATTTCTGCTTGATACTAACATTTTGTTGAAGGATTTTCCTGTGATTTGTAAACTGTATTTTTATAATGAATGTTAATAAAATCCTCTGAATGTTAAGAAAATGTGCAGAGAAACATTTAAACTGATAAAATATTATATCAGTATCTGGATTAAGAGCAACTACTTTATGATCTGTAAATGACCCTGGCAAGCACCCTAAAAAATAAATAGAATAACTTACTATGCTTTCCTTCTCGAAAGTGACTGTAGTTTGAATTCATTCACTACATTCCAACATTGACTCCACACTTGCAGATCACTTAATCAACTCTGGATATTCAAACAAAAACATCCAAAGTGACTTGGAAATTCTACACACTTTTCAGAACAGCCATTAACTAAATACACTCGAACAATGTGAAATATTCAAACACCATATACAGCATGCAACCAACTTCAATCAATTTTCAATGAGATAATGGCCGCTCATTCTAACCTCAACAAAACACGATCCCTGATGAAGTACATTCCTCCAGTATAAGTGAGTAAAAATCATATTTTAAATGGAAATATAGTGTCAGTTTTGATATTAGATTGTTCAATTGATTTATTCTACAGTTGACTCATGGCGAACAGACCCATGATGATCTGGTGTACGGTAGGGTGAGTCATGATGTGGCGGCCATTGAAAGCGATCCGGTGATCTTGAAGTCGGACGGAATGCCCACTTACCATTTGGCCAACGTAGTCGACGACCACCATATGCTAATCAGCCATGTGATGCGTGGCGTAGAATGGCAGCCATCTACCGCCAAACACCTACTGCTTTACAAGTGAGTTGATTTTATTTTTTTACTAGCGGTTTACCCGTACTTTGCAATGGAATTTAAGGTAGATTTTTCAAATTGAACATGTGAAATAGCCTATGGATTTCAACCGCCAATGCAAATACAAATCCAAAAAAGGATTTAGGAGCTGCAATATTGATACGGAACAAATATGTTGCTTTGGCTTGTGACTAAAAGCTTATTTGCATCATAGTGACGTATCATTTATCAGCTGTTCTATGTGTTTCCTTCACATTTCAAAACAGTAATAGCGTACAAACATAATTGAAATTTGAACATTAGTATTGAAAAATTGAGAAAGAAAATGAGAAATCGGGCTTTGAGGTGCACTGAATTGAGTTTAGTGGAAGCTTTGTGCCAAATTGTTACCGGTTTTGTGAAATTCGTAGGACTGACACTCCCACACACCTACTCTCTCTTATAAGATGTTCAGTTCAGATGCTCGGTGAGTTCGGTTTGTAATGAGATAAGCTCCGACGTTATCGCTTGCCGGCTCCATTCTGTCAAGGCATTAATAGATGGATGATTGTTTTAGCACAGTTTATTAATATAAATTAAAGCATTTCACTGCGTAAACAAACTTTTTCAAGTTGGTCTTTGAATATAAATAATTATTACGGTAAACCAGTTATATCTAATTAGTTAGAGGTTCAAGCATTCACTCGTTTTTTTTACTGTGAAAGTTCTGGCTGTTTTCGCAAGTTCACCAGTTAGCTGATTAACCTCTTCGTGATGGATCTATGTAAAGTGTGCAACGTGGAATTATCCTCTAATAAGATCGTCTGTATGGTATGTAAAAACTCTTTCCATCCTACATGTACACGAGTTAAAACAGATAAAAACTTTCGAAAGTTAGGTGCACGTAAAGGTTCGTGGAAATGTGATACTTGTGTGATTAACTGCCCAGATTCATCATTAGAAACTGATATTTCTGATCTTTTAAGTTTTGAAGTATTTGAAGAAAGAATTCAATCTCTCAAGGAAGATATGCTGAATTCACTAAAGGAGGTCTTGGATACTAAATTTGAGGTTTTTAGTTCACAGTTAGGCGGATTATTGACTACGGTTGGTGATATAGGTAAAGACTTGATTAAATTGAAAACTGAGAATGATGAACTCAAGGGTAACTTTAAAAAGCTTGCATCTGAAAATATTCAACTTAGAATAGACCTAAACGAATTACAACAGTATACCAGAAAAGACAGTCTTGAAATTATCGGTTTCCCTGAATCTAAAAACGAAGATATTTATACGATTCTAAAAGACATTGCTGGGGGCTTGGACTTGCCTTTCGATCGCAGTGAGATATCTATTGCACACAGAGTCCCAAGTAGGAAACAATCTACAAATCCGATAATATGCAAATTTATATCCAGACAAACTAAACTCAACTGGCTCATAGCGGCAAAGAAAAAACAAACATTACGGTCATCGGCTCTGCGAGCAAATTTTCCAGATGTTAATATTTATATAAATGAACACTTAACAACTTTAAATAAATCCATATTAAGTGCAGCGAGAGTACTAAAGAAAAATAACAAAATTGCTTTTGTCTGGATAAAAGAGGGCAAGGTGTTGATTAGGAAGACAGCGGACTCGCCAGTATTGAGAATAGTACACATGGATCAATTAAACATTTTTGAATCAGACTAAAATACTATCTACTGAAGAATGTATATGAAAATTTTTTCTATTTGTTTTCTCGCTCTTTAAATGAAACGATTTTATAGTATAAATATAGAGCTATATGAATGTGCACAGAGGTGCGAAGGTGCTAATTTAAAGGCCTACTCATTGGAATGGTTTTGTGAAATACGTGTTTTTTTTCCAACATCTTTAGTAAAAATGGTATTAGTAAAGTTTTTATTTATCTTATTGCTCTATCTTAAAGTTCTTGTTTATTTTGCTGGCATAAATAAGAATTAGTAATCCTTAGATAGGTACGGTATTTAAAATTAATTAAAAAAAGTCATTAATTTTTTCTTACATTTTGCATTAGTGTGATACATTTGGGTGTTGAATCACCGTTCCTTTGAGTGGCCAATATCCTTTTTTGATGAATTTATTTCTTGGATTATACAATGTATATGCATAATATAGTTATTTTATTATTTATTTGAATTATTACGTTCGTGTAAAATTTTGTTTCTATGAGTATATGCGTTTGCATTAGACTCGCTCCCATTGCTTTTTGTGAAATGTTTTTCTGTACCACTGTTGAACAATTAATCCATTTTATATATCAAAATTATTGGATGGAGCTGTTAAGTGGAACTTTGAATTTGTTTTTTTGTTGTAATATAAGTTCTACTACTATTTCCCGTCTTTTTTTTTTTTTTTGCTGTAATTAGTTCACTGTTTTCTTTTAATGCTAAATTTGCAGGATTTTGAGGGGTCAATTGGCTACTACAATACAGTTGAAGTGGATGATTATTTTAGCTTTGAACCTCAGCTACACATGAATGATAAAAATGATATTGTTTTCAATATACTTCATTTGAATATAAGAAGTTTAAATAAAAATTTCGACGAATTGGCACACTATGTAAGTAATAGCAAAATTAAATACCAAATAATTTGCTTGACTGAAGCATGGATAACAGATGATTCACAATTAAATTTTACCTTGCCGGGATATAATGTTATACAAAAGAAGGGCCTCTACTCCAAATGTGATGGGTTACATTTATTGATTGATGAAAGTATTCAATCTGGTATTTTGGATATAACAATTGACGAAGCAAACTCTATAGCTATTTCGTTTGAAGTTGATAATAAAAAATACAAATTAATATCCATATATCGTTCACCGAATCGTAATATAAGCGTTTTCACTAATAGTCTGGAGTTGTGTCTAAATAACTTGGAAAAGGACACAAACGTCATTATTGTAGGAGATATGAATTTGAACATTCTAGAGAACAGCAGATTTGCAAATGAATATTTGAGTACCCTCCATCTAAATGTCTATATATCTTATATAAATAAACCTACTAGGGTCTCTACTCGAAGCAGTTCTTGCATTGATCATATTTTCCTCAAAAATTATTCCTTGGCGGATGAAGCTATGTTGGGAGTAATTACAAGAGCTAGTATAACCGATCATTATATAACATCTCTACACATAGGCAAAACCAAGACAGAGTCTCCACCACATAAAGAACAAGACAAATTAACACGGATTGACTATGAGGGTTTGAAATCTGATCTTGAAGATACGAACTGGAACACACTATACAATGCTTCAAATGATAATATAGACACTATGGTTGATATATTTATTAATAGAATAACCGAGCTCGTCGAAAAAAGAACTCAAATTATCAAATTAAGTAAAAACAAAAGACCGCTCAAAAAATGGATAACTCGAAGTATGGTGAGTTCAATGAGAGAAAGAGATAAACTTCACAGGAAATTAGTTAAAGAACCCTACAACATACCACTAATGAATCACTACAAGAATTACAGAAATATTTTGAATAATTCGATAAGGAAAGCCAAAATAGATTATTTCAATAGTAAATTTGAGGAGCATAAGCATAATATTAAAAAAACATGGGAAAGTATCACCGAATTATTAGAAATTAAGAGAAATAGGACATCCCCTAAATTGCAGCCAAACATTCTGAACAAATATTTTGCCAAGGTGGGAGAGAAACTTATGCTAAGAAAATTGTTCCAGACGTCAATAACATTCCTATTCCCAGATCCCTATCAGATTCTTGTAACAGTATTTTTTTAAAACCCACAAATATAGAGGAAATAAGATCACTGATTAATAATCTAAAAAATACATCTTCACCAGGAATTGATAATTTTACAGGATCTTTTCTAAAAGTAATAGCACCCTACATAGCCAGACCCTTGGAACATATCATAAATAAATGTTTAAGTGATGGTTATTTTCCAAAAAAGTTTAAAATTGCCAGAATGGTTCCATTGCCAAAGTCAGGTGATTTGAGCCTGCCTGAGAATTATAGACCTATTAGCTTGTTGAGTAACATTACAAAAATAATTGAAAAAGTAATAAAAATCAGAATTATGGAATTTTTAGTAAAACATAAAATTATAGATGAAAATCAATATGGTTTTCAGACAAATAAATCAACAAAGGATGCAGTAATACATCTAAATAAGATTATTTATCAAAATTTCAATAATAAGAAAAAAACTATAGCAGTCTTCATGGATTTGTCAAAGGCGTTTGACACTATTCCCCATAATATTTTATTAAGCAAACTTAAATCATGTGGAATAAGAGGAATATCTAATAAATTATTTGAAAGTTACTTATCAGATAGAGTTCAATGTCTTACATTGGCAAATAAAACTGATACATGTCATTCAACACATTTCGGACTGCCACAAGGATCTGTTTTGTCCCCCATACTGTTCTTGATATATGTAAATGATTTGCTTAAATTAAATACTAAAAACTGTACCACAATTTCATTTGCAGACGACACAACATTCATATTTACTGGGAATAGTTGGGGTGAGACTTTCAATAGTGCAAATAGTAGTGTAGAGGTAATTCGGGATTGGCTTCTGACTCTAAATAATAATACTGATAATATACTGACTCTAAATATTATAAAAACGAAATTCATAACCTTTTCACCAAACAAGCATGGACAACCCCCAAGTGATATGGAACTTAAAATACAAAAAAACAATAGATGTGCTGATGCCAATACACAAGAATTTGAAAAATTGGAAAGAGTTGAAAAATTTAAGTATCTGGGAATAGTTGTTGATCAACACTTGAAATGGAACTATCATATTGACCACCTTTGTTCAAGATTAAAGTATTTGGTTGGCATATTCTACAGAATTAATAAAATTAAAAATACTGAAATTATTCGTAAAATATATTTTGCATATGCTCACTCACTTTTTCAATATATCATTGAAGTGTGGGGTGCAACTTATAACACACATTTAAAAAAACTATTTAATTTACAAAAATTCATAATAAGGGCTGCCCTAGGGAGACCCAGACTATACCCTAGCAGGTTAATCTTCAACGAATTGAGAGTATTTACGATTAGACAAACTTATGTTAGAAATGTAATACTTTTTATCAACAAAAATAAGCAATTATTCACTATTCATAAAACACCATATAGCATACGTCAATCAACTACAAACATTTATAATACTGACAGGATAAACTTAACCATAAACCGACATCAACTATTTTACTACAGTAATGTTTTAATTAATAAAATTCCAGTTACATTTGTAAACAACGCAATTAACAGTAACATATACTTCAATCGTGATAACATTTACTTCGACTTAACAACATAGTTTTTTTATGCTCGGCATATTTTGTGGCCTTTGACCTCTCTATGGATCTGCATCTGTTTGGATTTTCACATTCCCTTGGTATAACATAACTTATTTTCATTTTTTATAACTTTTAAATTTTCTTCTTTTCTTAAACTTTTCCTGTATTTTTGTGCTGAATTGCTTATAATTATTGTAGATAAATAGTACTGAGAGAACTCGCGGCTAGCACATAAGTTCAACTTATGCTAGTCGTGCATCCAAATATTATTATAAATAAATATTGTTTTATCTATGATACATTTATTTCACTGTACTTACACAATATGTTAATCTTTAAAATATTATATTAACATACAGTTTTTATTTATTGTTGAAGTGCTTGTGATTATTATTATTTGCATTGTATTTTTATGGTATGCAATAAAATTTGATTTTGATAATATAGATTTATTTCATTTAGATATCTCTTCGCATGAAGTCTCATATACAGAAAAATGCTCTTCTGGTGTAAGAAATATCAACAATGAAATAGAGAAGAAAAGAACAATACAAAAGGAGAAAGAACATAACAAAAATGAACAATGGATAAGATGATGATAATAAGCATAAGATATATAGATGGTTCAACATTAATGTATTAAGAGCCTAAAGAGCGATTTTATCAGTCGAGCTTAGCTACGCATCGTGATAAAGGAGATTGGTAATTTTTCGAGAGTGATATAGAAGCTTTAAGCCGCGTCTCGACCAACCAAACATGTCTGCCGAACATTGTTGACGAATACAAAAAACAGACAAACATTAAGAATATGGGTCACCGAACATGTTCGTGAGTACAATTGAAATGTTCGGTCTGTGAGCGAACAGTGACGACCAACAACAGGTTCTTGCCACTACCGCCACCACACCGATCATAATGTTCGAGAAGGCGTCCACATCAAACCAACAATGTTCGGTGACATCAGATAATTCCAGCGAACACTGATCGCCGAGCAAGTTTGCTTGGTGGAGACGCGGCTTTACACTTGATTTACATACAACATTTTTTCTACAACACTGTTGTTTTGGATTTCCATTCAATATTGGTATGGAATTATCATTACTGTACAATGCGCGATCACTGAGGTTATGGAATTTGTCTGGTAGTGGAAATTTCAGTTTATTTTATTCCATACATTACAAATTTACATCAACATTCCAAAATATAGTATCAAATAATAATAGAAAATAGAATACATTTATCTACAATATTATTTGTTCACTAGAAATATAAGAAATAAAATATGGAAAATGACCATCTGGAACTTCTGGCAAAAGCATTTGCTTGTCTGCTGGTAACCATCGTTTAATTATAGCTCTAGACAAACAAATTTAAATAAATAAACATTTATTATTTCAGCTAGTTATAAATACTGAACAGTTTTTAGTTATATTGCATATGAAACTATGGAAAACATATAAAATTATAAAGTTAGAGGTTAGATTATAAAGAAGCCAGACATATGATAACTATTATCGTTTTGTACGATAATTTTATGTCTTATATGATGTAAGATCTGGCTAAGTACTTTTGCACAATTCTTCTTCTTTCTTTTCCCTGCGCCTATATCCCATTTCTGTTGGGGTCGGCCCTCCTAGTCCTCCTTCGCCATTCCAAACGTTGCTGGGTCATTTCTGGATGCAAATCCATTGTCTTCATGTCCTTACAGATGGTTCCAATCCATGTGGTTGGCGGACGCCCTGGACCTCTTCGTGGTTGTTCTATGTTCAGAACCATTCTTGTCATGTGTTCTTGATTACGCCTCATGACATGTCCATACCAACGCAGTCGATTTTCTCTCATTTTTTCCTTTATATCAGCCACCTTGAATGTTCCTCTAATGTGGTCATTTTTCACCCTATCTTTGAGTCACGCCTCCTGACCAACGCAGCATCTTCATTTCTGTGACATGGAGTCTTTGCTCATCAGACTGCCGCATAGCCCAGCACTCAGAGCCATAAAGTAGAGCTGGTCTTACTGCTCTTTTATATACAATACCCTTGACTTTGATAGGCATCTTGGGATCGCAAAGAATACCTGTGAGTGATCTCCACTTTAACCATCCAGTTGAAATTCTGTTATCAATGTCCTTATTAACAGAGCTAGTTGCTGTTATAACAGATCCAAGGTATTTGAAGTGGTCAACTTTTTTCAAAGGTGTATTGTCTAACTGTATGTGCTGGTCTGTGCTGTAGGGTGCTCCTGAGAAGTTGCAGTGCATATATTCTGTTTTTGTCCTGCTTACTCTTAGTCCTCTCTTCTCTAAAGCTGTACACCACATTCTAAGGTCAGTCTGCAATTCATGTTGTGACTCTGCTATGAGAATCACATCATCTGCGTATAAAAGTGTCCAGGGCGCTGGCTTTTGGAGATCTTTGGTGACATAGTGCAGAACAATGTTGAAAAGCAATGGGCTGAGTGTAGAGCCCTGATGGACCCCAACTTTTACTTCAAATTCAGCTCCAGCTCCTGCAGGAATTAGGACTCTTGTTTTGATGTACCTATACATACTTTTGCACAATAATTTTTATTAAATTCATTAAAAAAAAAATTTCTAAAATCATTAAAGATATTTTCCTGCAGTTATCTAACAAAGCGGCTAATTTTGCACTCATTATATTACGTAAAACAGCTGATTCCTATTTTACTTTGCCGTTCTCCGGCTGACTGCACTCAATTAACTTTGTCGCACTCCAGGTGGGCCAACTGTAGGAAATAGTTATTTGTGTAACTGGTGCGAAAGTAACTCTTTGCTTCAGCAAAGATACTTTCAGCACGAGTTAAAAATAAAAATAAACTAATGATGGAAAATCCACTTGAACATACATGTAAACTTTCTTTGTAGTGCCGAACGTGATATTGTGGAAGGTGATATTGTTATTCATTATTCATAATGAATAGTTAGACAAAATTGTCACAACCACATTTATTAAAAAATATTGAGGAACTAGTTTCGGTTGTTATACCATTATCAATCTCAATCAAACTAAAGTACAGAGAAGCTTAATATATACTGAACATGGAATGATACTATTAGCTAAGCGAGAAAGAGGCTAAAAGAGGTTTTAAAATTTCTAGATTTAAGAATAGACCATAACACAGGGGCCCACAATTTCTCTATTTTCAGAAAAGTAACTCATACCGATGTAATCATACCTCCATTCATGTCACCCTATATCCCACAAACTTGTTTTGACAGATTGGTTTCTACTTTCTTGCAGATTTGACGCCTAGTGGGACCGGACTCCCCAGCTTTGCAAGTCCAGATACTGGCCCAGTATCTGATAAATTAGGGAAAGAATTGAAAAAGAACGGTTATGATGTAGCTTTTCAAACTAAACCTATTTTAAAGAGTTTATTCGGGTATAGTAAAGACAAAATTGATATCGGGGTAAAAGTGGGGTTTATAAATTGAATTGCGGTGATTTTAATGCTTGTTATGTGGGTCAGACCAGAGAAGTTTCAATTGTTGAATAAATGAACATATCAGGGATTGGAAAACCCCAAAAAAGATTCAAATTTTGCAGAGCATCTCATTAATAATGGGCACAAGTTCAAGGCTGAAGAAAATGTTGAATTTCTGTATTTGATTGGCAAAGGCAGACAATTGAACATTTTAGAAGCTTTGGAGATAACTAGGTTGGTAAAAAACGATTTCAATACTAGTGTAAATGACCAAATTTATTTTAACTATATATTTCGATACTACTAACTTGGTTTCATCATAATTCCAGCCTACATAAAAAAAACAGTTCTTTCGTGTATTTCTCGGTTGACCTTGACTGCATTTCAGTGAGCTTCTATTTTTTTAGTTTTTTTTATTCAATTCTAGCTTTATTATGTATTTTTCTTCTTCTTTGTTGTTGTTTTTAGTTATTGATTTGACTCGTATTTTTGCTTGTTACTCCTCCCACCAGGGGGCGTGACTTGTCAGCCAATCACAACCTTCGATTAATGTCAGCCTCTTTTTCACTTAGTCAATAGTATCATTCCATGTTCATTATATATTAAGCTTCTCTGTACTTTAGTTTTAGTTTGATTGAGATTGATAATGGTATAACAACCGAAACTAGTTTCTCAATATTTTTTAATAAATGTGGTTGTGACAATTTCGTCTAATTATTCATTATACACGTAAACCCAATTATTAATTCGAATATTGATTTCAGAGCATTCGGCTGGGACCCGCCAATCTACGCGCACTTGCCACTGCTAGTCAACTCGGATGGCGCCAAACTGTCGAAGAGGCATGGTGACATTAGTGTGGACGCCTATCGTCGCGACGGAATCCTCCCCAGAGCGCTGGTCAACTTTGTGTTCTTCACCGGCGGCTTTTCCAATATAGAGGGTAATGTGCATCAGCCTAGAACGTTCAGTGTGCGACAGCTGGTTGATTTGGTAAGTTCAATATTCATCTTATTGCCTCAATAAAATAAGTTGATAGTTGAGCTCTCCGCTGGTAAAAAGCCGTTGCCAGAAAAAAGTGGACGTGATTACAAACATCTGCATCCATGTCTCGTCTCTACGAGTCTTCCTGGTGAATTGACGTGTCTATTGTGATGTAAACTTGAACCTATTTATGGAATAGAGATAGCTCTAACACATCGAATGAATCAGTATCAGCATTATTATTTTCTATTTATTATTATTACTATTTTTTTTTCTTACGTTTGAAACCTGTGCTGTGGCAATGAACTGGATGATGGTGGTTGATAAGTTGGATCTACAATTTTAGGTGGGCTCCGAACCACCGGGAAGTGATTTTACAGAAGAGAACAGAGTCTTTCCAATCAGAGCCAATGCAATCGGTCACCCTTACAAAGAGCGTTGCTTATCTAATCTGATTTAACAGATTGAACTACTTATTTCAGGTGTCATAAGAATTAATATTAGAATGACTGAGGATTAAATTTAATTTAAACTGGGACTTCACAAATAAAATATAATTGAAAGCTAAATATTAGGCTTCTATGTATTTCGTGTTCAACTTTCATGGCTGTAGTACATTTAAACAAATATATTTTTGTACTGATTTCAGTTTGACATGAAATACGTTAACACCCACGCTTGCCGCCTTAATTTCAGTCAAATTCCCGAATTCAATCGAGCCGAATTACTGAGAGTGATGGAAACTGAAGAAAATGGTATGGAGAATATGGTCCAGCAATTGAAAGCAATGCTGCGGGAGAAGTTTCAAGACAAGTGAGTTTCTAATTGTTTCTCATTTTTAATTATTTATATATTTTGAATTACTTGCATTCAGATTCATTGCAATTTATTTGGACTGTCATTTCTATTTTCGACCATTACATTTATTTTAATTGCGTAGTTGTATTCAGATTTGTTACTTGGAAAAAATAAGTTGATAGCTTTTATTGCAATTCTCTCAGAGAAATTATTATTATTAATTTTTTAAATTTATTATTGGTGGTGGTGGTGAGACCCTTAAGGGTAGTATCACCTTGTTGTTTGAAACAAGGGAAACGTGCCGGTTCACCCATGTTATGAGAAAAATATTAGACTTTTAGATTTTTGGTGGTTTCAGAACCACTGGTTATGTGATAATGAAGCGGATAATATAGCATAACATATTGTACAGTAGCACGAAGCATTGCATTGCACAAGTGAGTCATATTTCAGATCACTGGCATTGTAAAAATGGTTTGAAATAGATTGAAAGTGACGTGACTGTCGAAACTATAGTACATCGAATGTTAGTTATTATAGTGGTTATGACAACATCTGTATTATTCGTTATGCTCATCCACCACAATCACCACAATACCACCATTACCAATACTAATAAGGCAGTGGTTTTTTCAGATTCCTCTTTAATTGTTTTCTTTTCTTTTCATTTTTTTCTTGCTGCTGTTTGTGTACTCAATCTAAAGTCTGCGAGAAAATACTTGCAACAGAGAGAGAGAGAGAGAGAGAGCGAGAGAGAGAGCCATAGCAGACATCTGTTCAGTCAAATAGAGATAAGCTACAAACTCTTGACCCCTTTTTGTAAGGGTGGCTGATTGGATAGACCATCAAAAAAGACTGTTCTCTGCTATAAAATTAGTTCCTGGTGGGTCTGGAACCCACCTAAAACTGTAGGTCTAACTCATCAATCACTGTAGTCCAAGCCACGCATTCACGCACATTCCTCAGACCTATGTGAGCTTTATCCTCCGAAAAAAATGTAACGCGATGGCACAGTATTATAACACACTTTGTTACAGAGTGATGTTATGCGACGGAGTCTGGAAGATTCTTAAGAACGCTTCTGAAAATAATTCAATTTAGTATGAGAACTTCTTTGAATTTAATTGAAAAATGGTCTGATTTTCCACTCAAGAGATATGGGAAAACATTACTTCTATTTCTGTTTACAAGTCCATAAACTAATGTATTCCATTATGCATTTCATTTGAAGCATTATCCCATGCTTTAATTCTTACAATTTTATACATTTATTTATTATTATTGTTTTTGGTTTCAGGAATGACTGTGAACTGGACTTGGATGACAGCGAGTACTTGAAATCGATGCTTAAATGGAGCATAACCAGAATAACGCGTTTCAGAGAGCTGACTGAACCTCAGATGATGTTCCTATGGATGCAGCCCTCAATGGAGCAGCTTCAAAATGCTGTTGATCCAGATCAAAAAGGTACATCACTTGAACTAATCTTGATTGATAATTGAAATTGATAATTTTAGAATGTTAAAAAATAGAGGAACAAATAAAAGGAAGAAGGAGTAAGTCTTGAAGTATTGCATGTATAATTTGGTGGGTTACAATTACCGAATGAGTTCATGTATTAAGCTAAATAATATTGAATCGTCTTACTATTGTTTTAATTTTCTATTTAATTTGGCTGCAGTCGCATATCTTCTCCATGAAGCAATCGACTAAGAGAATGTTGATAAGAAAGGAACGTTAGGTTTAGCTTTGGGTTTAGTGCAGATATCAATTAGAATAATAATAAGATTTATTTCCCAATTAAGCAAAAATACATCAATTTAAATAAAGGTATTAACTAAGATTCTAGACTATTTAGTCACCCATATTTCGACCCAGCAAAGCATAGCTTGAGCGCCAGACCGACCAAGGAAACATAAAATAGTAAAAATCACTACAGCTATAATATAAGAAATAATAAAATAAGCATAAGTAAAAAATAAGGACAGATAATAAATACAAATAACACATATAAGATCAAGAAACTAGATTAAATTTCCTATTTCCTAGAGAAGATATTCTCTTTGCCCCATTCTACAATGTTAAAAATAGATGATTTTTTATTATTAAATGATAATAGTTCAGTTGGTAAGATATTGAATAGTTTACAGCAAATGAGATACCCTGAGGCAACCCAAAAGTTGACATATTTTCGGAACTATTTCTCAAAACCTGAACCCTTTCCATTAAATAGCTCCTAAAAAGTTGAAGGGGGTTCCCCTTATACATACCATAGTGTTCAAGTTTGGCAAGTAATTTGTGGTGAGGCACTGTATCGAATGCCTTGGCAAGATCGTGGAAAACAGTAAGGGTTTTTCTATCATTTTCAAGACCAACGCTCACATTGTTAATAATTTTTAGCATAGCATCTCTAGTACATTTATTTGATTGAAAGCCATATTGATTTACATTAATTAGCTTTGTTTTCCCAATATAATTAATTACTCTATTTTTAATAATTTTCTCTACAATTTTTGTAAAGTTGCTCAAAAGGCTGATTGGTCTATATTTTTCTGGTTTTGATTTGTCACCTGACTTGAACAGGGCTTTTATCTTGGCAACTTTAAATATTTTCGGAAAATAGCCTTGCTCAAAGCATTTGTTGATTATATTAGCCAGGGGCTTAGATATGCATTGAGCGATGGATTTTAGAGTAATGCTATTAGTACCGTCAACGCCCGGTGCCAAGTTGTTCTTTAATCCATATATAGTATTTTGGATCTCAATATGATCAGTTGGAAACAAGTAGAAGCTGGTGTTTTCTTTTTTAGGTTGCGGCATAAAATCAGAAAAAGTTTCAATAGAGCCATAGTTGATTTTACTTGCATACTGTTTTCCTACATTAGCAAAAAATTTATTTAGCTTATTTGGTTCTATATTAATATCCTTTTTCACTTCTTTTATATTCATCATTTATTTTATACATTGCCAAGTTTTTCTACTATTGCCTTTGCTTTGGTGAATTGCATTACTGTAGAAATTTATTTTAGTCTGTCGGATAATTTTGTTAAGAATATTCCTGTAGGAACTGTACTCAGCTTTAAGTTGAATATCATTTGGATTTTTCAACACTTTTTTGTGCATTTTATTCCTTTTTCTTATAATTATCGAAATTTTCATTCAATTGTTTCGTGGAGAAGATGTGGGACTGCAACCTCTAAGTTCATAATTTTCAATAATCGAATTTAATAATTCTGAAATCATTGTTTTAATTTAATAAAACTGTATCAATTGTTTTACGTCAATAAATAGCTTCACAATATTGTTCTTCAGATTCAATACAGGAATTGGTGAGCGAAATCTCCAAGCTGGAACAATACAATGATGAAAATCTGAAAGTATTAATTAGTGAAATTACAAGTAGGAGGGGATTGAAGTACAACCATTTGATGAAAACGTTACGTATTTGTTTGACAGGATTGAAGGTGAGATACTAATAATTTTCTATTTGATTTACTTTTTTATTAAGAGAAGAAAATGGAATTGGCTATATATTATCAGAATGTGAGAGGGCTGAGAAGTAAACTGAATGATTTTTATAATTCGATATCTGCTGAAAGATATGATGTTATAATTTGTACAGAGATGGTTGAATGATTCTATTGCCAACTGCAAGCTGTTCGATGACAGGCATAAAGTGTTTAGAATGGATAGAGACTGAGCCCATGCTAATAAGTTGGACGGGGGTGGTGTGCTGATAGCGGTGGATAAAAAGTATCATGCTGAGCGGTGTACTCTTGATTTCAATTGCTATTTAGAGAGCGTTTCTATTTTTCTGAGTGGTTTTAGATATTTCATAAATACAGTTTACATTCCGCCTAATGCATCTCTGTCAGTTTATAATGATTATTTCAATTGCCTTGAATCCAGTACTGAATTGATGAATACGAGCATTGTTTTAGCAGGCGATTTCAATATTTCTGGTATTAGAGGATCAAATTACTGCCTGCTAAACGGACCCCTCCACAGCGCGTCTCCTTAACAATGCATTGAGTTTCTTGAATTTGGAATTGCACAATAATATTCTCAACAGTAATCACTGAACATTAGATCTGGTGGCTTGTGATAACATTACTAAAGCCATGGTTACCAGTAGTGATGGGCGACTCATTCCTTTCTGCAAGTCGACTTGCGAGTCGGTCTCAAGAGAGCAAGTCGACCGAAGCTAAAGTCGAGTCGAAGAGGTGCAAGTCGACTCAAACACGACTTAAGTCGGGTTGAGTTGCAATTTCAACGGTTTTGTTTTTTCTCTTGGCTCTACTTTTGTCGACACTGTCAACATATCAGTCGTGGGTCGTTCATGCTTTTGAATTACTGTAGTTGAAGATAGAAAAAGAATGAGGATTCTTTAGTATATTCACCAAGACGGGAGTGATATAAATTAACAATTCATTAATTCGGACAAAGATCAAAGATATTTATAGGGCCAACAATTTACAATAGAATTCCACTGGAAATGAAAGAAGAAGGCAATATTAGCAGATTTAAAAAAAAAAATAGGGATTGGTTTTATAATATTGGAGTCTACCGTACCATAGATAGGAGGAGCTCATAGTGAATAGGATGTGAATAGAAATACGATTTTGCATACTTTAGGTAGTTTTAGGTACCGTAAATAGTTTTATTTTTTTATCTTTGTATTAGTTATAAAGGCTAGTTAAGAATAGTATTAGCTTGATCTATCTCTATATAATATATTTGTAATGTTTGAGCTTATATCAATAAACTCGTCCTCTGGATGTGTTTTCCATCATGCAGAAAGATAATTATTATTATTATTATTATTAATCATTAATATATAAATATGTAGGCAGCAGAGAATATCGAACTGAGAAATGCTTTTCTAAAACCAAAAATCACAACCGAAATTGCACTCGCAAGTCATACTCTTATGAAGTCGTTAACACATCTCGACTTACTATTCTAAAGGAATTTCTCATGTCTTGAGTCGACTCAAACTAGACGACACGACTTTTTATTAGATGACACTGAACCGAACAACTCAACCATTCAATGATACAACTCAAGTCGCAAAGTGCATACTGAGAAAAATGAAAGTCGTGTCGACATCATGCATGGCAAGTCGATTGAGTCGACTCAGTGTGCAAGTCGACACAAAGTCGACTTTTGAGTCGAAGTCGCCCATCTCTAGTTACCAGAGAAATGCCTATTGTTCCCGAAGATCAACATCATCATAGTCATCCAAATGCCACACATTTCTTTCCCAAGACCTTCAGATCTGGTCACTTTCAATCTTAAATACAACTTTAGGAATGGCAATTATTTTCTATTGTACAACCTATTAAAGGATATTGACTGGAATCATATTAAGCAGTGTACAGATGTTAATCAAGCTATTTCTTTCTTCTATCAGAAAATCTATGAATGTTTTGATGCAATCATCCCTAGAATGAAACCAACAAACAAAATTAAGTACCCACCCTGGTTCACTAAACAAATTATTGATGATATAAAGAAAAAGAACAAATCAGCTAGAAAGAGGAAGAATTCTGCTTTTCATGAACCTGAATTTCTAAGATTATGTAAAGAAATAAAATTAAACACTAGAACAGCATACAGAAATTATGTAAATAATTTTCAAAGCTCAATTAAAACCAATCCACAACTCTTCTGGTCATTTGTGAAAAGCAAAAGGACAGGTCGTGAGGGTGTTCCCCAGATGGTTTCATGGCAGGGTGTCAATTTTGCTGGTGATGCGGTGGCTGATGCATTTGGTTCCTACTTCTCTTCTGCTTTCCCAGATAGCAATGTCTCATCATATAATGTTGAGGATATATTAAATACAGCAGATTTAAGCTGTGGTTTCAGTGGCCCTGAAGGTTGGAAAATATTCGAATTTTCTTTGAATGAGGTGGTGGAAGCCATTAAAAGATTGAAAGTTAAAAAGTCGGCTGTACCTGATGGTATTCCAGCTTATATTATCAAAGGTTGCTGGGAAATTTTAGCTCAGCCTTTGTGTGATATTTTCAACTTGGCTGTCAGAACCAATACATTCCCAGATACTTTAAAGGTGGCGCACATGACTCCAATCTTCAAATCTGGGGATAGGAAAAAAGTTGAGAATTGTAGACCAATCTCAATTATAAATGCCATAGCTAAGATTTTTGAATACTTATTGTTTGGTCACAACTTCTGATTCATCAAATCTAAGCCTGATGTTCCACCATCTACAATCTCTTGCAATTCAGTCATGAAGTGAATTCAGTCTTATCTAATGGTGGTCGAATGGATGTCATGTATGCAGATTTCTCAAAGGCCTTTGATTCTGTGGAACATGACATACTTTTAAAAAAACTTTTCAATTTTGGCTTTTCCATTGATACAGTTAAATTTATTGCTAGCTATCTCAATAAGTGCTCACAGTTTGTTGAGATAAAGTTCTCCACTTCAGTAAAATACATTTGCACCTCTGGAGTTCCTTAAGGTTCTAACTTGGGGCCTGTTTTGTTTCTTCTTTTGATAAATGATCTGCCCCAGTACATAAAATCCAAAATATTGCTCTATGCTGATGACATTAAGATCTTCAGACCTGTGTCAGATGAAACAGATACAGAATTTCTGCAGCATGACCTGAATAGTCTGGCCCATTGGTGTGACTTGAATAAACTGAAACTCAATGTAAGTAAGTGTATAGTGTAAGTATATAGTTACCTTCTCTAGAGCTTCCAATGCAAATCAGGCCAATAACAGTTATTCAGTCTCTGGATACAATTTAAAAGTATGTGACACCATTAAGGACCTTGGTATAATGTTTGATAGATCTCTGCAGTTTGACATTCATGTGAGCTATGCCATCAATTCTTTCAGAATTCTTGGTTTTGTGTGCAGGCAGTGCAAATCGTTCAACGATTGTTTACCAATAGTCAGAGTGTACTGTGCATTGGTCCGCAGTAGATTGGAGTATGGCTCAGTGATTTGGTCACCTTATCGGACTGGTGCAGTTAATGATGTTGAAAGGGTTCAAAATAGATTTTTAAGGTTCCTTTACTGGATTCATTTTAGAACTGTGTGTCCTCTGGACTTCTCTGCTACTGTCTTGAGGGAGCAGTTTCGGCTGCATTCACTGGCATCTAGATGGATTTTGCATTGCATTGCCTTTCTCTGTAAGCTTGTGAATGGGGCTATTGATAGTCCTTCTCTGCTTGAGCTGATCAATTTTCATGTTCCTCGTGCTGCTACCAGATACAGAGCTGTGTTTGATGCTGGTTTCAGCCGGACAGATTACGATTTTTTTGAACCAATCAAGAGGATGCAGCGTCTTTTCAATGAGAACTGTGCCAGTGTTGATGTTTTTGGTGGGTCAGTGGAATCGGTCATTCATTGTTGTCAAAACATTGTGAATAGCTATGTGGTCGGCAAGCTGGAGTTGTTCAACTAAAATGAGTCTTTCTCAGTCACTGTCACTGGTAGTACTTTTTTGTGGCAGACTAGTATTATTCTATTTTTTATGTTCTAATTTTATGAAATAATTAACTTTTGTTACTTTTTTTTATATTGAATTATTGCAATCAGTTTCTTTCTACATGATTGGTGTGACATTGGTTCTGGTGATGTTCCAAAGCTTTTTTCTTCTCTTCTTGTTTTTTTGTTTTGTTCTTTTCAAAGTAAGTTTATTTGAATTAGTAATCAAGACTGTGGTAATTTCTCAGTCAATGTGTCTCCAATTTTAATTTTAGTTTCGAGTAATTCCAATTTTAGTTTTTATCAAAATATGTAATCAAGATTTTTAGTTTTAGTTTTTGATTATTTTTGTACTTGAAAACTGTACAGGAAACAGTTTTGGGCTTGTAAGCCTGTTGTTTCCACTCTGTTTCTTAAATAAATAAATACTAATAATTAGTAATAGAGACATTAATGGCCGGTTGCACGAAAGCCAATTATATAAGGAGTTTAATGGCAGTTAATTAACTGTCGTTAGTGTAACGGGTTTATTTCTGTTGCACAATGATCCATTAGTTATTTTTTGTTAACCGAACGGGCACAATCTGGCTTAATTTGATTCTGAAGTTGAAAAAAAATATGAATTAGAATCATTTCATTGTGAATTATTTCAATCATTATTCAACTATCTGAATATTATTATATTCTTAATAGGTTTTATTCATTTTGAAAGGTTTTTAACACCTAAGACCTAATTTGCAGTTCCGTGTGTTCTGGTACAATTAACATAACCTATAAAATGTAACTCAACGGGCATTAGTGAGATATAATCCTTGGTGATTGGGCGGTTAAACATCTCTTACGCCGGTTAGCTTAATCGGCGTTGTATCTTGTAATTTGTCCTTTGTGCAACCAAATTGTCTCCATTAAGTTTAATCTCCGTAGAATGACGTCATTCTACAGAGCTTAAATTTAATTGGCTTTTGTGCAACTGGCCGTAATAGTTATTTAATTATTATTATTATTATTTAATTAATTGATAAATTGAAAGTTTTAACACATAGGCCCTTATTTAAGAAGTTACCTTGAGGCTTTCTCAACTCAAGGAAGACATGATAGCTTTTAGAGGAAGGGAATTTCAAGTAACCCTTGAATTAAGGTAGCCTTAAGGTCGATACGGGCCATAGTCACAATATCATAATGGTACGCTTTGGGTTCTACTCATGTAGTCAGCACAAGAAGCGTTTACAGTCGAATCCATGCTTAAAATCTAGACTGTCATTGCTCGAGTGTCATTGAAGCTTAGACAATGGGTGATGTGAATAAAGTTGAGTGAGCCTACTATCTCATATTTTTGTCTTGGCGCTTGAGATTCTTGATATTTGATGTGAATAAAAATTGAGTCAATTACAGCTCATTTCTTACGCCTTCCAATCGGACTCCCAAAGATTCAATAGTACAACAGTTGACTCCAGACACTCAACAAAGTCCACTCACTCAACTTTACTCGCACGACCCAACGTTAGCCACTCATTTGAAGCGCGAAATCGACTCAACGCTTGACAAACGCTCAAGGGCGCTTGTGCAGTTGAGCAGAGCACGCAATACTCGTTGATCGCAAAATCAAGCATATACTGTGGAACGGTGTTTGACATGAATGCTACAATTCCACAGCATATATTTGATTTTAAGATTGTAATTATCATCGACGAGTATTAGATGCTCCAATCTGGACTACCCAAGGGCGCTCACACAATCCAATACTCGATGATAATCACCATCATAAATGTTAACAGATACTGTGGAATGGTGGTATTTGTTCAACCATACATAATATAGCTTCCTTGTTATCACAGTAGCTCATGATTAGAAAGGGTTTTTTAATATTTTCTTCTCGAATATATTATTACTTATACATGTTACTAACATGTACTACACATGTTAGGGAACAAGTGATTGATTTTGCGATGGTGTTTATCATCTGGCATTGAATGCTCCACTGTGCAAGCAATATCAGTCAATCTCAACTATGCATTAATATCTAGCAGGTTGCCCGATCTAATTGAATCTGAATTTCTCCAATCCAATTTTTCTTGTCCCTCTTCTTCTTCTCCTCCTCCTCCTTACTTTCCTTTTTTGTCGTCCATGATCATCTTTTTCTTATTCTCTTTCCCATTCTTTAGTTTCCTATCATTCTTCTCCCTCTCCTCATTTAATCCCTCACTCTCCAGCGTTAGAGTTTCGTCGACAGATAACAGCAAGTAGCTGTTCATCATATAGGATACTTAATGCCTGTAACACTATGTATGGAGACTACCGTATACAAGAACAATAATTTGATTTGTCAGTGATAATTTAATTCAATATCGATCGTGTGAACTTTCCTTAAATGACACCTAACCTAAAACATTATTATAAAATGTTGATTTTTCACTAAATTTATTCATGTGTTTGCTTCACAGGTTGGGCCAGGAGTTATTGAACTTATGACGGTGCTGGGCAAAGACTGTGTTCTCAGAAGGCTGAAGAGGTCGTTGCAGCTTGGAGACGAAGGCGTTCAACATGGATCAAGTTTGGTGAACTAAAGAATTTTTTATTTTTATATAGTACTGTTATTTAGTATATTATGTAACGTCGCGTCCAAATGGAGACACTAATTGCGAGAGAGCACTCTCGTAGAGCAATCTAGACTCTGGCTACATTAGGGTGCTTGATCAGTGGAATACTACAATTCCACAACATGTATTTGATTTTGCGATGGTGATTATCATCGAGTATTAGAGGCTCCAATTTGAACTGACTAAGGGCGCATCAACAATAGAGCGTCCTATACTCGATGATAATCACAGATTGACTCAACGTAAATACTCCACAGGAAGTATTTGATTTCAAGATGCTGATTATCATCAAGCATTAGATGTTCTAATCTGGACTGCCTATGGGCAGTTGGGCTTGTTCAGTGGAGCAACCAATTCTCGATGATAATCATCATCGCAAAATCAAGCACACGCTGTTGAATGGTGGTATTCACACTCCTACAATATTTCATACAACTTTCCACAGGTTATGTTCTATTTTGTGATGGTGATTATTGTAGAGTATTGGATGCTCCACTGTGCAAGCACCCTCAAGGCCCAATTACATGTGCCCGACAGTGACTGAACTAGTAGTTAATTATTGTAGAGCCCGGTTCTCACAGTGGATACTTTTTTAGTTGAAAAATCAAAGTTACACTTTTATATTTTGTCAAATTCGTTCCAAATTTATTGGCTTATACCGCCGTTATGCAGTTGGGAAAACGAAATTCTGAGTACAGAGGAACCAATTTTGAGTTTTTTCTGTTCACTATGCTACGGTTTTCATGTTCATTGGATGAGAAATATCGTCCGAAATAATGGATTAAAAACGCTTGTTTTTGTCCCTTCATTGCCCGCACGCCTCTAAAATTTGACTACCAAAGTAGTTTGACCAATAAAGGCATTGCCGCCTCTTGAATTTCACCAAGGTAAGGCTTCATTACATTTATCTTTATCAATCTGTAAATTTATTGTGCTGAGAGGTCGATTAATGGTATCACATTGAGCTTCCAGCTGTATTTTAATAAATAAACATGAATAATCCTTGTAATGATATAATTTGTGTTTATCAAAAGTTTCTGTTCAGTTGAAAAAATTTGCAGTTTTTCTTGTTTACAATATTTACATGTAATGTTTTAGCCCAAATGCTTGTATTAAACGGTATTTTTATCATAATTTTGTCGATAGCTTTATTGATTGACAAAACCTTTTACAGAAGGCGCGCTTCCATACTTGTAGAAAAAAAACTACAATATTTTGTAATACAATACTTGTCAGATTTCCCAATGCCACCATTTAGATAGCTGTAAATCACTAATGTAGTTTCGTTCGGGAAGGTTACTCGTGCTTGGGAGACCCTTCAGAACAAATCTACATTCGTTTTATTTGCATCAATGAGTGATTTTACGCAAGTATAAAAGCACTTTGGAAGTAATTACGTTCTTTTTCAGCTCTCAAATCGACCCAGATCCAGAGAATGTGATGTTCCTTGCATATTAGCATACAACTTTGACTCAATTTTTTGTCCTGCGCATTTAAAAATGTATGGGCTTGACAAAATGTTGTGTTAATTTGAGCCTACATGCAAGGGGCAACAACACCACTTACATTCTACAATTTGCGCTGTGGATGAGGTGGTGTGATTTGAGGTAAATTGATGTTAAATTCTGATGGCACAAAGTATCTGGGCGCACACCGCACGGTACTTGCTGGCTAGTTGGACAAATAAAGTAGTCATAGTAGCTAACTTTGAAATATAGCTGAAAACTACGTCTTTTGTAAAACTATAGTCAGCAAGAGA
This sequence comes from Conomelus anceps, assembly GCA_948455865.1. Classification (NCBI taxonomy): domain Eukaryota; kingdom Metazoa; phylum Arthropoda; class Insecta; order Hemiptera; family Delphacidae; genus Conomelus; species Conomelus anceps. The sequence goes on from OX418216.1 coordinate 51,930,498, forward strand.
CCGCGCGCCCTGATAATTTGCGCATCAGTAAAACTCAGATCAATTAGAAATAATATGTGAGGGCATTCGGCACCAGAAAGTCGAAATAAACATCAATCAATAATAATCGATTCGAAAATCATGTAGAAAACAAGATGGCCACTTTATTCACTCGAAATAAAAACAGCTGATAGATTTTGAAAAAAATCAGCTGACAGTTACCCGCGAAGGCCGGAAGTTTAAATCTCCGTTCTTTTGAATTGCCCGCTAAAATCGGAAATTCGATATTCATTAAAAATAATTTGAATTTCCCGGTTGGCTCCTACGTCACTAGCTCATTTGCATATTAAAAGTGGTCGATTTTGTACTATGGTCTCATAAATTTGCAGAAGTGGTCAAACCTAGCTTTGCCCCTGCTTAACCCAAGTCATGCAACCCGCACTACTCTTGCACTTTATTATTCGAGAAGTAGTATGGATGTGTGTTGCTGGTTGCATGACTTAGGTTAAGCAGGGTCAAAGTTAGGTTTGACCACTTCTGCAAATTCATGAGGCCCTAGTACAAAATCGATCACTTTTAATATGCAAATGAGCTCGTGACGTAGGATGCGACCGGGAAATTCAAATTATTTAAAAAAATTATCGAATTTCCTATTTTAGCGGGCAATTCAAATGAGCGGAGATTTAAACTTTACCTGCTGATTACAAAAAAATTGTACTTCACGGGCGTCAGTCAGCTGATTCTTTTTTCGAATTTCCAGCTGTTTTCGATTTCGGCGGTAATTTGAATTTCAGTTGAATTCAATACGTTAGTCAGCAGTTTCAACATAATTAATCGTTTCAAATTATCCGATTTGCATGTTTCCAACTGGTTATTAAGCCAGCATTCTTACAAGTTATCTAATTAATTTACCACTCACCATTATCTATCTGCTGGATTATCAAATTCCTCAAAGTGATCTTAGTTAGTTGAGCGTATTTTTTAAGGTAATTGAGAGTTCTAGCAAGCCATATACTAATTTTTCTGCTCATCATTTCTTTGATCGGATCAGTCCTGCTCATGTGGTGCGGAAGTATCGACCGTGATCAAGAATAACGAGCGAAACAAATGTAGGGCGTTATGCTGAAACGCTCTAATAATCAAAATAGAATAAAGCTGAATAAATTATAAAAAACATGTTCTTTAATCCAAAAATAACTATTTGACAAATTATTAACAATTGGTTTATCTATAATACATAGGCAAGTTTTACTTGATAATTCCAATATTTACCATACAATAATAAACATGAATTCATCAGAAAGAATAGTATCTATATGAACAACAATAATTGAATTTCTATATAGAAACGAGGCAGCATTTCGTTCAGTGCCATTACACCATTTGGGTCGTCCGCACACGGAGCGTTAGCCAAGCGTCTGAAACGCTAGGCGTCGTGAATGAGTAGCTGTCATTGGCGGAGTGTCTTTGACTGTGACTACTCAGCCAATGACAAACGATTACGACGCTTAGCGCCTGAGACTTTTAGCGAACGCTCAGTGTGCGAACTACCCTAAAGCCTTATTATCCAGAGCCACTGCAGTCGCGGTCGCTAGCCACAATTCAAGGCTAAATTACACCAGCCGGGTAAATTTGACTAAAAAATCAGTCGATAAAAAGCTGAGATTTAAAAATGTGTATGCCTTCAAGTAATTTGACATTTTGAGCTCGGTCACTCGCTCGGCTGATGTAATTTTGCCTTAAATTGTTCAATTTGCTTAATTTTACAAATACATTACACAATAATTTACATACTATGAACAACAGCATGAGAGTTTGGAGTATTAGGCACAATATTATCCAAAGTTGGATAAAATCTTTTAAAATTTACTGTACAATATTATTTTTACAAGGCTTGACAAATCTTTCGGTTTTCTACTCAGTGTGTCATCATTACAAAGATGCTTGTCCACTAATTTGTAGGGGTGCTTCCACAGTATAGTTTTCAATAATCGAAGATAATTAACATCGCAAAATGTAACAGATCCTGTGAAATGGTGTATGACACATTGGAGCTGTGTGAATATCACAATTTCACAGCATGTATTTGATTTTGAGATGGTGATTGTCCCCGATTATTGAACGCTCCACTGGTAAAGTTCCTTCGCAAATTAAACATGTGCTTTCATGCTAAGAATTAGTCAGGTGCATGTACCTGGTCTTTATAGAGCCTCCGTTTCAATCCGACACATCTACAGTAGAAACAATTAGTCTGGGCGCGTGGCCGTTTGGTAGTCAGCCATGGCGCGGGGTGGAGAGGGGAGTGTTTATCGCTCATTTCTAAAAACATGTGGTCCATGCGACGCTGCAGATGTCTTCAAGGTCAACTAGTCAGCTTTTACAGGACGGCTAGTAGTGAAACCAGAGCCACGCGCCCAGACTAATTGTTTCTACTGTACTTTAAAGGTCTTGCTACCAGATCATATTACTAATTTATGACATATTCTGAGATGTACAATAGTCATTATAGTCGATTCGTTTTACAAATTAAACGTCGAATTGACAGAATAATGGACAGGCGCCTTCATCTGCAGCTAGGAAAGCTGGTACAGTGTGTGCGGCTCCATTTAAACCTATGCATTTACAAAAACGTACCTCGCTCCAATTTGCGCTGAACCTTTGTTCGATGCTGTTAGCAGCATTTCTACTTTCTCAGCGCAGCCAGATGACAGACACCGAATACTAGGGCCGTCCCAGATTAATCGAGACACACATTTGAGTCGCACTGTCATTTTGTAGATGTAATTCCCACAGCTGTTATCTTATTTGCAGCATCCAATGTGAGACATCTGCATGTGCAGGCAGTAACTGGACATTCTGAATGCTCCCTGCAACAAAACAAAATTTCGTTTTCAAAAATTACAAAAATATAGTTAGTATAATTAGTTAAAATTAACATTTATAAATAAATGAATTCTGTAATGTTTTCTGTGATGTTTTCCATGACGAAATACTTGGACAATCTAATATCAAAGCTGCCGATTTATTTCAATTTAAATTATGATTTTACTCACTTATATGGGAGGGATGCATTTCACTTCTAAAGAGAAGCTTGGGTGGCAAGTTGATGAAGGTTCTTTTTAGAAATGAAGTACATCCCTCCTATAAGTATCATAATTTAAATTGAAATACAGTGCCACTTTTGACATTACTATACATTTTAATTGGTAGTAATTCTGTGACCAGTAGACCTCGCTCACATCCCAATCTTTATGTTGTTCCATCAACTACTCAAAACAGACCTTAATACAGGTTTCTATGAATATATAAATTTCACTGAAAATGGCGCTCGTCGTTGCCATCTTTTTTGATAGATAGATCAAATTAAACGTCCAATAAATTCACCATAAATAATTATAACAGCTATTTTTTCTTGAGGTAAATATATCTGTAAATCAGGGCAACGACTGGCGCCATATTCAATTTAATGTTTGGTGAATGAAATATTATAATATATATTTATATCAAACAGCCAGAACATGTATCGATAAAAAAAAGATGGTCAGTGGTGGATAGTTCCAAACAGAGAACTTGAGCCCATCACTGACACCACGAGAATATCTTTTTTGGTCATATAATGACACCAGACTCTAGACTATCAAAGAAAATCATAGAGAAACTATGGAATATGAAGCAGCAAGTGGGATGGATCGAGGAAATTGGAGAGGATATGAATGAACTAGGAATAACACTTGACGATTTGAAAAATAAAGCACGAAATATTGAAAAATTAAGACATAGAAATAAGATTCAAAACGACAGACAATACAAAGGATTTTCACTGACGAGGAACGACAGAGGCGATCAGAATGAATGCGAAACTACTGGGCGACTCACAAAGAAAACTTATGGAGGAAGACAAGACATGATTGACTGAAGTGGTCCGATGCGGCCGTAAAAGCAAAATAAATAAAATTATCTATATAGGCTGAATATTACTTATACTTGTTTTCTACAAGACTACATGGCTCAGACTACCTTTGTGCTCCCGCCCGCGTAGCCTAAATACAATAGTAGGCCTATATCATATGGTTCACACTACATTGACTGTAAAGAGGCAAAGAGACAGATCTGTCACTGTAGTCAGCACTAAATTTGGACACTGAATGATAATTTGTAACATCTGATCGAATTATCCAATCAGAAAGAAGCGAGGCTTCCAATGGCCACATTAGTCTAGTCGGTCCCGGCTGCCTAAAAACAGTCGTTGAATCACGTCAGAGGCCCTGAAGTTATTCAGGTGAGACCTGATAACTCTGACACTAGACTTGACCCAGCCAGGTCACACGATATTATTATTGTCTGTATAAAGTCAATGTACGTAAATTCTGCTTCACAACGCGTCAGTCGGCGCTGAATTTCGGTACATACTAGTTTTTAGTGTATAGCTGCTTGGACCATAAATTCTGCTTTACAGCGCGTTAGTTGGCGCTGAATTTCGATCCATACAGGGTCGCCGGTAAGATATCATGGAAAATGTAAACCACGCGTTTTTTCTGCCCGTACAGTATTTTCCTAAGGCCAAATTATTATACTGAGCCATCTGAGTCGCGATCGCATGCTACAATTAAGGATAAATTACACCAGCCAGGTAAATTTGAATAAAAAATCAGCTGTTTCTAAACATGTGTATGTCTTCGTGCACTTTGACATTGTTGAGCTTGGTTAGACGCTGAACTAACGAAATTTAACCTAAATTGTGGCTCGCAAACGCGACTGAAGTGGCTCTGTATAAGACTAAGATTTCTGAAAAACGTAATCAAATTGAACTCACTTGAACCACTGCGCCATATGCGATGCATGTCCGCCATGACGACAGGTCTGACACCAGGTGAACCAGGAGGCGAACTCGGACAGCTTGAGTCCATTACCGTGGTTAGGGGGTGATGGTGCGGAGGGTGGTGAGGTGGGGGTGGTGCGAAGGGAGGTGGAGGAGGGAGTTGCTCCCCCTCCACCACCACCTCCTCCACCAAGTGATGGTGTGCCCATATTAACGAGGCAGATGGCGCAGCGCGGCTGAGGCTTACGGCAGTTGGGGCAAGACGAGATCTGTGAACACAAGAAAATTGAAAATAACCTAGTAGTTCTAAGAACAGTACACCTCACGCCCAAGAATAAGGGAGCTTGCACAGAGGAACACACTCCATGCACTCAATGATAACTGCCGTCGCAAAATTGAACACAATCATCACACCTAACCCTTGATTCAATATTCATAGCCTATTATTTCATGTCTTTTTTTCACAAAAAGTCACTCTGTATCTCATCACCTAGGTTGCGTTTCTATTTTCCAGAAAGCTGATTGCTCAAATCAGATCAGATCTAATGGATGAATTTAGAACAATATTAATTAAATTTGTATAATTATCATATACTTAATTGAAATATTAGAGATGCTGTATAAATATCAATGTCCTATATAATAATGAGCAGCTACTCGCTGTTACACTAGCGAGTCACTTATTCATATTCACAAATGAATATGAATCAGAAAAATAATAAGACGGTAAAAAAGAACATGGAGAAGGAGAAGAATATGAAGAAAAATGAGATGATTAACAAGAAGAATGAGGAAACGATGAAGGAGAAAAAGAATGAAGATCGATGAAGAACAAGAAAAATAATACGGAGAAGAAAAAGAAGAATACGGGTAAGAAAAAAGATAATACAATAAAACTTGAAAAAATACTAAACTTTCAATTGGAAATTATGACTCACGTTATGGCGTGTTTTAAAACTCATGCCTTAATCAGTGTACAGTGGGTCGTCTGACGATGCTCTAAACAACAGAGTGAAACGGCCGTCACGCCATAACGTAAGTATAATTTCCACATGAGTGTTTTTTAAATTTTTATCATGTATTAGTAGAACAAGATGGACCTTCAACATCATGAAAAGATAATATTAAACTAAGTTAGTAAATAGGTAATGTTATGAGCTAGTGTACCTTTAATCGATTGGAAGTGGTTCCGATGCGGGCGTATTGACCTCTGATCCTGGCCAAACCCTGCATGCTGGCCGAAATGCTCTTGGCGCAGAAGTTGCAGGCGACGAATATCTGCTGCACGGGTCGCAACGAGTTCACCTGGCGAGTGCTCAGTGCTATGTCGAAATGCGCACGCTGGTTCCACATGCGCCACGTGTCCAGCAGTGTACGGTAACTGAACAAAATAGGATAAACTTGATTTATTAAATAAATAGAATACAATCAACATATTAAATCGATACAAGAAACAGTTGCAGAGGGCCTTCTAATAAATGAAAAAAACTTTGATTGAATTAAAGCTCCTTTGTAAATTCTATTTCGAACAGTTAACTAACAAAGCAACTGTTTATGTACTCATTAAGCCTCGGTTCCCTAGAACACGGGTTTAACGGACAGAGCCGCATACACTCGATTTGCTTTCGAAATATAGTTTATAGTGATAACTAATATAACTTATTGATTTCAAGCGATCGTGAATAATAATGAACTTATGGCTTTTACTGGTGGGAAGACCCTTACGGGTGGTTCCCCTCGCCGTTTGAGCCATGTTATGGGGAACATGGTGGACCTACTATTTAATAATAATTTCTCTGGATGATGGAAAACACATCCAGAGGAGTTTATTAATATAAGCTCTAACATTATAATACATTATTTAATAGAAAAGACTGATTGCTAATTTTTTTGCTAAATGTAAAAAAATATTATTCCCCACTATAAAACTATGTGTCGGGGTGATCATCAATATAAACCTTAGATCAAGCTAATACTATTCCTAACTAGCCAGTATAACTAATACAATAATAAAAATTATTAGGACCTAAAACTACCGAAGTATACATAATTGTACTGTATTTCTATTCACATCCGATTTACTATGAGCTTCTCACTACGGTGGACTCCAATATTATACTCCTATTTGAGGTGTGTTCCGAACCTTTGAGTAAGCGATAATAAAGTTTATAACATCAAGTCATTGAAGCACGGTCACCCATCCAAGCGCAGTCTTGAGCGCTCGTAACTGAGCATCACGATCGCTTAAGCACTACGCTCACCATGTGACTAATCACCACATATTTCGACATAATTGACAAAATGCAACGTATGTTTGAAATTAACAAATATTTCGCAATTTATTCCGGTTCCCAAGTATGGGATTTCTCAATTAATATTTTTTGTAAAATGGCACTCATTTAGACATAAAACTTTGACAAAATAAAATAATAAAAAAAAACTACGTAAATTCCACTGACCTTGAAATCCAATTCTGCACCACTTCATTATCGATTAGTTCAGCGGGAAAGGCGCGCGCCACCAGCAGACTGACACTCTGCACATCACCGCTGACGTCCAGGAAGTTCTGCAAAAGTGGTATGCTCTCGACACCACCGCCCGTTAGCAGCATACCGTCAAGGTCACCGGCCGAGATCAACTTGTTACCTAGTTCAGTCAGATAGTCGGACAGTCTGCGGTTGGACAGGAATGTACAGGCGAACGCGACCTGATCCTCTACTGCCATTCCGTGTTCATTCTGAAAATTAAAAATTAATTATCTAATATATCTATTACAATCTAAAATATTAGGTCTACAATGTTCCCCATAACATGGCTCATACGGCGAGGTGGAACTAACCGTAAAGGTCTCCCCACGAGTAAAATACAAACGCTTATTGATTATTATAATTCAATTATTATTATCTATTATTATTATCTATTATATAAACGTTTTTATGCTCTTCTCTGTCGACAAAAACTTAAGCGTTGGTGAATAAGGGATTAGACGGGGAGGAAAGGAAGAAGAATTACGAGAAAAATTGAAAATTGAGACGATGCAGAAGAAAAAAGAGAAGGAGAGGTAGATTATTAAGAAGGGAAAATGGAGAAGAAAAATGGGAGGAGGAGTAGGAGGAGGACGACGAGGAGGAGGAAGAAAAGAAAAATGTGGAAGGAGAGAAAGGGAAGGAGAAGGGGAGAAAAAAGGAAGGAAAAGAGGGACAAAAAAGAAGAGGGATAAATTAAATTTGTAAATAGGTTTTCTAGACATCCCAATTCAACTGAATCGAGCAACCTGCTAGTAATAAATAATAATATATCAAGCTATACTAATTATTACTGTGACATGAGCAAAATAAACAAAAATTAAAAAATATATAAGTTATTAGTACATTTTCTTTGATTTTATGGTACTCCATGATAAAATAATTAAACAATAATAACAGTTGAGGCAAGAAAATCAATTTCGAAATACCTTTTAATGCTATAAGTTATGATGAAGACCTCCTCTACTGCGGACATTGACAACTACATTAAATAGCCAATGAAAATCGATAATGCCCCAACACACCAATATCCAGCCAGCGTCGGGAACTGAACCACGGATCTTCCAATTACCAGTTATATGCTTCAACTAATAGACCACACTGAAAACCTTTGTGAAGCAGCATTCATTTGAAATTTAGCCATAACGGCCAGTACAAATAAGCTACTTAGAACGATTTTACAATTTTTATTAAACTGCTAAATATTAACAAGATTTTTTTAGAGAATGAAGCCCACAAGGCCTGAGACCTGTGCGTGGGTAATGAGTTGGATGATGGTGATTGATGAGCTGGACCTACAGTTTTAGGTGGGTTCCGAACCAACGGGAAGTGATTTGAAAGCAGAGAACAGTGTATTTTTTGCTGGCCAATCTAATCGGTTACCCGATTGTTAAGGAGGTTATTTGTAATGGCCGATATGACTGAATCTTCCCAAATGAATGCTACTTCAGATTTTCAGTGTGGGAAAATGGTTGAGACGTCCTACAGGAAGATCCGTGGTTCGATTCCCGGTGCTGACTGAATATTTTTGTATTGTGACATTAATTGATTTTTATTAGCTATTTAATGCAGTTATCTATCGGTCGAGTTATTAAAAAGAATTTCAAAATTATTTTGTTAAATGATATTATTTGATATTATTTTGTTTGGTTTAATTTTCTAAAGGATGCCAGTGCATTGAGATAGATGTGAGGATATCAGCTGAAAATTTAAAAAAATGTAGCATTTTTGTAAAAAAAAACTCGAAGTTGGTTGAAACAAGAGTAAAGTATGACAAGTAATCGGCCCAGTGCTGAAATGAAAAAGTGCTATTGATAAACTTCCATTGATGTTTAATTTTAACATAAGAGATATATAAGTTAATGATGAACTAACCAGAACTCCATCGTAGGTGTCGGACTCGGCGGTGAGGAAGGCGAACATGGCACGCAGATAGGGGTCTGACAGCAGGCTGCGAGAGTTGATGCACAGTTCTCGCCACATTGAGTTCTTGTCATCTGAGTAACCTAAACAAATTGAATAAAAAGGAAAATATTGATTAATCCCGCAAATTATCAGGCACTCTACCTATCAAATTGAATGAATAATATAAATGAGCGTAGGAGAGACACCTATGGGGTCACTACCCAGCCTTGAAAAAATCAAATGGCACAGAATAAATACTCAAATAGTTACCGAATATTTCAATTTTTATTGGACAGATTATATCTATTATAAACTCTAGCGCTGGAGAATAAGGGACTGAAGCAAGAGGGGAGGAGGAACAACGAGGAAAAAGAATGAGATAACTGATAAGAGAAGTATAAGAATACGAAGAAGAAAAGAAGGAGTAGAAGGAGGAGGAAGAAGAAGATGGAGAAGAAAAGAAGAGGAGTGGGAGTAGAAGCAAGAGGTAGAGGAGGAGGTGTAAAAAGACGAGAAGAAGGGGGAAGAGTACGAAGAAGATGGAGAAGAAGAAAAATGAATAGGAGTGGGAGGAGGAGTAAAAGGAGGAGTATGAAAAGGAAGAGGAGGAGAAGGACGAAAAGCAGGAGGAGGAGAAAGATGAAGAAGAAAAATAAGAGGAGTGAAAGGACGGAGCAAGATTAAGAGGTAAAGGAGGAGGATGAGGAGGAAGATGATTGATTGATTGCCTTTATTATTTTCCTGGGATGGCAAAGTTACAGCGTAGCCGGCCCTCTCTTACACTTGACCTTCGAAGGAGGTGAAGGAGAAGAAGAATAGGAGTGGGAGGAGGAGATGAAGAATAGGAGTGGGAGGAGGAGATGAAGAATAGGAGTGGGAGGAGGAGAAGAAGGAAGATAAGAGAAGGATGAGGAAGATGAGTAGGAGCAGTAGGAGGAGGCGAAGGAGAGGAGGGATAAAAGCCTACTAAATTAAATTTTTAGAAAGAATATTACACGTTCCAGAAATCCAGATTCTATTGAAACTGGATCTGAAACTTCAATGCGCTAATATGTTAATAAACTGATTAATCAAATAATACACCGATGGAATTACCTGACAAGGCCATAGCGACAATATTGAGGTGCGATGCATTGTTATTGCCAGCAGACTCCTGCTCAAATTTGAGGGCACCGCGCTTCAGCATTTCAATGGCCAGCCGCAGACGCAGATTGAACACGGCCAGGGCGGCCGCACGCGCATGCTCACCCTCCTCCTCCAGCCGCTCCAGAAATGCTGATAGTGCAGAACTGTCTTTGGCGAACTTCCAGCCGCACAGCAGCAGTGCTTTGTCGCGGTCTTCACTCCTACAGAAAAATAAAGATAGTAGTACTCGTAAAGCGGAGGAAGGAGAAACAAGAACAATAAGAAGAAAAGACGTAGAAGAAAGGGATGAGAAGGAGGGGAAGGACTAGAAAAAAAATATATATAAGAAGAAGACGGGAGAAGGAGAAGAGGAAGAAGCAAGGAATAGAATACAGAAGTAAATGAATATGAAAAGACAATGAACGAGGAGAAAAAGAAGTAGAAGCAAGAAGGAGACGGCGAAGAAGAGAGTAAAGAAGCAAGAAGAAAAACTAGGAGCAAGAAGATAAAGTAAAATGAGAAGATGGGAGGAAGAGAAGAAGAAGCAAGCAATAGGATTAAGAAACAGATGAAGTTTAAAAGACAAAGAACGAAGGAGAAAATAGAGAAAAAACAAGATGAAGAAGAAGCAAGTAATAGGGACAAGAAGATGAAAATGAAAATGATGATGTAAAAAAAAAGAAAAGGAACCAAGACAAAGCAGAAGAAGAAGAAGAAGCAAGCAGTAAATGAAGATGGAAAGGACGAAGAGCAAGGATAAAAAGATGGAAGAAGGTAAAAAATACAAAGAAGCATGATGGAGAAGATGAAGAAAACCCCAAGATAGAAAAGAAGAAGTTAAATCAAATAGAAGAAGAAGGAGTAGGAACAAGAAGATAAAGAAGAAGGAGATGAATAAAAGCAAGATAAAGAAGTAGAAGCAAGAAGAAAGAGAAGAGAGAAAATGAAGAAGAAAAAGAGAGGAAGAGATGAAGAAGAACAAGAAAAAGAAGCAAGGCGAAGAAAAAAGCAAGAAGAAGAAAAAGAAGGGAGAAGGCGTTAAGGGAATACAAGAAAAAGAAGAGTGAAAGATTTGATTTTGATTTGATTGATTTATTTATTGTCTGTACTAGGTCTTGACAGACCCATTGCACATTGAACGTAAATACAAAATTAGAATAAATTAAATTGAAGAAAATAAAAGAAAAATATATAAATTAAAATGAAAATAAATTGTATAACATTTACACTGTAAAAGATCCATGTAATAAAATGTCAAATAATTAAATAAATTAGATGGATAGACAAAGTACCTATTAGTTCTATATAAAAAAAGAGTTAGAAAAAAAAATTGAATAAGAATTAGAAAGGTGTCAATAAGTGAATGATAACAACACCATGATTTAAATGATGAAGATGATTAAGAGGGGGGGGGGGGGAAAGAAGAGAAGACAGAACAAGACTATTCAAGAGCATTTAATTTTTTTCTTGATCACAAAAACCACCTCAAACATAAAAGGAAATTGATTAGACTTCAAAGATCTTTGCATTTGAGCAAAAGAGAAAACACCTGTCCTTGAAAAAAAAAATGTTGAAAGATAAAATATACTTATTGATAAAGCCTAATGAATGATTTGTGTAGAATCAATTTCACTGATAAGAATTCAAATGAACATAAAGTCTCCTTTTGAATGTGGAGAGAGATCTAGAAAATACCACTCTTTCAGGTAGCTCATTCCATAGTCTAGACGCTGTCACAACGAAGGAGTTATTAAATATGGCAGTGCGGTGCAGCGGTATTTGAAGTGTGAAAGAAGATGAAAGGGAAGGGGAAGTAAAAGTAAGAAGAAAAATAGAAAAGAGAAGGAAAAGAGAAAGAATGAGAATGAATGGGTAAGTTATAAGGAGGGGATAAGGAAGAGGAGTAGGGGGAAAATTAAAATAAGAAAGAGAAAGTTAAAAAGGGGAAAAAGAGCAGAGAACAAAAAGGAGACACAAAACCAGAAAAAAGTGAAAAAATATTCAACTACTCACCTATACACTCGAATTGAAGCGTTATTATGCTGCAGATCAGCCCATGGCAGTGTGACTAGTTCTGACTTATTGATTACTGTATTGCTCGTATCCATTCCAAGAACTGATCTGCGAACAAATCACGAAATACTCAATCAACCCACTCCTGTTTTAGTAGTAACTAGCTATTGTACCCGTCCTTCGTATGGATAATGTTTAGAAATAAGACTAAATATGTTTCGGCTTTTTTGATAGCAACGATCATGAAGTTTTTAGCAGCTTAAGCCCAACACACACGGACGGCAATCCAGCGGCAATTCGACTGCAAAATTGCCGTCGGTTGCAGTTGAACTGCCGCTGAGTTGCCGTCGATACCGACTGCACTTCGACTTCATTTTTGACGTCGGGCTGACACTGGCTTGCAGTTCTGTTGCTGTCGTGTGTGTGTTGACACGACTGCAAGCCAACGGCAGTACAGCGTCACGTACAATATTATATACATTTATCAAATTTAAAATCAGTACTGAAATGGATTTTGAAGAGGAAGCTTTATTGTGTCGTAGAAAACGTCGTTGTAAAAATAGATTGTTTTGGGTTCATCCCATAATAGAAGACAAAAGCGAGTCAATTTCAGTTATTGTTTAGTTCTTTAAGAGAATTTTTTTTTAATATCTTATTTTACTTTTGACTACTCTCCGTGTCAAGAGATTCATCTACATTCTACATTATCAATAATTATTATTTGTCTGCCATTTTAATAGTGCAGAGTAATAAAGCCATATAATTATTAATAATACCTCACGCGAATGACAATTCAACTAAAAACAGTGAAACAATATTGTCCGCAGTGAAAAAAACATTACAACAATTCAACAATACAGATATAGTGTTGATGAATACAGTAGTGCTACTAGGCACCACTAGGAGCGCTGAAGATAAAGTTGACGCTGGCTTGCAGTCCCGTTGCCGCCGTGTGTGTGTTGACTCGACTGCAAGCAGACGGCAGTTTTTCAGTCAGCTGGCTGACAATACCGACGGCAACCGGCGGCAGTCGCCCATTGACGCTGGCTTGCAGTTCTGTTGACGTCGCCGTGAGTGCGCTCTATAACATTTCGTACCTAATCACATTGAATTGTGTTACTGTCAGCAACCGACGGCAATTTTGCAGTCGAATTGCCGCTGGATTACCGTCCGTGTGTGTTGGGCTTTAGTAAACTACTTAGAACGTAAACAATTCAGTGACAGTTATCAGAGAGAATATTTAAGAACAGCTGATTGATATATCATGATAAATTACGTGATTTGTAATTATGTGGTAGTAAAACTTAGAAGAAATGATCGCACAATACTTGGTTTTTAAACGTTTATTATTCTGTTGAAAAAAAAGTTAATTTAGTTTTTTATAGCTAAAGACATTGTCAAAAATGTCTTCAATACTGATAAATTACTTTAATCCCGATCGATGCTCTCGTTTTTCAGGAGAAGGCCGCGTAAAATGCCTTTGGGGCCGTGACAGACAAGACAGAAAATGAGATAAGACTTGTTTCGGCATCTTTAATGTATAAACCGTAAAAATAACCAAAAAATATAAATACAAAAATACATATTAAGTTATTAGATTTCTATACTAATTTGTTCACGAGTTATAGCCATTCAAATTTTCACAAAATTCACAGATACTGATAATTCGACATTTTCTAATTACTCTAGCAACTTGTGCAATCAAGCTAAAGGGCTGCAAGTGGCTGAATCATTCTGCAGCATTTTTCTTGCTCTTTACAGTGATATGTAACATGGTACGTGCTGTAATGTACAAAATTTAAACAAGCCCCAAAAACATATTTATTTTTTGATTTTCTTAAAAAGTTCATCATTGAATAATTTAAAAAATGTTAATAGATACTTTGTAGTTTTGTTAGACATATGACAGAATATGAAAAATGGGATAAGAATGGGATCATAGTTTGAAAAAGAACTTTTGATAATAAAAGTCAATATTTGTCCAGTTTAAAGGTAGCTTTTCCTTTCTCATAGTCATGGACCTTGATTTCTCAACGGTTTTATACGTATTTCAGGGCGCTGAATTCGAATTTCGAGTTTTCTAGGTCGTGAGAGCGCCGCTCCACCTCCAAAATACAAAAATACAGATATGCAGATGTCTACCATTTTATTTACAAATGGAGATGATCTCAATTTCTCAATTCAATTCTTTATTTGCCTTCAAAAATATACATAACAGCAAATATAAATACAATACAAATATAATTTAAAAAATGGGTTTCTGTACAAATAAACAATAAAAACTAAGTATATGCTAACTCTAATCTAAGTTTAAATTGAACAAATTATAGTGTTCCATCTAGTGTAAAAAAAATATTTACTTCTAATCCACTCCACTTGTCTTTCTTCGGAAATTTGTAATTTATATCAAAAGGAATTATATTAATTTACTACTCGTGTAAATCAGTTGTCTTCTAACCTAATAGATTAAAAAAATAGATGAATTCTTACCTGACTCCAGGATGCTTTGTGCTGGAAATCTCCAGCGTCCCATCATCCACTAACGATTTACTAAGATGTAGCCACTGCCAAATATGACTAAGCGACTCATTTTCAGCTGCCTCAGCATTCTGCCACAGCTCCCCTTTCAAGCCATAACCAATCATAGCTCGCCGTTTAATCAGAACCGAAATATCGTCAAGATCATCGTAAATTTTGTCTTTTTCGTTCAATAATTTCAAAGTTCGCCGTCCGTGAGTCCAAACAAGATGGGAAGACGTTGCCCAGTTAAGTGTCATACGTTCAAAAACACAATAATCAACTATGGAGCCGTTTAAGGCGATAGCGAGTAACCGATTTTCGTCTTTGGGGTGCCACGAGAATGACGTCAACTGAGCCTCGGGTCCTGGTTGGACCACGCGTTCCAGAACTGAGGGCTCCGTCTCGTCCACTGACTGCTGAACGTCGTGAAGATTAATCATTGCCGAATCTCGTTGTATAGAACCTAGAATAAGTATAATTTATGCCAAAACACAAGAATATCTAAAAATGCAATGCAAATTTTATAAATATTAATAGTGAAACATAGCTACATTTAATCACTGGTAGTTCTGTGAACAGTATACCTTACGCCCAAGAATAAGGGTGCTTTCACTCGATGTATTCAATGATAATTGACCGAACGAATTCATCTGTTTCAAAACGACCGTTTTGCATTGACAGCATCTGTCTGTTTGTAAAGCATTTATGGCTAAACGAGAGGACCAAATTCTATGAAATTTTGCATGGGTCTTCTTTTAAGGAATGCCCAGCGATGTATGTGTAAGGGTTCTCTATATTTGCTTGCATTTAAAAGATATTTGAAAGAGAAAAAAAACGGATAGGTACTCAGGCCTTCATCAATTGAGTATAATATAAAAGTTATTACTAAGCAATTCTATAAATTCAGATAAGATTAATTACGAGCGCCTGGGCCATTTCTGTAAGGGTCACCGATTGAAATATAATCTGTTATGATCTGAATTAGTTCTGTCTTTAAAAAATATCAAGTTTGAAAATCGATGCAAAATTATGGATTTTTAAGGTTAAAAATGAAAGAGGCCGATATTTGGTAGAGGGAGATAATTGTTAAGTTTACCGCATACCTCTAAATGCATATGAAGGAGAGCCTGATTCTACAGTTTTTTTCTAAATTTATTAATATATCTTACCTAGTAGGTTGAACCTCGTAGGACACCACAGAATCTTCGTGACAGGTTTCGTTTGATGCAACGTCAATACCGGCTTATCGAAACTTCTCATGTCCCAGATGACAATCTGATTGTCAAAGTACGACGCCATTTGATGATCATTGAAAGGAGCAATCACAACACCATACACAGCTTTCGTTGGAGCTGAATTTACAACTTTTGACGAGTCTCTAGCATCGATTAACTTCAAATGTTTATTGTTCATACCGATCACTAACGAACGGGGTTGAGTTCGTAACCAAGCTAAAGAATGTGCAGTATCTGATAACCCTAGTTCAGAACATGGTCGAGGATAGTCAGATGATGTGGAGGAAGAATGATGACCTGATCTTGAGGAACCCTTAACCACATCCCAAACCATCACAGAATGTTCCATTCGATATTTATCCAACCCTACAGCGATAAGATTATGATCAACAGGATTCCACGAGATAGCATTACATTGTCTGGCATGTTTAGAAGGTATTTCCGATCCTGTTAATCCCATTGAATCGTAAATACTAGGGCCGAAACTTGTGAGTGTTACCTTCCCATTTGCTAGTCCAATTGCCATCAAAACATCAGGTTCCGATTTTGGATAAATGTCCACACACTTGACGTAATGATGATTGGAATTTGTGGCCAATAACTGAGCCACAGTTGTATCGGAAATATCGACAAAGTGAGATTTCAAATTCGGATTCAAGTCTTTTCTCAAAGAAGTGCCGTAAAGATAGATTTCGGTTCCCCATGTTATGAACTTGTCGGGTAATCCCGGTGCCCACTGGATTTCTAACCTAACTCCACTCATGATTTGACTACTATACGTTCAATTTCATTACTATCAATAGAAGATGAATACTACTATTCATTAATCAAAATACCAAATGCAGGAACCACAGTATAATATGTTGAACTGCACTGAGACACCACGAACTTGAAAAATATAACCTTTCACGAATCACGACATCGAAATGACAAAACGGAAAACGTTGAAAGTCTAGAATGGTTGAGTTCCAGAGCTTCATCGGTAAACGTTACCGGTAACACTTTATTGGTCTATTCAAATCCATAGTCGTTAAAAAACTGAATAGATCAATCAGACGCCACCAGTAACATTTACCGGTAAATGAGAAGGCTCCCGTGAACTCAACAAACAGGTTTACACAAGAAGGAATCAGCTGTTTGTAGTGAAAGACATTGGAGGTTAGGATACACTTTGCGTAAAAGACTAGTTCACACTAGCAAAGAGGCTATATCTGGTGATTATATTAAATATTTAATTTTGACAAATTATTCTAAAAATGATTCTTCGAGAAATAATTAGCGTTTCACATTGATAGAGTTAAGATTGGAGAAGTAAAAATGAGTTTGTAATCTCATATAGGCGTTCAGAAGTTAGCCGAAAGATCGATCGTCGCGAACTCTGAGTGGCATAAATTGGCAGCAGTGTAGTGAGTTAGTTGCATTGTTTATAATGGCTAACATTGGGAAACTTATCATAAAAACAGGATTTAAAGAAGTCAATTGCGATTTTTGAAGAAAATCTATTGTAGAAAAAAAGAGAACCTTGTAGAGAGTAATATAATGAGAGTAATATAGAGAGTATAATCATGTTTTTGATGTGGAGGAGTGCAAAGGTATTTATTATATGTGGAAAAGTAATAAGACAAACTAGCGTCAATGCTGTTTTACAAGCTTTTTTTTTTTAAAAAATTTCCACTTTGTCTATCAAAAGTCAACTGCCTAGAGGTGGCAACTGCCTAAATCCGCCTTTGCTTACAATAAATTAATATTCCGCAACAATAACAAAAGCATAACCTCAAAGCTGTTATTAGGATTGATTTTTTTCAATTACAAATATCAATCACACAAGTGCATAGAAAACGTCCAATTTTCATCAATCAGCAATCTTTCACACATGAAATAATTTGTAAATATAATATAACTCAATTAGTCCTTCGAACATTAGAGATCCATTTCTCCCATCTATCCTTTTTGTAAGGTCGATCAGGAGATTAATAAAATGAGACACCTTTTCCTTCTGTATTCTCATAGGTATTACTGCACCCATATACACAACACATAATACGGCCTTGGGCATTTTCAGTATGTTTGTCTAAAGAAATATTTTTTTGAAAAAACGCATTTGAAGTGTGACAATTTAGCACACGAATTAATGGCGATCAGATTTTGACTCACTAAGTTAGTGCAAGATCCTCCGCTCGGAGCGCTGTCAGTCGATCTCCAGATCGCCTATAGCACAGACAAACTAATCTGTGCCTATAGCTATCGGCTTTTGAATAAGAAATGTTAACGCAGTGGCTACAGTCACGGCAGCCGGGTCTCCATTGGGTAGCCGGCAGATAGATGACTCATTTAAGCTGGCCATTCACGTTCCAACTTGCAGTACCACTTGCAGTACTGCTATAAATGGTCGATTACATTGGGATAGTTACTCGCTAAGCGAAAAATTCAAGCTAGGCCAAATTCAAAGTTGAGAGCCTGTCCACTTTGAATTTGGTCACATTTGATACTCGCTGGCAGAGTAGCGAACACCAAAATACAATATTATTGTGGCCTAAGCCGCCATTTAATCATGCAGGCTGCCAGCATAACAGTTCAGATGAAATATATTGTAGATTGTTTTGATGAAATTTTATTGAATAATTGTTGGTAAACTTCATATTTTAATTTTGTGTTGCAATATTGTTTATTGTCTTTGAAATTCCATAGTATGAGGTGATTCTGGAAATTAAATTTTTAATATAATTTGGCTTGATATGCTGAGCTGCTGTAGCACGGTCGGTTAATAACGTCCTACTCGCTACTCGCTTAGCGAGTAACTGTCCCAATGTAATCGACCATTTACAGCAGTACTGCAAGTGGTACTGCAAGTTGGAACGTGAATGCCCAGCCTTACTTTGAACATTTGCGCCTGCACCAATTCTCCTTCTCTTTCTCAACCGATGGGTGTATACTCACTCCCGTAAAGCCAACCTCGGGAAAGTGGTTTCCTAACTTTATTGTGCCTAACCTGTTTCCCGATAAACATATAAATACTGAAATTAGTTTGCATTTGCACTGTGTTCGGAGGCGGTAGTATTTTGGAAATGTTATATTCACTTGACTTATATTGTCTTATGGTTTAGAGTTCCTCATATGTTTGCAAATTATGAATTTTTCAAATAAAAATAGAAATTTTTTATAAATTTTAATTTTCTTTATGAATTTTTCAAATAAAAATAGAAATTTTTTAAATTTAAATTTTCTTAATTATAAATTTTTTAAATAAAAATATAATTTTTTTATAAATTTAAATTTTCTTGTGAGAATATTGCGACCCCCAAAAATGTCAGTTTATTGCTTCTTAGGGTGTGTAGATGTCACAAAAAAATTGTTGGAAAATTCGAATTAGTCCAGTGCGCTGTTGAGAACAAAGTTTTAGCAATTGAAAAATACAATAATGTGAATTATGAGTTATCTATCATTCACTAACAGACTGTTAGACATAAATTTTTAGTACGGTAAAGCATAAAAGCCTTGAAAAGAAGACGTTATTCTCTCTTAGGGGTTTCAAATGTTGAATTTAAAAGAAAAAAAAAGAGCGTTCAATATGGTTCTTTTCCAATGATGCATGAGGCTTCATAGAAATAATGATCTCTAGATTCTAGGAAAGCGCGAATGAATGTAATAAGCGGTATACTGTGATAATCAGAAAGTATATATTATTGCACTGGCATTAAATCTGCCATTCTAATATACGTAGTATTCAGATACCGGTACTCTACGTCAATATATTAATTTATCCCACTCTAATATAATTATGCTATATTTATGCAAGCTACGCTGGGGTACTGAGCCGTAACCATCGTACAGAGCACTGACATTATAAATAGCAGCGCATGCCCAAATGTTCAAAGTAAATGAGTCATCTATCTGCCGGCTACCCAATGGAGACCCGGCTGCCGTGACTGTAGCCACAGTGAAATGTTAATCCGGTAGGGGCTTACCATCGATCTCTATACTACTACAACCAAATTATTATCGCTGTGGCTACAGTCACGGCAGCCGGGTCTCCATTGGGTAGCCGGCAGATTGGGACATCACTGGCTTTGAACATTTGCGCATGTGCTGCTATTTCCCACACAGCACAAGAATATCCCTGGCATATCCTGAGAATGTCCCATAGGGATGACAGGAATATCCTGAGGAGATCCCGTTGTGGGATATGAATATCCTCAGGATGTCCCTAGCACATGTGAATGTCCGCCAATATCCCTATCCTGGGGATATCCCTCTAGGATATCCTGGGGATATCTCTCTAGGATATTCTGGGGATATCTCTCTAGGATATTCTGGGGAAATCTATCTAGGATATTCTGGGGATATCTGTCTAGGATATTCTGGAGATATCTCTCTAGGATATTCTGGAGATATCTCTCTAGGATATTCTGGGGAAATCACTCTAGGATATTCTGGGGATATCTCTCTAGGATATCCTGGGATATGCCAAGGTTGTCCTGAGGATATCATCTGGTCACACCTCCAGGATATACTAGTGATATCCCTTTAAGTATATTCTATCATATCCCAAGGATGACCTAAGAAAATCATGTGAGCACCCCATCAGGATATTCTAGCAATACACTTCTAGAATATCCAAGGGATATAGGACACGTTTCAAGAACTTTAATCAGAGTTTGAAGTTATTTAATATATATAGTGTTAATAAAGATGATAGGAAATCCAAAAATGCAGCATATATGCAGGTGCAAGCCACAGATTAATGATTTATCTAGTGAAGTTGATTATAACTTTATAATAATGTTACTGAAATTATACAACATTTTATGTAGAAAACCGAATCAAGTGAATAAATGAAACTTTTGTGTCTTGATTTACAAAAATAATTTATTGCAATAATTTGTTTCAAATCTTCCAGAAAAATTATTCATTTAATAAAATTTATAGAAAATTAAAATTTATTTTTCCTCTAGAATAAAAAATATATATTAATAAAAAATAATTGATCATCATCCGTAATGGGCGCTTCTGTTGCACCCATCATCCCCAAATATCCTCGGTCGCAGGCCATTTGTTTTCTGGAAAAATAATAATAGATTGACAAACAATAATGTAACTGCCTATTAACATTGACACTTTAAAATTTGTAAACATATGTAAATAACAATCATAATAGTGCAGAGTTAACAAAGGTCTGTTTCAATTAATAGAAATCATATACAAATTTGAAAACAATAATATCTACCAAGCCAGTTCCAGAGACATGCGCATGCACAGAACACTGTTGCTAATAAAAGTGATCTAAAAAATCTTCTGAACAAGTTGCTCAGAATCCGGATACTGCAATGAAGCATTGTTGTCATAAATGCTGGCATGTAATATGATTTACGTTTTGCAGAAATCTCATTACCATCACATTACAAAAACAAAAACAAAAAACGATTATAAAATTAATAGTTCTGTTATACTATATAATTATATATGAATGAATAATTCATATTGAATTAATGAGTATATATTGTCTGGTCACTATCAAAATGCAAATAACAGCTGGTCATTGTTTTTAAGGAATCAAAGATCAACATGGGAAATTTGAGTTTAGAAAATGTTTACTGACAACAGTGTTTTTTGCATGCGCAGTCCTCTGGAACAGGTTTAATAAATATGACTTTATGCTGATATTATCCAGGTCTAATTGAAAAACGTTTAAAAACAATTATTCATGGAAATGGATATTTTCTATATTATATAAATACAATCAAAAAAGCTATTTTATTCAATACTAGCTGGCCCGACACGCGTTGCTGCGTTCTCATAAAAATTCTCCTTGATTTTATTATTCGCCACCTCCCGCTGAGGTTACATTTCAAATAAGGAAAAAAGTTAGTCCTAGGGCTCTTCCAGCTGATCATAGAGGCTTCGTTGTTTTCTTAATCACCACCTCTGAATAAAGAAACATTTAAAATTTAAACCTCTTACGACTATAAGGGTAGAAGCTAGGTTTTGATTTTATTATTCGCCACCTCCCGCTGAGGCTGCATTTCAAATTTCTAGCTGCATTGGTTAACAGATATCATCAGCCCGGCATAATTGTATGTTTCCTACATACTGCAAGGCTCTGACTGAACGGTAGCCTACATGCAAAGTGCAAAGTCTTTTGCTGTTCAAAGACAGCGTAAATAACGCCGCTAAGGGGCCTGCCATATGATTAAAAACTGTTTACTTCTATTCATTTAAGCTGTTTGGCCGGCAAGTTCAGTAGGTTAGGTCTATAAAATGGATTAATTAATAATAAGTATTAGCTCTCCTATTAAAATTTATGGTCAGAAACCATCCCCAATATTCACAGAACATATTCCCAAAGTTTCATGCCGATCTGTCAAGTAGTTTTCAAGTCTATAGGGAACATACATACATACAGACAGACATTCAATTTTATATATATATATATAGATAAACAGCTAAGTAACCGGAACCAAACATATGTAAGCACTTGAACAATTCTCCACAAAACTACTTGTGTGCCCAGATGACCATGCTGATGTGTTGAAATTCCGTTAAACAGCGATCGCCGCCACTCATAAGGCACGCACCACTTTAAAGACAATTGAGCGTCCATGTGTTGTCTGGCCTAATGTGCAGTTTTGCTACAACTTGCGAGGGCGAACCCCATTTTAAATTTAAAATCCAGAAAACACAATTATTCATCAGCATGATGCAATGAACCAGATAAGTATAGTCTACTGATATAACTTTTAAGCCATATATTTACAGTTACATTTCCCACATTTAAAACTTTCTCTATTGTTGAAGTGATCGAGTTAAGTGAATTCAAGAGCAAAGTGAGTTTGCTATTATAGAGTGGGATTATAATATTTCAATATTTTGTCTGAGCTTTCAAGGTGGATCAAAATCACTATAACACATCAACTACATATTTAGAGCATCAACTTACTTTGTTTCTCTATCCTTTCTCTCCTTAGCCTTTGATAGCCCTTTCTTTATGGTCATCTCCATCGCAGCGTTTGTTGCATTTTTAACTGTTACCCATACAATCTAAAAGCCAAAATAAAAAAGAATAGTAAAAAATAAAATAAAAAAAGCCAAAATAAAAAAGAATAGTAAAAAATAAAATAAAAATGTTCTATTGAAACAATAGAATGTTATCAAAATTTAAAAATGGTAATGATGACTTATTATGAACAGAGTAACAAATTTTTATCACTCTCCACATGCATTCCAGTAATAATTTCAGCTATTTGAATGACTCTAGTAAATACTCAGTGTTGAAAAAATATGTTTCCCTTTAGCGCCAAACCAGCTATCACTGTAAACTTCAATGCTTATTTAGATAAGGCTCAAAATCCAAATTTTCAGCCATTTATTCAGCCATTAATAATAATAATATCGTGTGACCTGGCTGGCTCAGGTCTGGTGTCAGAGTTATCAGGTCGCACCTGTTCAGGGCCTCTGACGTGACTTAACGACTGTTTTTAGGCAGCCGGGACCGACAGCTTAATGTGTCCTCCGAAACACGGGAGTGGCCCGAGGTAAAATCTTTCGGTCAGAACTGGGATCGAACCCGGGACCTTTGGGCTAGCAAACCAGCACTTAACCCACTCGGCTACGGCCACTCCATTCAGCCATTGAATATATAAATGTAATAGGTCATGTAAAAATCAATATCACAAAAATCAAGTTACAGGAGCATTAGCAACATTCAAAAATACCACAAGCATATAAAGCATAAAGTCGCAAGCATACAAAGTACAAAATCACACAAGCAATAATACAATCCCAATTTTACAATCATATAAAAGCACAAATCATATCATACAAAAGCATAATCATACGTCATGCCCAATAGTAGAGGCGAATTGATTGGCTGGATGTGAAGGGATTGGATATTGAGAGTAATTGGCAGAAGATTGTACAATATACCGTATTTTGTTTCATGTTCATGCCACATAATTTAGTGAACAATTTAATATCAAAACTGACACCATATTTCAGATATATTTTTCACTCACCTTTACTAGAGATACTGGAGGGTTGTATTTCACTTCTAAAGAGAAGCTTTGTCAGCAGTCTGACGTCATGGAAAACATCACAGATTATTTAGTGAATTCTTTCAGCTGCAAATAAATTAAAACTGGGAATTATGAAATTCAAATGTTACCTCATAAATGAGATAGGCTAAAGCACCAAACCATATTGTTAATAAATTGAAGTGGTTCTAATCTGTGGAAATTTGATACTGGGGAAGTGATATGGAAGCCGTGTGGCATGGCTTGTATCTGTTCAGATAAGATAAGCACCTCAAGCCCCCCCCTCACTCTAAGTACCTGCATGGAACTTATTATTAATATTATTATATAGGCCACTGCACTGCTAATTATTAATACTGCTATGAGAAGACTTTTATAATAATGACCAGATTTTAGAAAGGCTTGAAGTGAATCAACCTAATTGGCAGAATTCAAAAGAGTTAGCCTAGGCCAAACCCATGTTAGGTACGGTGATTCAATAATAAATAAGAGTAGGAAAATAGTTACTGTACTCAGTATTTACCTATAAGCTATCATCATAGAAAATTTTCGTAGGTTTCAATCAACTTCATAAATCACATAATATTAGAAATTCCAACCTTACACATAGCCTAAATTGTATCTAGGCAAGAGATCTACATTGCATTGCATGTCTAGCTAAAATTAAACAAAGTAGAGGACAGTAATGTTTGCACTTACCTAGAAATGTTACGGTTGTAGTCTCGTTGACGATTGAACAACAAATTAGGCTACAAGTTTTCTTGATAAAAATCTATAATAAATAATAAACAAACCAAAAACAATCAGCAAGCGATTTGACGCCTGAGTCAGAAAACGATTTTTCCCACAAAATTAACGACTCACTCAAGATGACAATCTAACAAACATAATTAATTCATTACTAACAAATTAATTGGCTTACTGTTACTGCACCTATATTCTCTTAAATAAAATAGTTTTATATTTTCTCTGATTCATTTTTCTTCTATATATTAAATAATATTAACTAATTGTATTTGTGATAATTACAATCATATCTAGCAGGAATATAAAGTTCAAGTTTGGCAATACTGCTGAGATATTAATGGGATATGCTGAGAATATTCTTAGGATATGACCGTTGAAATGATGAAAGATACGTTATAGATTTCCTACGCATGTCCCTAGGATATGACCGTCACATGACAAATTAATGCAATATTTAATGTTTGAATTCTTATTTGACCAATTTCCTTATTAACAAGGTGAAATTAAGATTCTATGGTCATTTTTTACATTACTGCTGTAAACCTTAAACGTTCATGTTGAGATTTTTCTTTTTCAATATCCTGAGGATATCCTAAAGATATCCCAAAATGCCATGTCCCTGTGGGATATTTGGGGATCAGTGTGATATCTGAGGATATTCTGTGCTATGTGGGTTATAATGTCAGTGCTCTGTACGATGGTCACGGCTCAGTACCCCGGCGTAGCTTGCATAAATATAGCATAATTATATTAGAGTGGGATAAATTAATATATTGACGTAGAGTACCGGTATCTGAATACTACGTATATTAGAATGGCAGATTTAATGCCAGTGCAATAATATATACTTTCTGATTATCACAGTATACCGCTTATTACATTCATTCGCGCTTTCCTAGAATCTAGAGATCATTATTTCTATGAAGCCTCATGCATCATTGGAAAAGAACCATATTGAACGCTCTTTTTTTTTCTTTTAAATTCAACATTTGAAACCCCTAAGAGAGAATAACGTCTTCTTTTCAAGGCTTTTATGCTTTACCGTACTAAAAATTTATGTCTAACAGTCTGTTAGTGAATGATAGATAACTCGTAATTCACATTATTGTATTTTTCAATTGCTAAAACTTTGTTCTCAACAGCGCACTGGACTAATTCGAATTTTCCAACAATTTTTTTGTGACATCTACACACCCTAAGAAGCAATAAACTGACATTTTTGGGGGTCGCAATATTCTCACAAGAAAATTTAAATTTATAAAAAAATTATATTTTTATTTAAAAAATTTATAATTAAGAAAATTTAAATTTAAAAAATTTATATTTTTATTTGAAAAATTCATAAAGAAAATTAAAATTTATAAAAAATTTCTATAAAATTTCTATTTTTATTTGAAAAATTCATAATTTGCAAACATATGAGGAGCTCCAAACCATAAGACAATATAAGTCAAGTGAATATAACATTTCCAAAATACTACCGCCTCCAAACACAGTGCAAATGCAAACTAATTTCAGTATTTATATGTTTATCGGGAAACAGGTTAGGCACAATAAAGTTAGGAAACCACTTTCCCGAGGTTGGCTTTACGGGAGTGAGTATACACCCATCGGGTGAGAAAGAGAAGGATATTTGGTGCAGGCGCAAATGTTCAAAGTAAATGAGTCATCTATCTGCCGGCTACCCAATGGAGACCCGGCTGCCGTGACTGTAGCCACTGCGAATTATTATAGTAAAAACCCAATGAATGTACCAAATTTAATTACCTGAGCCTGAGTTCTAAATAGTATGCACATTGTATTATTTTGGTTTGCTTTCTTTTAGATTAGGAGGAAAATCGAATTTCGTTGGCATCACATTTTGCTTCAATTTTCTTCTTATACCACCAACTTCGAAATGATCCTCATCAAAGTGCTTGCTACATAAACTTGAATGATGTGTAGGATTAAAATTTTTTGGTTTTTTTTTGCCAGCAACCCACTTTTCTCTAACAACTGAGTCAGTAGGGAAATTGCAATACAATAATTCACTATTCTACTATTTAAATGTTCTATTGACTCATATATTTTTTTGTAAGGTCCAAAATGCCTGTTTATATTAAAGCAATGCATTTAGCCCATATGAGGAATTTCGGTACACTGCAATTGATATTTGGCTGGAGAGTTACATTATGCTAAGATAATTACTTAATTGGTAAATAGGTTTCAATAATTCTTAATATCTTACTGAATCATAGGCAAGAAGGGCGGGATTTGGAGAAGACTCAACGTTTGAAACATATATTATACATAGATGGCTTTTCTATTAATTCAATCATGCTTAAAAATACTTGAAACTTAACATACGCCTTCGTAATATTATGGAGAATACAATAGTCAAAACTGCTTTAAATTCTATCAAGTAACAACAAAGTTATGCCAGCTTTTGTTCATGTGAACAAGGTAGCTCCATATGAATTGTAAGGCTGCAGCCACACTTCTACACGGACTAGTGGTGGGGGAGAGCCGAGTGGCCGGACCGAAACTCCAGCACACAGCGCGCGATCCAGTTGTAGTAGTATTCACAAGTATAGATATCGATGGGGCTTACACAGGCAACATGCGCTGGGCTAAATGGTGGAATTGCATGTGGCAACCAATTGAACGGTTGTGTGGCACTGCTCATGCTGCTAGCCAACTCATATTTAAGGGGCCCACACACTAGCGAGTATGGCTCGCGAGTCTGGCTCGGCGAGTAAGACTCGGAAGAAAATCACCACTAACGTGTTGTGAGCTTCCCGAGTCCGGCTCGGCTACTTTTCAAGGTCGGCAGGAGTGCGCCCATGTTAATTCTGATCCATATAGCTCATCTAATCTCAAAATCTTCAAATTATAATCAATATCTCATTTGGAAGGTCATTTTATGCTCTAGAGAGAATATTGGTTTTGCTAAAATTTCATAATTCTTCAAATTTGATTATAATTAAGAAATGTTTTATTTCTTCTAATTTTTTTCTGACATAAGAAAAAAAGATGTCAGAGCGTTTATAGGCACGATTTATGTTTTTTATAACAATTATTTTCCCACCTCTAAGTATCTTTCTTATAGATCTATAACATAATTATAGATATAGATATAGATCTGTAATTAGGGAAGTGATAGCCACGAGGCGTAGCAGGTATCTGTTCAATCGGATAGCGATAAGCTGCGTTCTTGTAGGTCCTGTTTGTAACGGTGACCGATTGGATTGGCCAGCAAAAAAGATACTGTTCTCTGCTGTAAAATCACTTCCCGGTGGTTCGGAACCCACCTAAAACTTTAGGTCCAAATCATCAATCACCATCATCCAATTCATTACCCACACACAGGTCTCAGACCTATGTGGGCTTCATCCTCAGAAGAAGAAGAACATCTAAAATTAAATATGCAAAAGTGTAATAGGGGGCCTATTCCAAAGAATTCAAAAGGTCAGATGAAATATAGGATTAATTTCATCTACTTTTTACTCAATTTCTATTTTTTAATTACTTCCATTTTTTTCATTTGTTTCAAAGTAATTAATTGTTATATTGCAATTTATTAAATACTGTTATATTTATAATGATAATGTTATAATAATAAATATAAAAAATGAGCATTGGCTTACATGCAAAGGGATGCATTATTATTATTATTATTATTATTGTCTATTATTATTATTATTATTATTATTATTATCATTATTATTCAATAATTATTTATTTATTTTATACACAATTTATCTGTTAGCAGCTATTATTAATGAAATTATTTTTTAGAATTTTGTTTTTATGTTACTGTAGGTATTTTTTGTTGAAAAAACAACATTCGAATAGTTATTTGTATTGTATTAAAAATAAGCTCTGTACTGTAATATTATCATTTTTATTTTTCTTGAATATTCAAATTTTAATGTACGGTTTCTTTCTTATTTTTCTGTTTATACATTAGTTTAACTTGGTACCTATTTCAGTCATAGTATTGTCATAGTAATAGTAAATATACAAACTTAAATAGATAACTCAATTAACTTATTTTTACGTCTTGTGAACAGTGCAAATAATTGCTTTCTGACCATCTGCTATGTTATAATGAGGTGCCGAGCCCAGCCGCGCTTAAACGTCCACTAACTAGCGAGTCCCAGCCGAGCTTATAGCCCTGTGCGAGTCTGGCTGGGCTCGACTCGGCTCGGGAGAAAACAGCCCACTAACTAGTGATTTTCTCCCAAGTCCGGCTGGCCGAGTCTTATTCGCGAGCCAAACTCACTAGTGTGTGGGCCCCTTTACGTGCATTGCAGACAGCTAATTGTTGCACTCAGTTGAAAAAACAACATTCGAATAGTTATTTGTATTGTATTAAAAATAAGCTCTGTACTGTAATATTATCATTTTTATTTTTCTTGAATATTCAAATTTTAATGTACGGTTTCTTTCTTATTTTTCTGTTTATACATTAGTTTAACTTGGTACCTATTTCAGTCATAGTATTGTCATAGTAATAGTAAATATACAAACTTAAATAGATAACTCAATTAACTTATTTTTATGTCTTGTGAACAGTGCAAATAATTGCTTTCTGATGATCTGCTATGTTATAATGAGGTGCCGAGCCTGGCTCGGCTCGGAAGACGTCCACTAACTAGCGAGTCCCAGCCGAGCCCAGCCGCGCTTGTAGCCCTGCGCGAGTCTGGCTGGGCTAGGCTCGGGAGAAAACAGCCCACTAACTAGTGATTTTCTCCCGAGCCCGGCTGGCCGAGTCTTACTCGCGAGCCAAACTCGCTAGTGTGTGGGCCCCTTAAGACTGGACCAAACGCAAAATACGTAGACTTGGTGGTGTGACAAGTGACACAGGGTAACTTTTTGAGAAACACAGAAATAAATTGGAAAACACTAACAGAAAAATAATTAAAATAGTGTAAGTTAGGCCCCGTTCAGACGTTACAGTTTTTTTACTGTATGGCGTCAACTATACTGTGATGTTCACACACAGGCTTTGCTGCTTATTGCTGTGCTCTCCTCCATCTTCCATTGCGCTTCCAGTTCAGTTTTATTTATTCCAGTCAAGGATTTTTTAATTTGTGTAAGATTTTTTAAAATAAGTTACTTACAGAAGTTTTCTCTTTGATTTTGATCAAAGTCCGCAAATTCTGGATTCAATATTCCACAAATTTCTCGCCACACTGATAATTTTCTTTCATGTATTAGAGAAATTAAATTATCCATTTCTGGACACTGGAATTCACTAATAAGAAGATCAATGCTGAAGATCTGAAGACTGCTTCCAGCATAATAAGCGTATCGTTTGAACATACTCATTACAAAACATATGCCACCGGAAACAGAGTTATTTTGCGGTACAGCTGATTTTAGTGATACAGTTTCGAAGACAAAACCGAATGTAGAAATCGGCCAGAATAGTTTTTTTTACTTCATCCAGTCGAAACAGTATTGTGTGAACATACAATATGAAATTTATATGCAAACGATAGTACTGCAAAATAACTGATATAGCAAATTTACTGCACCACAAAAAAACTGTATTGTGTGAACAGGCCCTTAGACTAATATTCCAGTGTTACAAAAAAGTCACTGTTTGATGTTTCACATCAAGTACAGTACTGCGCTCCAGTGCAATAAATTTGGTCTGGCCAATTTACCTGTTTGGAAGCACTTTTAGGGCCTCTACACACTGGTGTCTTAGACATCATGTCTAAGGGCCTCTACACACTGGTGTCTTAGACATCATGTCCAAGATATCTGTCATCTCTGAGGCATTTTTATCCAAAACCGACCCATGTTATTAAATGGGGGACTTACACACAGCTTGAGACATCAGTGTGATGCAGCATCCCTGTTTCAGACACGTGTCGCACAAGACCGGTTGGCTGGTGTTTGGTAAGACAGGTCTTACAACAACCGCTCTGATGCATGCGCACTAGCGCACTTACCCCGAGCAACGAGGTTAGTGAGCCATCTGCAATGCATGTTATGCACTCGACTAAGTACATCAGGAAAAATGTCTCAATACACTTAAGACATAAGACACACAAAAAACATCCATGTCGTATTGAATTCCGTGTCTGAGGCATTTTTATCGAAAACCAACCCATGTTATTAAATGGGGGACTTAGGGCATCTACACACTGGTGTCTTAGACACCATGTCTAAGACATCTGTCATGTCTGAGGCATTTTTATTGAAAACCAACCCATGTTATTAAATGGGGGACTTACACACTGCTTGAGACATCAGTGTGACACAACATCCTTGCTTCAGACATGTGTCACATGAGACCGGTTAGTGGCTCTACACACTGGTGTCTTAAGACATCTGTTGTGTCTGAAGCATTTTTATCAAAAACCAACCCATGTTATTAAATGGAGGACTTACACACTACTTGAGACATCAGTGTGACGCAACATCCCTGCTTCAGACATGTGTCACACAAGACCAGTTGGTTGGTGTTTGGTAAGTCATGACTTACGACAACCACCCTGGCGCATGCACACTAGCAATGAGGCTGTGAGCCGTCAACAACTGAGCTCAACAATTAGCCATCTGCAATGCACGTAAGACATGCATAAAACATCCATGTCTTATTCAATTCCGTACGACATGACAGATGCCTTAAGACACAAGTGTGTAGAGCTGGTCAAACACTTGGTCGGTGTTTGGTAAGTCATGACTTACAACAACGTCAACAACCGCCCTGGCGGATGCGCACTAGCGCGCGTCGCCTGAGCAATGAGGCTGTGAGCCATCAACAACTGAGCGCAACAATTAGCTGTCTGCAATGCACGTAAAGGGGCCCACACACTAGTGAGTTTGGCTCGCGAGTAAGACTCGGCCAGCCGGACTTGGGAGAAAATCACTAGTTAGTGGGCTGTTTTCTCCCGAGCCGAGTCGAGCCCAGCCAGACTCGCGCAGGGCTATAAGCTCGGCTGGGACTCGCTAGTTAGTGGACGTTTAAGCGCGGCTGGGCTCGGCACCTCATTATAACATAGCAGATGGTCAGAAAGCAAT
Organism: Conomelus anceps; assembly: GCA_948455865.1. Lineage (NCBI taxonomy): Eukaryota > Metazoa > Arthropoda > Insecta > Hemiptera > Delphacidae > Conomelus > Conomelus anceps. The sequence goes on from OX418216.1 coordinate 51,962,413, forward strand.
TATTTGCACTGTTCACAAGACGTAAAAATAAGTTAATTGAGCTATCTATTTAAGTTTGTATATTTACTATTACTATGACTGAAATAGGTACCAAGTTAAACTAATGTATAAACAGAAAAATAAGAAAGAAACCGTATATTAAAATTTGAATATTCAAGAAAAAAAAAAATGATAATATTGCAGTGCAGAGCTTAGTTTTAATACAATACAAATAAATATTCGAATGTTGTTTTTTCAACAAAGAATACCTACAGTAACATAAGAATAAAATAAAAAAAATAATAATTTCAATAATAATAGCTGCTAACAGATAAATTGTGTATAAAATAAATAAATAATTATTGAATAATAATGATAATAATAATAATAATACATCCCTTTGCATGTAAGTCCAATGCCCATTTTATATTTATTATTATAACATTATCATTATAAATATAACAGTATTTAATAAATTGAAATATAACAATTAATTACTTCAATACAAATGAAAAAAAAATGGAAGTAATTAAAAAATAGAAATTGAGTAAAAAGTAGATGAAATTAATCCTATATTTCATCTGACCTTTTGAATTCTATGGAATAGGCCCCCTATTACACTTTTGCATATTTAATTGTAGATGTTCTTCTTCTTCTGAGGATGAAGCCCACATAGGTCTGAGACCTGTGCGTGGGTAATGAGTTGGATGATGGTGATTGATGAGTTGAACCTAAAGTTTTAGGTGGGTTCCGAACCACCGGGAAGTGATTTTACAGCAGAGAACAGTATCTTTTTTGCTGGCCAATCTAATCGGTCACCGCTACAAACAGGACCTACGAGAACGCAGCTTATCTCTATCTGATTGAACAGATACCTGCTACGCCTCGCGGCTATCACTTCCCTAATTATAGATCTATATCTATAATTATGTTATAGATCTATAAGAAAGATACTTAGAGGTGGGAAAATAATTGTTATAAAAAACATAAATCGTGCCTATAAACGCTCTGACATCTTTTTCTCTTATGTCAGAAAAAAATTAGAAGAAATAAAACATTTCTTAATTATAATCAAATTTGAAGAATTATGAAATTTTAGCAAAACCAATACTCTCTCTACAGCATAAAATGACCTTCCAAATGAGATATTGATTGTAATTTGAAGATTTTGAGATTAGATGAGCTATATGGATCAGAATTAACATGGGCGCACTCCAGCCGACCTTGAAAAGTAGCCGAGCCGGACTCGGGAAGTTCACAACACGTTAGTGGTGATTTTCTTCCGAGTCTTACTCGCCGAGCCAGACTCGCGAGTTTGGCTCGCGAGCCTTACTCGCTAGTGTGTGGGCCCCTTAAGACATAAGACATGCAAAAAACATCCATGTCTTATTCAATTCCGTATGACACGACAGATGTCTCAAGATACCAGTGTGTAACCCAGCTTGCAGTTATGTAGGAAACACATGACTGGAGAATGAAAGCTTAGCAAATGATTTTTCCATTTCTTTGGTGATTTGATTACAAAACTAAAGCTTTCTAATTACTTTGGTCCATCATGTGAAAAGACACTCCTGGTCGTTTTTCTCTACAATTTAACAAGGAATTACAATGAATTTTATTTTATTATTCTCTGCATGAATAAGAAGCAATAGTATGTTACAGCCACGCTTCAATATGCGCTCCTTTCTGCAAACTACAGTAGTCAGTGAGCTGACACCATATAAACGGCATTGACACGTCAAATGTCTTAAGACATGATGTATAGACACCAGTGTATAGCCCGGCTTAGGTCATGGCCTCATTCAGCTTAGTGACAAGTTTGTTTTACACGAATGACTGGAAACAGATGATTTGTCATTACAGAGCAACAAACTGTCTCCAACCACTTGTGTGAAACAAAATTGTCACTAGGCATCTAGCTCAGTGTGGCACTTTTTTTTGAAGATTATAAGTCAGTTGCACGAAATAAAATTAAATTCAACCACTGTAAGATGACTTCCATCTTACGGAGCTCAATAGGGAAGTCGTTGCACTGGCTCCATCAAAATGACATCATCTTACAGTGGTCAAATTTAATTTTCAGTTGTGCAACTGGCCGTAAATATTGAATATTCCGGTTGAGGAGTACAAGACAAGTCAGATCAACACTTACACAATATTACCAATCTTACCTGATATCGAACTATCAAGTAGCTTTTGGATACAAAGTTTGTTATTAAGAGGCTTCTGGCTTCTTCAGTACAGCTGAAGATGTGTTAGTAAAACATGAAGCCATGGTCCTGTGACTCAAATTGTTAATTTAGTAAAATTTTACAACTTCTGTTTTGTTTCAATTATGGAGAGATTTCACAATATCAACATCAGTTCTGCTAATTTATTACCAATCTTATTTCCTAGTTTCCATAGCTACAATTTCAAATAGGCTGATGATGCTTCTCCTGTATAAGTGAAATGCATATCTCCTGTATAAGAGAGTAAAAATCATAATTTAAATTTCAAATAGTTGAGGTGAGGGATCTGACGATCTGAAAGGCCCTTTGATCTTAAGAGTGTAATATATGTGGGTACAATTAAGGTATTCTATATTAAGTATGAGTTAAGTTCCTTAGCATATAAGAATGCATTGTATCAGTTTAATTCTAGCTACCGCTGAACTGATGCGCCATATATGGTGTGACCACTTTGGGACAACTATTATGCAAACAATCAACACAGATGGAACAATTAACAGTTCTGAATTGTCGTACGATGACGCCTAGTAGCTGAACAAGCAGTCTTGCGTAACTGTGAACTAATTCTCACAAGTAACCAAACTCCTTCAATGAATTAAAAAGAACAACACTTGGCTATCCAAAAAACCTGCCACAATGGACCTCTTTCGCAATCCCATGTCTGATCCTGTGACTGCTGACTCTTGCCCCAAATTTTCCCGATATCATACGATATTGGAAATCTATGATGAGGGGGGAGTAGGCTGTGGCCGGCTGGCGATGGCAACACAAGCAAGGTTTCCTTGGTGAAGTCGAAATCCCCAGCCGGTAATTCTGCTTTCAACCGTCGCCTGAACCAGACCTGGAGACGGCAGCCGCAGGGAGATGGAGTGGATGGCTGGAAGAGTGTACATGGTGGTTGGTGAGTCCCTGATTCAGTACTAAGCTCGAACTACCCATTAACTGGATTTGTTCAGTACAGTATAACCATTGTGATTTTAAATCTTTTTCTTTAAATTAAACTAGAGCCTTTCAAATTTCTAATTAGAGTTAGTTTTGGGGGAGGCCCTCTGCCGACTCAATACCTGAGACACAGGGAACAAGAAACTGATTAATAGTCCAGCATCTTCAGCGGTAGCGCACAGTCAGAGATAGCCATAAATCAATTAAGTTTATTTATTCTCTATGTATTGCGTATTTGTTATTTACTTCTTTATTATCTAAATATTTGTAACTGAGGCTAGATAGTCTTTCCATCCATCCTCCTTAAGGTTGTTCTGGTGATAACTATAATCACCTTTTCTTTCTTATTGTTGCATGTAGAGTAACATTCTATTTTATGGTCCATATACTTGGTTGTAGAATTTGTAATTATTGGCCTCCGGAAGGGACCAGCAGAAACCTAGGCTGTCTTCCGGAGAGCTGTTAAAGTGACTGTCGAGCTCTGGGGACAAGTGTATCTCACTTTGAGATAGCTGTTGTCGGTAAAAGTCTGTGTTGTTTTCTTTGGTACTTTTCTTGATATTTTCATTTTCTTGACATTGAATCAAGTAGGGACCTGGTGTGTAGTCTGCGTCAAGTGAAGAGCCAATTAAAAATGAACCAGAAATTATTATTGTGACTGAATTAAGTGATTTATTGAAAGTAGAAAATTTACTGAATTTACTGAGGAATTTAAGAATTTCATTAATTGATATTAAATGATTTCAATTGAGAGTAGAAGATTTACTGAATCTACTGAGAAATTTAAGAATTTAATTAATTGTCATCCAAATTTCAATTAAAAGTAGAAAATTTACTGAGGAATTTAAGAATTTCATTAATTGATATTAAATGATTTCAATTGAGAGTAGAAGAGTTACTGAATCTACTGAGAAATTTAAGAATTTAATTAATTGTCATCCGAATTTCAATTGAAAGTAGAAAATTTACTGAATTTACTGAGGAATTTAAGAATTTCATTAATTGATATTAAATTATTTCAATTGAGAGTAGAAGATTTACTGAATTTACTGAGAAATATAAGAATTTAATTGTTAGTTAAATTTCAACTGAAAGAAGAAAAATCTACTGAATCTACTGAGAAATTTAAGAATTTAATTGTTATTTAAATCCCAACTGACAGTAGAAAAATATTTTAAACATTCCATTCCAATAAAAAGAAGACACAAAAATATATGATGAATGTGAAGGTTGTATGCACTCTTCAAAACAATATATGTTGATTGCCAGTATCATAACTTCAATGGAAGAAATCATAATGCTGTGCCTGATTATATTAAACGGTAATGTAATTTATTCAATGTCGATGGATTTGCATGTACTAGCCATTCAACTATGTTCAGTTCGTTATTAACTCATCAGTCATATGTTTGAAAACTATATGTAGCGTCGTGAGGTTCGAATTATCAGACAGTATTGAAGGTCCTCATGGTTGTTAGAGGTTCTGATTATAAGAATAGGATATTGGCCAAATATCTCATAATTTGAAAGATTATACCAGTTAGAAAATTCAGATGATACTACTGTCATTATCACACTTGTTTTCAACTTTCTGTTGGGGGAAAAAGAACCCTCTTATTTCAATCATGTTTTTCCTAATAACCTATAAGAGTGTCACCTGTTAAAACTTACATAATTTTCTCTTCAAACTACACCTTCTTCTTCTTTCTCTCTCCCCGGTTTGCCTCACAGCGTCGGGGTAGTCTCGGACAGCCTCCTCCAGTTGTCTCGATCTGCGGCCAGTCTCTTCATCTGCGCCAGGGTCCTGCCTCTTTCCTCTCCCAATCTTCTTATGTGCTCATCATATGAGTACCTAGGACGTCCTCTCTTCCTTCTACCTCCAACGACCACATTCGCATATTGTTTCACTTTCCGTTCATTGTCCATTCTTTGAATGTGACCCCACCATCCTAATTGTTTTTTATCCATCACTTCTTTCACATCTTTCATTCCTATTTCCTCCCTGATACGGTCACTTCTTATTCTATCTCTCAATGTCTTGCCAGCCGTTTTTCTATGGCACTTCATTGCTACAGCCCTTATTCTGTTCATCTGCTGTTGCTTTAAGGGCCAGCTTTCTGCACCATACAGGACTATTGGTTCAATAATGCTTTTATAGACTCTGTTTTTTACTGTGGTACTCACTTCTTTCTTCCCAAAAATACAATTTCTGGTAGCATAGAAGGCCCGGCTAGCTTTTGAGATTCTATTTCTTAGTTCCTCATCTATTTTCCCATCTTCATTTATGACTGTACCCAGGTACTCAAATGACTTCACCTGTTCCATTATCTGTCCCTCAACCTCTATAGTCATTCTCTCATCTTCTATCCCATTGACTACCATCACTTTGCTCTTATTAATATTCAGTGTCATGCCTTTCCTTTTGATCTCTTCATTCCATTCAATTACAGCTGCCTCCAGTTTTCTCTCGGAGTCAGCGATCAAAACTATGTCATCTGCAAATAATAAAGCTTGAGCAAATATGGGCCTCAAGTTCCAACGTCCCACCATCATTCTGTCAGTTCTGCGTTTGCAGATTTTATGAATTTCGTCCATTATCATTACAAATAGTAGTGGACTTAGACTGTCCCCTTGTTTGATTCCTTTTCTCATTTCGAAAGGTCTTGATGTCTGTCCACAAGTTCTAATCACTGCAGTCACATTATTAAAAACACTCTTTATAGCTCGCTGTAATTTTTGTGGTACGTTCTTGGCTGCCAGTGTTTCCCATATAACTTGTTTTGGTACTGTGTCAAAAGCCGCTTTAAGGTCCAAGAATGCCAGATATACTCGTTTTCCTTTTTCTATAAACTTGGAACAGATCGATCTTATTGAGAAAATATGGTCTTGAGTCTGTCTGCCTGGTCTGAAGGCACATTGTTCCTCCTCAAGCTGTTCTTCCACTACACTTTGCAATCTTTTCTCTAAAATTCTAGTGTAACTCTTGAGTACAACTGATGACAAACACACTGCTCGATAGTTCTCGCAATCCGTTGAGCTGCCTTTTTTATAAAGTGGGATAATAATATTTTGTTCCCATTCCTTCGGGATCTTCTCTTGCTTCCAAACCTCCTGCAACAATTTAGTTAGGCTATTCAAGAGACATTCACCCCCTTCCTTGAGGTATTCAGCTTGAATCTCATCCATTCCTGCTACTTTCCCGCTCTTTGATCTTTGAATAGTATCCCTCACTTCCTCTTTTGTTATTTCAGAAATGATTTGTTGTACATCTACATCATTACCCATATCTATATTCGCATCTTGCTCAAACCTATCTCCTTCAAACTCATCTTCAAAAAATCTTCTCCATGTTTCAAGTACATCTTGAGTGGCAGTCATCAGCTCCCCTTCCTTATTCTTTATACATCTTGCCTGTTTTCCAAACTTCCCACGAATACTTCTGCAAACTGTCCAGAATTTCTTCACATCACTCTTATAGTTCTCATTTATTTCATTTCCAAATTCCTCCCAGGCCTTCATCTTTGACTCTTTGACTAATCTCTTTGCCTGGTTTCTGCACTCTATGTATGTCAGCCAATCTTCACTTCTTCTAGACCTTATGTATTTTCTATATGCCTTCTTCTTGTCTTTTACTTTCTGTTTAACTTCTCCTGTCCACCATTTTGTTCTTCTCTTGAATTGTCCCACTGTTCTTCTACCACACACTTTATTTGCTGCTTTTAGTAAGGCTTCCTTTATCATTTTCCACTGAAACTCAATATTAGTGGACAGATCTTCATTTGTTATTTGAGCTTCTGATAAAGCTATTTCTCTCTCCACTTCAGCCTGAAATTCATTCTGTTTATCCATCTTTTCCAATTCCTCACTTTTGACTCTCTGATAGCTTCTGTGTTTTATTGTGGCTTTTCTTTGGAACCTAGTGTCAGCAACAAGAAGTCTGTGATCTGTGTCAATCTCTGCACCCCTTATAACCTTCACATCCTTGACTGCATATCTCATAGTAGATGGATACAGAAAGTAATCGATGATACTTTGCATGCCTCTGCCCTCAGCTACAAAGGTGATTTTGTGGATAGTTTAATGGATAAACCAGGAATTGCCAATCAGCAGCTGGTGACCCATACAAAATTCCAATAGACGCTTTCCATTATCATTCAAGACAGACTCACCTGCATGCCTTCCCATACAACCATGCCAACGTTTATCATCATCTCCTATTCTTCCATTAAAATCACCCATTATAAAGGTTTTGCGACATGTCTCTACTTCTGCTACTGTTCTACATAGCTCTTCCCAGAATTCATCTTTCTCCACAACATCTGCATCATCTGTTGGACCATAGACCTGTATAATGGAAATTTTTACTGACAATTCAAGATCCATTCTCATAATCCTGGGACTTTTGGCACTCCATCCACTTACCAAGTTCTTCATGTTTCCATCAACTATGATACCAACTCCACCCTTCAATCGTCCCGCATCTGTTGTACCTGAATATCTGAGCACAAAACCCTCATCTAATTGTTTCTCACCACACCCCCTTTTTCGAATCTCACTAATTCCTAAAACACTCATTTTATATTTTTTCATCTCTTCTACAATTTCTACTTCCTTTCCATTCAAAGTGCGCACATTCCAGTTTCCAAATCTTAAAAATGTCTTGTCCAATCTTTTATTCCGAATATTCCTGTCCTGTCCGAGGCTAATTGTTGTTCTCTGAATCTGATGTTTACCGACGTGTGGGGGATTAGCCCAACGACGCCGGGTTCGGAGTACTTCTTAGTCTGGCTCCTACCCCTCGACCTGTCTGGCTTGGGAGGCCCTACCAGTAGTTAGACTACCACCGGCATAGCTCTCAGGGTCATAGGAACGCGCAAGCCCCTCCACCAACAACAAGGTCTTGTACTCCTTAGGAGGGGCAAACTACACCTACAATTCCATATTAATGTATCGTGCTTATAGTCTAAACAAGAGACTGCACGATACGTTCCTGCTCAATTAGCGGAATTATTCACATTTGATATAAATATATTAGCCTATAACATAGGAAGGGCCCTGATTTCTAACCTATTTAAGTAACCCACTGTAGTTTCTATTATGTACATGGAGTTCAATATGAACCGTTCCGGTTAGTGATTGTCTAGATATTCTTGAATCATTCAGTTGTCGCCTATAACCCTTGTGCCAATACCTGATGTATTATAATATTAGTGTACTGACTTAATCTAAAACGATCACCGATCTAAGGCAATTCCTATCATTGTAAAGCCACGTGCCAACCCTTTGCAATTATCCAAAACCCTTGCTGTTGCCTACACCGAACGATCAATGCCCTGTAACTAATTCTAAGGATGCCATATTCTGTATTTAGATTTTAGAATACATAAAATTTTATTTTCATTTTGGCGTACTGCCATGTGTGCCATCGTCGGTTCTGTGAAATAAAATCGGTGTCAAAATCTCCTTGTCGTCCTCACTGTGTTCAACCTCCGTCCTGCACTCCACCAGAAGGGAATAGAATTCTGGGTGTCACCAACCCCAGGATATTACAAGAGCACTATGAGTAAAGTACAAGTCAGGCAAAGCAATAATTGAAGATAATACATTTTGTCCTGTATTTCACTGTGAATGCTCAAGAAAAGGATCAATCACCAGAAAAGTGATTATAAGGATCTCAAGAAGAGTCATATCTTGCGTAATTACCACATAAGGTTCATTACCTCCCTTGCAAAATAAAAATTGGAATTGGAATCGCTCTTGCAAATCTTATGAGTTCACAACAAATAATAGCCTAAATAGCCTACCACATAATTATTTACAACATTCATAAAAAATACTAATTTTATTACCATATTTCCTTTTTGAAAAATAACTAGTAGTAACCTATTTAATAGAAGAATAGTGAGTCGACTATACCAAAGAGCTGCAAATATAGAGTATGAAATACTTGCAAATAATCTAAGAATTAATTCGGTAGCCAAAGTGCTTTTTTGTTTTAGCAACATAATTTGTGAAATTGAAACACTTGAAATACAAACTAATTTATTGAAAATAAATGTCTTTTTATAAAAATATTCAACTATATGTGCAATATTCAATCTCCAATGTTCAGTACTTAATCTTATATTGACTAATACCAAAGATGCTAAGCTATTAATATACCAATGAATAATACTTGAGGGTTGAGTGTAAGAGAGGACAAAGACTCCTAACATCGCCCTTAATGAAGGCAATTAATCAATAATAATAGTAGTTTATAAACTATAATAACAGACGTGTAAGATGAGATTTGTCAAATAACTTTATGAAAATAAAATAGTGAGATTGTGTTGAAAGAATGCAAGGAGTCCATTGCGAGAGGATAAAGGAATTTTGTAGATAGAATAAGACACAACAACCCAGTAATTACAAAGTTGTTAATCGTTGGTGTGAAATTAAAAATTTAGATTTTCCAAGTATTTACTTAGTGTGGCCAATTTCCATGAATTTAAAATAAACTTTTTAGGTGAATTCAATGACTTGCAGTCAGATTTCAGTCAGATAATCTGACTGCAAGTCGTTGAATTCACCTAAAAAGTTAATATTAACAACGCAGTTCGTCATGGAACAAGAATCCAGGAATCAACCTCAATAATCTTGCACAGAAAAATTATAAAAATTTGGCCGGGTTTTATTTCAGTTCATCTTGCACAAACAACTTAAATCTATAAAACCTTAACTAGAATATTCAATAATAGATAAACAAATACTACTACACACACAATCTATGCAAAGCATGAGATGCACACCATCTACATAGTGTTTTGCAAATGCCTACCAATACTTCGTGGGCTAGTTGTACTTACTAAAATAATAAAAAAAGGCCAAATAAAAACAGGTCCGTAAATGCTTCGTGACAGAGATAAAGATAACGGAAGTAAGTAGCTAGCCCTAATAATTAACTCACCCAGAAATATGCAATGCCTTCATTTTGCTCATAGTATGGTCAGGTATTAAGTAAAATGTGCTGAAAAATCAAATAAAACAAAATAGAAATTCCTAGCTACAATAATTTTTGAGATATTCAAACCATGAAAAATTACGGAAAACACGTTTTTTCAAGTTTGGAGTTAACTAAGTTAATCCACTTCAAACTTAAACCGCGTTATTTTAGTCCATTTTTGAATATATAAATTAAAGTGGTTACATACGTCTAACTTGTTTTATTAGATTTGCAGCTCCTTTTACATAGGATCCGACCCTATTACATGTAACATTGGAGTTGTTGAATTTCTTCTTCCATTACAAACTACATGTATTAATTGAACTTTTTAGAATAGTTCATGACATTGCAGTAATATTTAAAAGAAAATAATGATGATTATTCACATTTACAGGAAGATGGATTGACAGCCGACAGATCTCATTGTAAATGTGTGATTACTCATTATTATTTTCTTATGAATATGACTATATCTAATTTTTTATTGATGAAATAAATTTTTCTTTAGTATAATAAGTATTTTTAACTTCCAATTAAAAGGTTTAATGCATTATTCATGATGGTGTCATGGATTATTCTAAATTTTTAATAAAATTAAATCACAACACATTTCTGCATATGTAAATTGATAAGGCTAGCAGCTTACTCCCTTTATCTTCAACTCTGTAACAAAGCATTTCCGGACCTATGTTTATATTAACTTTTTTCTGTTATTTTGGCGAGTACAACAATTCCACAAAGTATTTGTAACATTATGCAAAAACATCCCGTATGAACCACCATTTGAAATTGCACCAACAAAAGAATGCAGTATCATTCATATTCAGGTACTTCATCTTGATAGCACCGTTACATCTGCATGAGGACGGCTCAAAGGACTGGAGATAACTGATGCAAATGGTAAACGAGGTGGATTGTAGGTAGGCCTTTGATGATGTGCCTGAGGTCTCTGACCTTGGTGCTGAGATCCTTGACCTTGGGGATGATGTCCTTGACCTTGAGGTGTCTGATGCTGAGGTCGTTGACCTTGAGGTGTCTGATGCTGAGGTATTTGACTTTGAGGTATCTGATAATGCGGTTTTTGGCCATGCGGAGTCTGATAATGTGGTCTTTGACCCTGTGTCTGGTGTTGAGGTCTTTGATAGACGGGTCTTGATGCCATAACATTGAAGTCTGTATTGCTCAATGTCAGCTGATTTACATTATTAGATTGATATTGCTGGTTTTGTGCTGTACCCAAGTAGGGTTCAAACTCGTAGACACGTCTGCGAAGGTAGTCCTCGAGTCGCGCATTATTGATGTCATCATTTTGAGGCTGTGGTGTAACATCTGGAGAGAACTTAATGAAGATTATTTCTGGCGGTGGTGGAGGGGGAACAGGGGGTTTGGTAGCGGTTTCCGTTTTCTTGATGGCTGATGCTGAGCCAACCAACAGAATAAATGTTAGCAGCAGGGAAGCCGACTTGTCCTGAACAAATAAAATAAAAAACCCTTTATTTATGAATACTTTTCATAACAAAGTTAAAGCAGTGAAATAGTTATTTGTGTAACTAGTGCACAAAGTAGCACTCTGCTGCATGAGATAAATAAATTACGTGCGAGCTGCAGGCCAGTGTGGAATTCAGGTAGTTTCTCAATACCTAAAGTGTTTCAAGTGCAGCAAAGATACTTTCAGCATGAGTTACTCATTACATTTTTCTACTGTTGCCATACCTGGAGTGTGACAAAGTAAAATGAGTGAGGCAAAGTAAAAGAATGCAGGAATCAGCTGTTTTTTGTACTGTAATGAGTGCATAAATAGCCGCTTTGTTAGATAACATAGCAAAAGATACGTTCAGCATGAGTTACATATCAATTTTTATCAATTTTTCCTACAGTTGTCACACTTATTCTCTGAATCATTTTGATGTCCGTATTTATGAACGTTCCTTCAGTGTCTCTTGACTTGAGAGACTCTTGAAATGCCCATATAAATACATCAATACGGCTCTAACTACTGTCATTGAAGAAGACAGTCTTGAAAACATTGTTTGCGAAGAATAACTACAATACAATAACAATAAAAAATGGAAACCCCCCCTTTTACAAAGTAAAACTGTAGGATTCAAGAGAAAAAGCAATAAATTACCAAAGCAGTCTAGTCAAAATAGCTATACAGTAGTCACGTTAAACAAATTATAGCGTTTTTTGAAGGAGAAATCTCAATGATGTTTAAATAGCGGGTGAGGTGGGATTGGGGCGTTACCTACTATAAGCTTGTTGAAGTCTATGTCTAATAGAAGATTTATTTGAATACATGGACTAGATTCACATTTCAACAATCTCTTTTCCATACATAAGATTGTTCAACTTCCTACACTTTGAATTCGACTATAATAAATAACAATCAAGGTGGAATAGCTCTGAAATAACATTCTTAATGTGCTATAGTGTGATATACTATGCAACCACTTAATTTGGGAAGCCCGTAGCACGCTTGTGGTGGGTTCTACAAAAAATACATAGGATCATTATTGTACAGAATTCTGTCAGCTTTACTTTGATGAGAACAAAAAAATCGATTTGAGTTATCGTTACTGATTAATAAGCAAAAATCTAAAAATTTGTACATTTCCACTATCAACTTCCACTGTTGACTTTTGCTATGTTATTACTCAAGGTTAGAGGAAGCGATTGGCGAAAATAACATTCCTCTATCCATATTTTTGTCTAATTTGACTGGGCTGCTAGGCCTGCAGAAGCCTCTTTTCCCTTAAAAAGTAGCACCCCTTGAGAAGGTGTTGAGGTTGTCATTTCTTGAAGGGCTTATCACTAACATATCCCCAGCCACTGAAATTGCAATTTGCATCTACAATTACATTCCTGCGTAAAAAAATTAGTTTCCTTAGTAGCATTGGATATTTTTTCAAAACTTTTAAAAAATTCTAAAAAGTTCTACTTTTACACCCTTTTAATTTAGCAAGATTATGCAAAGGCCGTTTTTGTTCGAAATTTAATGTAGATTATTTTTGTATAAAGCACTTTTGAGCTAAACCGCAGTTTTCTAAATATTTGATAAAAACCACCAATTCACAACTAAACCCTTCCCCCCCTCTCCACAAATACAACTCTTAAAATGGTGCAACCTTTTACCAAACAAAATGTGGACTATATAGAACAATTTAGAGCTGGTGGGAAACTTTTACTTTGGATGTTGACGTTTAGGTCCGTACTTAATTGCACCGTACTACAGAGCTTGTACAAAAATATGACAGCGGTATTAAAACATTTTTATTATGGCTCTGACCAGGTATGAATAAAGTCAATTGTTATGACATCACTTTCTAACCACTAATAACTACTTAATAACATCGTCTAATTAAAGTGTATTTGATTGTGAGTTGGCTGCTTTGTGAAATGTAAGATGTGGGGGGGGGGGGACAAGAGAGTGTGTGTGTGTGATTAGATTATTTTAGATTAGACTATCTTTATTCATGTAAATTTACAAATTATGCATATGAATAATAGATAAACAAGATTATCAACATCACATAGATACTATAGTGAACTCTGATAATGCTTTTTTTATAGTGCAAGATGATCTCATACAATGATCTCATTTGTATGATCCTAATGATATTAACTATGGTAATGACAATCTGAGTGATGCAATTACATGAAATGGCGAAGTTTGGACAAAGATTCGTCCATTCTTGACACTTAACCAGTATAGTTTAGGAGAGAGTTGTTCTATTTGAATTTAGTTTTGATACTGTATGAAAAGAGTTTATTATAAAAGTAGCAGGTATAAATTGGAATAAGATAAAAATATAGAGAATAAAAGAATATAAATTATGAATTGTAAAAAAAATTAATTACGATAATGATAATGGTGATGGATGATGAAAAGAGAAGATAATTTGAGATAGTTGATTCTGTACAAGTTTTCTTAGATGGATTGTAGTGAGGGATGAAACATTATTCAATAAGCTATACAATACTGATGAAATATTATTTACAAAGAAGGTGAATGCAGTTGCTCTAGGGTTGGACAGATGCAGTCATTTTCTCCATGAGCTATTTCCGAGCCCGCTCGACTCTCAATGCACCTGATGGAATTTGGAAGTGCATTCCAAGCACGACAAGCACTTACAATAAATGATTTTGTAAAAATGGTTGTACGATGATTAGGTATTCTTAGAGTATTATCCCCAGTTCTGGTATGTGAGACATCATTCCGCCTGCCTTCAGACACAAATTTGAAGTCATTTCTGAAGTAATTTGGTTTACCATATTTGAGAATATCTTTGACAAGTTTGACAATCCTGAATAACCTTTGATCAGTAAGTTTGAGAGTTGAGCTAGCATTGTGGGATTGAGTTATTCGTTCATGCCATTGAAGAGAGTAGACAGACAGACAGACAGAGAGAGAGAGAGAGAGAGAGAGAGAGAGAGAGAGAGAGAGAGAGAGAGAGAGAGAGAGAGAGAGAGAGCGTGTTTGTGTTTTAGATGGGGTCAAAATTATTTTGAAAATATTAATATACGGTATTTAAGAATTCTTTTTTGTAGAAAAGGCAATGTTTTTCGGCCTTTAATAAATAACAATAGAGAAAAGGATTGACATCCTCATAATCCCATTCGATGATTCAGTCAGAATGGCTGATTAAATATATTCAGTGTATAGCAAAGTATCTAAATTGAGGAAATTCAACAGTATAAAATGGGTTGAACAAAAATATTAACTTATCTTTTCAATGTGACTGATGAGGTAATTAAATTATCCTAATTAGTAGCCGGGAGCTACCTAAACTTCAGTGTTACATTGTTCTTAGAAGCCTGACTAATTTATGTCGATCGGTATTTAGAGCAATCTAAGTGTTGGTTACACGAGTGTAGAAATTTGTCAGATTAGCGTCGAAATTCAATGCACTACCTTCACTTCAAATTTAATGACACTTACGTTATTCAGTATTTATACTTTATAATTAGAGAATAACAGAAGTTATTCTCTTTTTATAGTGGCGAAGGTGATATTGTGGAAGATCCATAATGAATAATAAGACGAAGTTGTCACAACCACATTTATTGAAAATAGTGAGATACTAGTTTCGGTTCTAACACCATTATCAATCTCAAACCTATCAAGTGGTTTGAGATTGATAATGGTGTAACAACCGAAACAAGTATCTCACTATTTTAAATAAATGTGGTTGTGACAACTTCAAGTCTTATTATTCAAGAAGTTATTCTATCTACAACAGCAGAGACTCATTGACATCAACGATTTTTATGATGCCGATTGATTGACAGAAAACTTTCTTGAATTGAATTTTATGTGAAAAACCTCAACATTTTCAAAAAATGCCTTTCATTTTTTGGGGAGCCCAATTTATACCCGATTTTCTTAGAGTCTGATTAGAATCGGGATAATTTTGAATAAAAATTGAGCTGATTTTAGATGGGGTTTGACACTCGACAAAATTCTATAAACCCAACGGGGGCGTTTTAGATAGGGGTAAAAATTTTGAAAAAATCAATTATTGATAAACGGTAGTTGAAAGAATGTTTTTGTTCAATACAGCTTTATAATCTGTAGCTAAGACGATGTATAATAAATTTTTGATAAGTTTACTGTTTAGTAACGAGAGGGGGGGGGGGGGGAGAAAAAATTTATGAAAGTAGATTTTTCAAAACGCACTTTTTTTAGGAAATTTTTGGATAAACTTGATAATATTCAACATTCCGTTCAGCTCACCATCCAACGCACAGGTCTCAACCTATGTGGGCTTTATCATCACGAAAAAATAATAAATGAAATAACATAAATTGTCATCTAGAACTGCTTCTACAATAAATTATACTATCTTCTTCTAGAATGTAATAGAGTACGACAGACACACTTTATCTTATTTTCTTCCATATATGCTTGAAAACTATAAAATATATAGTTATAATGTACATAGCTTGAAAACTATAAAAAATGAAAACAAAAATAAAAATTAATAATAATACACACTACTCACTTTCTTCATGACTTTCTAAAATACGGATATTACATGAAAAGATTTGACTAAGAACTTTGAGAAACAAAGACAGTTGAGAACTCCAATTAGTTCAAATCTATTACACACTAGTAGGCATAGATGGTGACACTGAGTTTAGAAAATAAAAACAGTCCCCGGTTTGAAAACAATGCATTGAGCATCCTTCCTACTTCAACATCAATAAATTAATGAGCTTCCTCTCAATAGCGGTTGGAATTCCCACGGTTTAAAAGTGAAATCTCCTGATTCATAACTCGATTGCATTAAACATTGTTTGTATGTGGAAATTGACTAACTATAAATATAAATTACACAAATACCTTTGAATAAATTGAAAGATTTTAGATTAAAGGTGAAAGTAAACCTAGACATTTCGGTAATTTTCAGTGGAAGTCTTTGTAACAGCTGTTTCATTCTATATTAGTAATCAATCAATCTGCAACACTGATAAGAATCTAGTAATTGCTGTGGGGAATTTTTAAAACTTTATGCTAGATTCGAAGAAAATTGCCAAATATTCGGGGAAAACCTTGAACTGATTTGGAGAAATAAAACTTGAAATAATCTATTTGATCAGCTTCTAAAACCGGTTAATTTTTTAATTGATTTTTATTTTTTTTTTAATACTACCGGGTGATTACAATAAAATATGTTTCAATTTTTTGAATGGCTTTAATTATAATAGAACCCAGGCACAACACTTCTTGATCTCTTCTCATATATGGAAAAGGGAATTGAACATTTTTTATAAAAATTATCCAAATTTTTCATAAATGTGACCGCCACCAGAAGCCCAAACAAAAACTAAACGGTCATCGAATTTTGCACTCTCTGTGGGTAAATGTTACAAAATAGGGTCCCCGTGGGGCATTTGAGAATAAAAGTGTGTGAGTGGTGTTTATATCTTAGATGCAAATAGCAGAATAACCCCCGGATGCACAAGACCTATCATTATGATGGTTCATCATTCGTAACACTTTTATACCAGGCAGTAATCCAGGTTTTAGGTTATGCTGAGTTATAACAAGATGGCGAATGTGCGGGATGATGGTACTACTTTTATACATGTTATACTAGCTATGTGCTCCACCATTAAAGATATAAAGATAATACGAATGCTAGCTTGTATATAGGTATAATCATGTGCTTTCAAATAGTAGCTTGGTATAAAAGTGTTACGAATGATGAACCATCATAGAACCATCATAGTGATAGGACGTTTGTGCAACCGGGGGTAAGACTACTAACGCTGATAAGTTCATTTAGTGCTCCGTGCTCCGGTTAAGGAGTATAATACAAATCAGATCAACAATTATACACAATATTACCATTCTTCTAAACTAGTTACAAGATTAAAATTTCAAAACGTTGAGGTGAGACTTAATTTTGAAGTGAAAGTAGCTATTGTGAACTATAAAAAGCCTTATCAACTAAATATTTTTCAATTGTTTTTGAATATTTCTATACTTCCAAGACTCTTTAAAAACAGCGATAGCTTCTTGCAGAATTTCCTACTAGTATAGCTAGGTATTTGTTCGAATATGCTACGTTTGTGACTCACCAAATGATAATCTCCTTCATGTATTATAAGATCAAGTATAGACACTGTACGAGACTAGAGCAGTTAGATATAAGCGCCCTAACCGATTGCACCACAGCGGCTGCTAAATTGATTACAAAGCTACAGTGTTATAATTGAAAGTTATAATTAAATAATGTTTTATCACAAGTTTGACTATTTTCAATTCTATCTCGAGATTTCTATCGAAAGAAAACACATGCATAAGAAAGCAGATATGATATGAAAACAAATTCTTACCAAACAATAAACTAATGTGCATATTCCAAGGTATCGGTGAGGTAAGGTATGTGCAGAATGTTGGCGAAATAGTCTTTCTCCGTTTTTGTATTCACTGTCCACGCCATCACTCGAACTCCTCTATTTTGCCATCTGGCCACTGTTTTTCTGTGTCAGTGAAAACATACAAAGAATAGTTGAAAAATATTATGGAGGAGACAATACAAGAAAATAGTTAAAATAAACAGTTAAATGAAAAGCAGAACATTTTAGAAGAAGAAGAAGAAGAAGAAGAAGAAGAAGAAGAAGAAGAAGAAGTAGAAGTAGAAGAAGAAGAAGTAGGAAGAAAATGAAGAAGTTGATAAACAAGGATAACTAGAAGGAGAAGAGAGAAAAGAAGAAGAGAAACCCCGAACCAATGGTTTTCAAGGAACGCCCGGCCACTGTCTCTGCGCAACTCAGATTTCGATGGCTGGGTGCCCTAAAAATATGGATAGAGGGGTAAATGGATGTTACAATAATTATCATTACATTGCGAAATATAATTTCAACATTAAAAGTAATCTTGAAAATATATCCAGTGGAATAACGCTCGGTATATCAGTCGTTAAATAAATTATTCAGCAGCTACTGAAACCTTAGTGGCCCATAAGCAGACCTTACACGATGAAAGTATTGCCAATTTCAATGCGTTTTTGAAACCCCCAGTTTTAAAAGCTGATGAAGCTTCAGCGCATTCAGAGCCTTGCTGACAGAACTACCTTAGCATATTCTAAAACTTCATCAGCTAAGACAGTACGGGGTTTGTAAAAACGCATTGAGCATTAACACGCGTGTGCTGTAAGTATGATGGAGTTTCATTTAAATTAGTGTAGGTTGAGTAAAAAATTTCAAAATTATATATTAATCTTTTTTGGACTGTGAAGGTGTTTTGCTGAAAGTAAAATCAAAATTGGGAAGTGATAGCAAAGTGCCGTAGCAGGTATCTGTTCAATCAGAGATAAGCTACGCGACTCCTGGGCCATCTTTGTAAGACTGCTCAAAGACTCTCTGCTGTAAAATCATTTCCCGGTGGTTCGGAACCCACCTAAAACTGTAGGTCCAACTCATCAATCACCATCATCCAATTCATTACCCACGCTCAGGGTCTCAGACCCATGTGGGCTTCATCCTCAAAAAAAATAATAATATTCTTTTTCTGAAAGACTCGTGAATTATTGTGCTTCAAGGTTAAGTTTTTAGTGGAACAGACCTAACTTAAGATTTCGATTCTAATTTGAAATTTTGTAAAAAGTAGTTTTGGACAATAGCCTGTTGTATTCACATTGATTATATGTTAGACAAATGCATAAGGCCGTGGTCAGACTGCATGCGGTCTGCATACTCCTGCATATCCTGCATATTTTTGAGGATCGTAGCAACGATGAGAGAAGCGATGCTAGTAGGGAGTAGCCATAGCCCCCTGAAGACAAGGCCCCGGCGAGAAAATTGTCAACGCCGCTCCTACAGCAGGAAGGAGGCCGGCTCTGTCAGTAGCAGGCAGTGCTCGTGTAACCAACACCTCATGTTCTCATCTTTTTATTCATGGATTGAATTGCTATTAACACAAATTTTCTTGCCATGCTATTTTAGTTTTCGTCATTTATTGTTATTTTGAATCAGCTGAAGATCGGAAATGGTTATTTCGAGCATAGACAGGGAAGGAGTGTTACCATCGTACAGTAAACCTAAATTAGTTCAAAACTAGAATTTCTGGATAAATTACAATCTGTGATGTTAAAATTAGGTAATTCATTTCATTATAACGACTTGCAGTCAATTTTAAAAATGACAAAATTAAAATCGACTGCAAGTCGTTATAATGATACCTAACTAAATTAGTTGTCTCCTGGACTAAAAGTGGACGTTTTTAGTAAAGTGGAATGACAATATTTTGTGATAGTGCTGTCATAAAGCTACCAGATACTGGTAATGAAATTTATTTTTCAACAAATAAACAGTCTAGTATAATAAGCATAGGCCTATTTTAGTTTTGTTGTACTGTGTACACAATTTTACGATCAAACAACAACAATACTGTATTATAAAAAAACAACAAATGAAAAAATTACAATTATGACAAAATTTTAAGTTTTCTCTGACAGCTACGATTGATAACTTGCCTTCGAGTAATTGTTCATCACAATATTACTCATTATTAAAACTATCTTTCTAGCTAAGTCCAGATTACTAATACCACAATGCCTCTTTTCTTTTAAAATATAAATATGAATACTGTATACATAAAATTTGAAACAAGGGACAAACCCTTCTGTTTTAATTTCGGAATCGTAATTGCTTCTGCACCCAGGAACGACACATTTCTTAGGCATAGTTTCACAGAAAACTGTCACTCAACTGTCTGAAATCGCATTCAAAATAGCCCAAAAAAGTGAGCGCGTACTGTCAGTCCATTGTTTTGTATGGAACTGGAGGCTTGCAGCCAGCCTCCTTGCGACGTTGCCACTTCTACATTGCCGCGGCCTTGTCTTTAGGAAGCTATGGAGTAGCGCTCTGCTTCTATCGGCTGTTCATGCCGAGACAGTCGCGCTCAAAGGTTGATTTGTTAGTTTGTGTTTTGAAAAACGAATTTGTGCTGAGTGATTCTGAAGATTACAGAGCCAAAAAAATACGAAACCTGTTTTAAATGTACTTATGTAAAAATCCAAATCCACGTTGTATTCATGAAAATATCACTAATTTTACTTACGTTTTGTGTTCAATTCTTGAGCAATTTCACTCCACAACTTGTCCAACACAAATCAATTGTGGTGATTTTTATTAATCTTGTCCCATAATGCTGGTTTCATAAAAACTTGTGTTATTAAATTGTCAACATCCATGTTCGGAGCCTCGATACTAGCTGAGAAAATGGACTGACCTATTATCGCTGCTCTCGTCGATGGTCAGGACCCAAGAGCGATTAACAACGCAGCTCCGACATAAACAGGCCCATTTAGAAAGCACGTCGGTATTATCTACGCATTGCTAGGATCGCAGCTTGTATCGCTAATCACAGCTCCGACATAAGAGTGGTCACAATGCAAACTTCCTACTCCTGCGAGTTTATACTTCAATGGCATTGACCAGTTGTTCCAATCTGTTATTGCGCATTTTGTTTGTTAATGAAGAAAAATAATGCTGGGTGAATGATATTAATTTAACAAGAGAGACGCAAGGAGAATTCAAGCTACTTTTTCCTGATCTACGAAAAACTGATAGAAAATTTTTCGATTATTTTCGGATGTCACTAGAAACGTTCTATTATATTTTAAATAGAATCAGCACAAAAATTGAAAAACAAAGCAATTTTTGGACTTGTATCAAGCCTGTGGAAGTCACAGCCTGTAGCCTGAAGCCTGTAGCGGTCACATTGAGATCTCTATTATGATAATCCTTTGTGGATTGGTCCCACATTGGATTTTGGTCAAACACAAGCGTAATCAACTCCTCAACTTTCATTTTCACACTGACGACCACGCAAAGAAAATCAAACAAACTTGCTTCCAGAATTGACTGGTGCGTGTGCGCAAGACCTCGTACGACCAACTCTTCTCTACTGTGACCAATCAAACCGGTTTATCAACGTTTGTTTTACTCTGACGTCCAGATGCGAGCACGCACGTCCATTTACTCGTCGGAGTACGCATGCAGTCTGACCACGGCCTTATAATTGTAAAAACTTTCATCGAGTAAAGTCTGCTTAAGACTTGTTTTACACACCTGGCAGTCGGGTATCCGGCGTTGTTTACAGACATAAATACATTGTATCATACGATTTCAAAAATCGGGTAAGTGTGATGAATCGCTTCATATATGGTACAATGTACCTGAGGCCGTATAAACGACACCAGTTACCAGACTGCCGGGTATGTGTGAAACAAGCCTTAGGGCCGCTACTACTGAATGATGAACTGAACGACTTAGAAACCGGGCATCAATCTAGAAATTTAAATGAATAGTATAAATGAGCATAGGGGAGACCCGTATATGGGGTCACTGTCTAAGTGCAGTCTTGAAAAAGTCGAATGACACAATTTATAAATACTCAAATAACCAAAGTATTTCACTTTTACTGTAAAATCTACATTCAATTCAATTTATTTTATTCCACACAAATACAAATTTACATCAAGATTCCAAAATATAGTATCAATATTATATAGTATAATATTATTTGCTCACTAGAAATATATGAAACGAAATATGTAATACCATGTAGTAGCCTATTTCCAGCAAAAGCACTTGCTTGTCCGCTGGCACAGACAACTAAACAGACTGCTCACGCTAAGTTCCAAAAACACGCACTAGAATGCATAGGTATAGCGCCTAGAGAGTAGAGTGTTTCCCTCTCTACTTTCTCTGTTCTGTTCGCTCTCACTCATCATCACTCCCTCCATCCGTCACTTCTTCATTCCTGCAACATCATCTACACGCAAGTGCTCGCTCCTTCGCATAATATGCATGCTCACCCTTCAGCACTGTTGCCGGATCAAGCCTTATTGCCAGATCTCATTACATTTTACGTTCTGCTACTGCGTGCTCTGATCTGATGACAGATCTCCTACCAGCTACAATAATAATGACGATTGGGTTGACTGCCTCTGAAGTATACTGCTATTGCGAATCCCGTTTCATTTCATTTTGTCAAAATATTAATAAGGCTCTATAACTAAATTATTTAGATTATGTGATAAAATATTATTTGAAATAAAAATAAATTTGAATTCATGTAGAAATGTTAAATAGAAAAATAAATAGAATACGTTTCTACAATGTTTTTCCTGTAATTTAACATTTTGAGGAAGTTTCATTTCCATCTATGTGTTTACTTCCATTAACTTTTTCTAGGAATAATTTTATGTTACTGTTTAGGCTGACTGAACACCGACTATTACACACCTCTTTTGAATGACAAAAAAAATGTTAAACTGTAAACAAATAAACCGATTCAATGGAGTATTGAAGGACCCGATATTCCATACCTATTCTATAGTAAATAAATAATAATACATGGATTTTTATTTTGAAAATTTATATGGACTTTTCACCCCTACAAAACCCGCCCACGGATAATCCAAGACGGTGCATCAAAATTTTCTTAATGTCCCCTACTTACATTCCAACGTCAATCCCAAAAATTTATTCAACAAAAAGTCAGAATATTTTCCATATTGTCACTTTTTATTTTAAGCACCTCTCCTCTACGAGAGGATGATTTCTTGATAAAACTTCACATACATATTTTGCTCACTTTTTAATGCCTTTTGCCAATATTATTTATTTATCCTCTACAAAATAATTTAAAAATAGAAAAACATTTCTTAAAGTTTTCGAAATTTACCTTATACTTCCAATCAAAAAAGCTAAAATTACTCACAAACAAAAAGTTTAAAATTTCTTTAGCCCCCTGTTTTTGAACGAAATTTTGTTTTTCACCTCCCCCCAAATACCAGTGAATTACGGTATCAAAAAGCATTCAAATTACATTTAGTACAAATTTTTCGGTGTCTATCTGATAGAAAAAAGAATTTTCCAAAACTATTAACATTTTAAAAAAACTAAAATTTCCCCCCAAAACATGTGGAAATTGGGGGGAAAAAATCCCGACTTTTGCTCGCAATCTGCTCGCCAACGAGAACAGTTGGGCACCCCAGTACTAGTGGCTTGTAATTCAATTTTTAGTAATCTGCCAATGTTAACTGTCACTGGTCATAACTACTCGGTATATAGTAAATTGATCCAAACTTGATTTTTCCACACTTTTGTCTGAATTCAAGATTTTCTCAATTCGAATTAATGCTTTTTAATAGAGAATAAATTGAGTGGTTCATGTTGAATACATATTGGGTTATGCATTTTATTTGTCTCTGATTCGCAAGCCATCCCTATGAGGTTCAAAGACCAATAAACCCCTCCTCCACCTCTTATGAGATATAGGCTAACTACAATATTCTAGAAAATAGTAGGTTCTATATCAGTAATTATCTTAAGACAATTGGCGACCCCAAGCAAAACGCATTTGGCGGCCCTTCCGTTTGTAATATTGTGAATTTAATAATGGTGTAAGCCTGTCAAAATATCACAACAGGCTTTTCTTACATTTGTAATGATACATTTTTAGGGTTATAATAATAATGCTTGAGAAATTCTTTATTTCAATTAAAATAATGTTAAAAGTCACAGCTAATAAGTTGACCTAACCTCTTTGTATAGTGTATCAATAGTCCATATCGATATATCAACTTAGTGTAATTGAAAACAAATAATCGAATATGTCTGGAAGGTTATATTATTTTTTCTTGTATCATGATATAATATAATTTCTTTATAATGTTGGGATATTGAAATAGACATTTAATAAAATACAAATTTATGTATTATAATTTAATTTTGTAATTGATTTTATTATTGATATAATAATTATTTTCATCTTACATTTACTTACACAGCACAAATGAAGTAGTCTCCACAGTTTTGTCTAGGTTTGGATTCTCAGAAGCGTATAGGGGGAATGGGATTACCGTGGGAAATAGCTTTGTTTTCCTGTTCACTTGTTCGCTGAATCTTGGTCAAGTCAGTTATGTTATAACTTCTCTTAGATTTTTATAGTTGCAGTGCTTTGAGCAACTAATAATTGAAATGTAACTTTGAAATTTCTTTTTATTAACTTTTTATATTGTGCATCGTGACCAAGATTTATGCATAATTGAAGTTGGAACACCATAACATAAGATAAGTAATAGTATTAAGTTGTAATTGTGTCATGACCGTTTCTTGCCTCGTGTGTCTTATTTTAGGGTGTTCATTAATATGTTTCATATTAATAATTAATATGTTTCATGCTTAGGTTAGGGTGTAACATTCTTTTCTCTTATAATTTTGTATCATTTACATTTAGGTGGCAAATTGACCACAGAAATAAAAGTGTATGTATTTTCAAAATCTGTCTTTATTCGTTCATGAATATAAAACCATCCGTGCCTAATCCAATATCATATCAGAGTTGAGGTACCGATAGCCATATCCTTAGGAACAGTGTTTCAAAGGCCAACCCGCACTTTAGTAAACCTATTGTGAAAAGGGGGCACTGCAAATTGTTAGCCCTGGTGGAACCTTACTCTAAATTACATAATTATAACCTGAAATCAATTCTATATGATATTGGAGAGTGGAGATTTTTGTAATTCATGAACAGGTATTTTCTTAGAAGTAAGAAAATGGCTGACATTCAGGAACATGAAGAACAAGCCAATAACGATCAGCATAGGGAAGAATCAAGTGATACAATCATAATTGAACAGGATAATGATTTGCAAGATTTAAATTTAACTATACAGGATAGTGATGAAACTGAAACTGTGTCGAGTATAGAAAACAAATCAAATGAGATGAGTACTGATTTTAATATGCAAATTCTCCAGAATCATTTACAAAAAATGGGCGAAAAAATATCTCAAGAGTCAAATAGTAATTTACAAAAAATGGGTGAAAAACTAACGCAAGAAATAAACGAAGTGAAAATAGGGTCCAACATCACCAATACTAATTTACATAAATTATTTCAAGAATCCAATAATAATTTACATACATTATCTCAAGAATCAAAAATTAATTTACAACAAATATCTCAACAGATAAATGAAATAAGAACTGAAGCTGAAAAAATAAATAATAAGACAGACGAAAATATTTCTAGATTAGAAAACAGGGTAATTGAAGATGACCTAAGTACCGAAGTTGAGATAAACTGTAGTCAAATTGATGAAAACAAACAAGATCATGTAGTGCTTGAACTGAAATTAGATAAGTTTGTAGGGTGTGGAGAAGGCTCCTGAGAATCCCGTGGACTGCTCATAGGACCAACCAGTCAATATTGCAAGAGCTGAATATAAAAGAAAGGCTTTCAACCTCAATAAAACAGCAAATTCTAGGGTACTTCGGCCACATAAGTAGGAGACCAAACAATAATTTGGAGAAATTGGTTGTGCAGGGAAAGATTGAGGGTGCGAGACCCAGAGGAAGGGCTCCAAAATGATGGCTTGACCAGGTGAAACAGTTCACCGGTATACCTCTAAAGGAAAACGTACAGAATGTGATGGATCGAGACAAGTGGAGGGAAATGACGAGACGCATAAGTTGATATCATGAGATAAACCATAGGATCGCGACACTTCAGGATTGAAGTAACGAGTGATAGTAGTAGTAGTAGTAGTAGGAAAAACAGAGGAAAATAATAATGTATTGCATGAGAAATCCCACAAGTTAGAAACCAATATAACCAATGTAAAAATGTCTTGTGAAACAAAAACGATGCCTGCTTCAAAACAAATTGATGATTTGAATGACAAGGTTTGTCATTCGAAATTCGTAAAGAAATCTATTGTTCGTACATGGTCAGATGACATACGAGAAAATGCACGTATTAGTTTGCAATTTGAGAAATCTGAATATACTAGTAGTGACAATGGAACATGTTTGCTAAGTAAAGTATCAAGCAAAGTATCAATGAAATCAGTATCGGTAAGGTTAGTAAAGCTAATCAGTTCGTGTTCAAACAGTAACATCAGTGCAGCGAACACATAAGACCAATAGAAGGGGCTTCTTGTCGCTGAGGTGAAGCCACTTGTTAGGCGCTCGTCCACTACAAATATGGCGGCGCAGGGATGACTCCCCAAGTGGCGAGCACTTGATAAGCCGGTTTTTGCTATTACCAGTACGGCACGCATTACATCGCCAGCCTGTTTCTTCATAATATAAATTGCTCATTCTTGAGACGGATAAATTATAGAAATGTAATTTCTCAGTTGATCTAATTCTGAAATTTTAATTGTGAGTAGAGGCATTCTGTGATGAATTTTGTTAACAAGGATTACTCAAACTTTACTCGAAAAATAGTTAATTTTCTAATGGAGTGACATTTTTTCACATACCTTCCTATATTATATCCATCATTATATCATATCTGTCATTTGACTGCCACATCCTTTTACTTAACATGAAATAGAACAGTAGGAGAAAGAGAAAACAAAAAGCTGAATTGAACTGGATAATGTATTTACTTTGCAAATCTAGTCACAGTGATCATAAAAGACATCACAAAAACACTATCACAATTATTGTCTTTTGTTATCCTTGTCTAGTCACAACAATAATAATTAATAATATTAATGTTGTTTAACATTCTCACTCATAATTTCTATAAATAGAATAGTCTCTTTCTCTAACACATAGCACAATACATTGCACAATACTCAGTGTCTTCGCGATTGCTTGAAGAATACTTTTTTTTATCAACCCAAAGTTGATCTGGTTGGCGCCCATATAGAAGTTATATCATTCTGGATAGCGAAAGTAGGGTCTTCACAATAGGCTATTTCCCTATTAGACAAAGTAAGTAAACGTTCAACGTTTTGTAGTCATTGATTTATACGATTCAATTTAGTTACATGACTTTAAAGATGAATTTTCATTTTATAATTTCATTGTGTAACAGCATAGTAGAGAAATTAAAAAAGTTGTGACATTTATTTCTATAATAACTCATATTAAAACTGAGTTATATTGTATGTATTATGTATTTTAATGGAGATGACTTTATATTTTAAGAATATTGGCTCATGTTTATATTGTACAGGATATAATGCTCAACATATGATTAATAAAATGAAATAAAAAATTGTTCTAATAAAAATTTTCCTATTTGGATCTTGTTCATTTGCGTTCATAATGGAAAGAATTGAAGGTTAGACTAATTTAATCAATACTTTCCTAAAAACAATCTAACTATAATATTATTACATTACAATAATAAACCTTCAAGGAAGTATTGAATCAAACACAAGAAATAAGTGATGAATTGGCTTTGTGGTTCTGGATGCACAAGCCGGCTGATGACAGCGCACCATCCCGATCGCACTTCAACCTAACATTGTATCCAAAGTATAGGTTGCATTTTAAAATAAAAATCATGAAAAAAAAATTCAGTTATTTCTGTACAACTTTCTTGCTTTGATCACATCTCTACCCAAAAGATGAAATTTTTGGTAGCCGACTCACTTTTTTATGTCATGTTTGAAACTCGGACAAAAATTATAACTTTAAACAACTAATTAAAATTTATAGAGGTAACTATTAACTTTTATAATGCCACTGTTATCTTCAGAAACTAATTGTCTATACTCATGCCAAGTTTGAAAGTTATATCTTAATCCTAAGTGTGTTAAACTGCAGTTTATTTGGAGAGCGCGCATTGAAATTTTCTGCTCTTGAAAACACGATTTCGTCTTTCTATCCACTACATGGATGGCAGACGGCTTCACCTCCTGTATGCTACGCTAGTACATACGCCCCTTCTATTGGTCTTATGGTTCGTTGCATCAGTGAGGGAACCAAGATGATTAATGATTTTGGGCATAGGCGCTATGACTATGCAGTTCCATATTTGTTTGACCAGCTGTCCTGCTGCAATACCGTAATTCACAGAATCTTGCTATTCAACCTATCATTTAATTATAGCTGTATTGTGTCGGCCTCCGAATAGCACAATGGATCCCATAACGTTCTATTTTAAAGCCTAAACTTGGCCCTAATATTTCAAGATTCTATGAATTTTCATTCAATGAATTACTCACCTATTATCTATATTCTACTCTTTACTGTCAAATCCTTCTTTCATATAAAATACTCTTTTGTAATGCTTTAGACAATAGTAATCTATACTTTGGTTTCCAGTTTTCAATAAAAACAATTTTTCCTTCATTTCTTCCATATAAAAATAATCAGAATAGGACACATATAGTAAATATGGTTAATAAATATAGTTATATTTCATCAAAATTCAATTAATTAATTAATCTCATGAATTAAGGTCAAAATAAAACTAATCTCTTCTGGTAATGCTTTAGAAAATAATCTATACTTTGATTTCCATTTTCCATAAAACTCTTTCTCTTCAATTATTCCATAAAAAATGATCATTTTTGTCATATAATGATTATGACAAATAACTTGTCAAATTTAATTCACATAATTAATTTACATATTCTGGCGTCGTACATTTTAAAATGTATTATTAATCACCTTGGAACTTAGCTATAGGTATCTTAATTTTTTTTTTGTATTGTATTAATATAATTTTCTCTCAGGTGTGTAATGTGTAACATGTATTAATAAGATTTTATTTCAGGTGTTATTTCCCATGTCCCTTTTTTTATATTATTACATAGACGGATCTATTTGAGCATGCCATAAGCAACTATGTAATTAGTTTATAGAGAATTTTTTTTAAGGGCACTTGACCCATTTTTATTTTTTTGAATTTTTGTCCTTATGGATTTTAGTATGTGTATAGGTGGGATAGAAAAAGGCATTTAAGTCCTATGAGTTGGCTATCTCTACTATCTGGCCTATACATATGCGATAACAAACTCAAGACTCATGTCAATTATCGAATAATTTTTTATTCCATATAATTTATGTTGAGTCCGAACCTAGAGTCTGCTGTCATAATGCTGAAATCAGTCTACAGACATCTAGTAAACTTACCATTAGCCTACAATAGTCTTTTATTTGAAATTTTGAATACTGATTACATATGTAGATTTTTCCTTCACACGTTTTTATAAGGGTATGACAGCCTTTATAATAACATATAGAGTCAAGTTTACATTGATGCTTGCTCTATTAACTTTCTCTTCTTAGCATTTAATCATGTATTTAAATGTTTTATTGATAGAAATTTATGGTAATTTGCTAGGTATGCTTAGTTATTTTTTGTCTCTTTTTAATTTGGGTATTAGACTTTGAATCCATAATTATGTCAACTGCTACTAAAACTTAGTTTTTGAAAATGTAAACTCATTCTTAAATGTCATTCTTTTAATTGATTATAACATTGCATAATGAATCATCATAAAGAATGTATGATTTTGTTAACTTGAATTTAATGCTAATCCAATATTAAATAATATCATAAATATAACAAATTTATTTTTTATAACTATAATTTGAATAATGAATAATAATAAAATTATTAATGATGATTAATATGAAGTTTACTATAGCTGGTATAATAAATATGATAATTACAATGAATGATTAATAGGTACAATTTTGAGATATGAATGCAATAAAAAGTATTGTTGTTTGAAACGAAAATAATAATTAATAATGATGATTAATGTATGTCACTTCAAAATAAAGTAATATATAAGATATTTTTTATGTATTTTACAAAGAAATTCATAAGGAAATTTAGATGTGATTGAATGAAGATTGGATTTTTATATGGGAATACTTAGAAGGTCAATTGTCATTTAATTTTGTTAGTATTAGTGTACCTTGTGTTAGTTTTAAGTGATTTTGTCTTAAATGTGAGAGAAAAGCCTCCACATGGATGTAGAATTGAATGATTATTGAATTGATTGCCTTGTATTTCTTGTGTTATTGACTTGTATTTCTTGTGTTAGGGACTTGTGACTATGACAATTGACTTAATGAGTGCATCCATGTTTATGTCCATGAATTATTTGCGATATCTTGATTTCTTGTATTAAATCGAAAATAAGTATTGAATTTTTTTATGGTAATTGGATTTCTATAAAATATGTATTGAATTTCCATTGAATATTATTATGTCTGTTTTTGTATCTTTGTACTGTTGATCATGTAATGATTAATCATGTATTACTGAAATGCCTAAGAATTGAATGAAATGTTATAAATGAATGAATTAAATAAATAATTAATTAATAATTGCAGATTAATAAAAAATTTGGTAACCTTTAATAACTTACAAATTGATAGAAAATATGATGGCGTTTATATAAATTTAATTTTGTTGTTAAATTTGGATTAAAATTTTACAGATTAATTAAATACTGTATAATTATGGTAATTTTTGTGAAACAGTTGAATTTTATTGATTTTTTTTGAAGAATTTTAATTTCACTTATAAAATAAAAATACTGATGTCAATTTTTTTATTACATTTAATTGAAACTTGAAATTTAGATTGTGTTATTATAATTTAACTGATAGCAAAAGTTTGGGAAATTTTGTATATTAAATTTTTTTTGAAGCTGAAAGTTGATGTAGATTTAAAACAAACTATAATACTAATTTAATTTTAAGAAATACTTAGTTTAAAAGACTTTAAAAATTTTTCTTGAATAATGTTAAGTAAACTATATTATATTCTATTCTAGCTGATATGCATAGAAATTTTGTACATTTATAGTTCTTGTTAATATACATTTTAGTATATTATGTAATCATCCTTGTATCATTGATTTGATTCTAATTAATTTGATGTAACTTGTCACTAATTTGATTTTTTATATTTTGGATTATATAACTTGAAAAAACAAACAAACATTTTCAACGCAAATAACAACGAATAACGACAAAATAATAATATTCACAAACAAACATTTACAATGCAAATAACATTGAATAGCAACGGAAAAAAAATATTTACAAACGAACATTTACGACGCATATAACAAAAAATAACAACGTATACGTCGATAAAACAGTAAAAGAAACAACAAATTTAAATCATGAAGCTTTTTTCGAAATTAAAAACATTTACAGTGCAACAGTGACTTTGTGATGTCAGGACTAAACTGAGTGCATTTTAGTAACAAATGTCTGTCAGAGTGTGATGATGAGTTGGGCTAAAGTTTTACGAGTTCCACTACCAGAGATGAGGTCATAATTACAACTTGAGATGTGTCATAGGGCATGTCCGCGCCTAATCCAGTTCCTGCCATCTACAACAACATGAATTACCTGGTGGTAATTCCAACTCGTTCCATTCTCAACTTTAGACTCATACATCAGTCACAATTCTATATCCTTTTCCAAATTAATCCTGACAAGCAGCAAATATTTTCCAACATAAAAAAAAATTGTTTAATTTCTGTCAAATAACAAACAATGACAGTGAAACAATCATTCCTTTTCCAAATTAATCCTGACAAGCAGCAACAAAATTTCTTCCTAAAATCCTAACATACTGTTATTTCATGTCAGAAATATTCAGTAAATGTAAATTTATGTGACTATGAGTGAACACAGCACAATAGTAGCAGAGAGATGTTCAACCCAGTTCCAACCATGATGTCCAGCAAAAAACTAATGCCACTCAGATCATAATGACAAAATTTTGTGAAAAAATGTCAGTGGATTTCAATGAACATAGTTTTCATATCAAACTGGATGAACAATCAACTACGATGATATATAATCGGGACTATCAAACCATGATAGTAATAACGTGAACACATCATCGACTGTGACAACATTGCCAAGATTACTTGACATTATGGACTCATTATTTTTTTAAATAAATTTGATTATCATTTGAATTTTTTAAGTGAACTTAAATTTTGTTTTGGATAAATTTTATAATTAATGGAATCTTTTATAAAAACTTGAATTTTATTTTCAATAAATTTTTATGATTAATTGAATTTTTATATAACTTTAAATTTTATTTTAAATCAGTTTGATGATAGAATTTTTTATATAAACTTAAACATTGTTTTAAATCAGTTAAATTCTTTGCTACATTTTAAATCTTTGTTATGCAAACATTCTTTTCTCTTATAATGTTGTATCGTTTACATTTAGGTGGCAAATTGACCACAGAAATAGTAATATTCATTAATATTTGTCAATTTGTTTTATTATATCACAACTTCAATATAAAATTTTAAATTATATAAACATCTCTGATCCTATAATGTTTAGACTTTTGCTGTAACATTTGAATGTAGTTTTCATAAATTTTATGAAATATCATGAAAAAGAACTTTTTATAATATGTCACTTAAAAAAATTCCTGTCATTTGTTTCAAAACTAAATTATTATTATATCTATTTTTGAATCTGTTGTAATACTGTTTATTATCACTCTATAAATTTTTAATTCTTATAAATGAACATTTTTGTAAATTTTGTTTTACATAATTCGTAAATGTAATAGTGAAAAATATTCCTGTGCACAAATATTAATTTTTTGTTAGAGTTTAACTATAATTCCTTTTACAAATGTAAAAATGTTTTCTTTTTTCAAATTTAAATTTTAGCAATTTTTGTATAAATTTTTCAAACAGGAAAATTTTTATCACTAAGGAGGGGGTATTTGTAATGATACATTTTTAGGGTTATAATAATAATGCTTGAGAAATTCTTTATTTCAATTAAAATAATGTTAAAAGTCACAGCTAATAAGTTGACCTAACCTCTTTGTATAGTGTAGTCCATAACGATATATCAACTTAGTGTAATTGAAAACAAGTAATCGAATATGTCTGGAAGGTTATATTATTTTTTCTTGTATCATGATATAATATAATTTCTTTATAATGTTGGGATATTGAAATAGACATTTAATAAAATACAAATTTATGTATTATAATTTAATTTTGTAATTGATTTTATTATTGATATAATAATTATTTTCATCTTACATTTACTTACACAGCACAAATGAAGTAGTCTCCACAGTTTTGTCTAGGTTTGGATTCTCAGAAGCGTATAGGGGGAATGGGATTACCGTGGGAAATAGCTTTGTTTTCCTGTTCACTTGTTCGCTGAATCTTGGTCAAGTCAGTTATGTTATAACTTCTCTTAGATTTTTATAGTTGCAGTGCTTTGAGCAACTAATAATTGAAATGTAACTTTGAAATTTCTTTTTATTAACTTTTTATATTGTGCATCGTGACCAAGATTTATGCATAATTGAAGTTGGAACACCATAACATAAGATAAGTAATAGTATTAAGTTGTAATTGTGTCATGACCGTTTCTTGCCTCGTGTGTCTTATTTTAGGGTGTTCATTAATATGTTTCATATTAATAATTAATATGTTTCATGCTTAGGTTAGGGTGTAACATTCTTTTCTCTTATAATTTTGTATCATTTACATTTAGGTGGCAAATTGACCACAGAAATAAAAGTGTATGTATTTTCAAAATCTGTCTTTATTCGTTCATGAATATAAAACCATCCGTGCCTAATCCAATATCATATCAGAGTTGAGGTACCGATAGCCATATCCTTAGGAACAGTGTTTCAAAGGCCAACCCGCACTTTAGTAAACCTATTGTGAAAAGGGGGCACTGCAAATTGTTAGCCCTGGTGGAACCTTACTCTAAATTACATAATTATAACCTGAAATCAATTCTATATGATATTGGAGAGTGGAGATTTTTGTAATTCATGAACAGGTATTTTCTTAGAAGTAAGAAAATGGCTGACATTCAGGAACATGAAGAACAAGCCAATAACGATCAGCATAGGGAAGAATCAAGTGATACAATCATAATTGAACAGGATAATGATTTGCAAGATTTAAATTTAACTATACAGGATAGTGATGAAACTGAAACTGTGTCGAGTATAGAAAACAAATCAAATGAGATGAGTACTGATTTTAATATGCAAATTCTCCAGAATCATTTACAAAAAATGGGCGAAAAAATATCTCAAGAGTCAAATAGTAATTTACAAAAAATGGGTGAAAAACTAACGCAAGAAATAAACGAAGTGAAAATAGGGTCCAACATCACCAATACTAATTTACATAAATTATTTCAAGAATCCAATAATAATTTACATACATTATCTCAAGAATCAAAAATTAATTTACAACAAATATCTCAACAGATAAATGAAATAAGAACTGAAGCTGAAAAAATAAATAATAAGACAGACGAAAATATTTCTAGATTAGAAAACAGGGTAATTGAAGATGACCTAAGTACCGAAGTTGAGATAAACTGTAGTCAAATTGATGAAAACAAACAAGATCATGTAGTGCTTGAACTGAAATTAGATAAGTTTGTAGGGTGTGGAGAAGGCTCCTGAGAATCCCGTGGACTGCTCATAGGACCAACCAGTCAATATTGCAAGAGCTGAATATAAAAGAAAGGCTTTCAACCTCAATAAAACAGCAAATTCTAGGGTACTTCGGCCACATAAGTAGGAGACCAAACGATAATTTGGAGAAATTGGTTGTGCAGGGAAAGATTGAGGGTGCGAGACCCAGAGGAAGGGCTCCAAAATGATGGCTTGACCAGGTGAAACAGTTCACCGGTATACCTCTAAAGGAAAACGTACAGAATGTGATGGATCGAGACAAGTGGAGGGAAATGACGAGACGCATAAGTTGATATCATGAGATAAACCATAGGATCGCGACACTTCAGGATTGAAGTAACGAGTGATAGTAGTAGTAGTAGTAGTAGGAAAAACAGAGGAAAATAATAATGTATTGCATGAGAAATCCCACAAGTTAGAAACCAATATAACCAATGTAAAAATGTCTTGTGAAACAAAAACGATGCCTGCTTCAAAACAAATTGATGATTTGAATGACAAGGTTTGTCATTCGAAATTCGTAAAGAAATCTATTGTTCGTACATGGTCAGATGACATACGAGAAAATGCACGTATTAGTTTGCAATTTGAGAAATCTGAATATACTAGTAGTGACAATGGAACATGTTTGCTAAGTAAAGTATCAAGCAAAGTATCAATGAAATCAGTATCGGTAAGGTTAGTAAAGCTAATCAGTTCGTGTTCAAACAGTAACATCAGTGCAGCGAACACATAAGACCAATAGAAGGGGCTTCTTGTCGCTGAGGTGAAGCCACTTGTTAGGCGCTCGTCCACTACAAATATGGCGGCGCAGGGATGACTCCCCAAGTGGCGAGCACTTGATAAGCCGGTTTTTGCTATTACCAGTACGGCACGCATTACATCGCCAGCCTGTTTCTTCATAATATAAATTGCTCATTCTTGAGACGGATAAATTATAGAAATGTAATTTCTCAGTTGATCTAATTCTGAAATTTTAATTGTGAGTAGAGGCATTCTGTGATGAATTTTGTTAACAAGGATTACTCAAACTTTACTCGAAAAATAGTTAATTTTCTAATGGAGTGACATTTTTTCACATACCTTCCTATATTATATCCATCATTATATCATATCTGTCATTTGACTGCCACATCCTTTTACTTAACATGAAATAGAACAGTAGGAGAAAGAGAAAACAAAAAGCTGAATT
Organism: Conomelus anceps; assembly: GCA_948455865.1. NCBI lineage: Eukaryota > Metazoa > Arthropoda > Insecta > Hemiptera > Delphacidae > Conomelus > Conomelus anceps. Next base: position 51,998,490 of record OX418216.1, read on the forward strand.
GAACTGGATAATGTATTTACTTTGCAAATCTAGTCACAGTGATCATAAAAGACATCACAAAAACACTATCACAATTATTGTCTTTTGTTATCCTTGTCTAGTCACAACAATAATAATTAATAATATTAATGTTGTTTAACATTCTCACTCATAATTTCTATAAATAGAATAGTCTCTTTCTCTAACACATAGCACAATACATTGCACAATACTCAGTGTCTTCGCGATTGCTTGAAGAATACTTTTTTTTATCAACCCAAAGTTGATCTGGTTGGCGCCCATATAGAAGTTATATCATTCTGGATAGCGAAAGTAGGGTCTTCACAATAGGCTATTTCCCTATTAGACAAAGTAAGTAAACGTTCAACGTTTTGTAGTCATTGATTTATACGATTCAATTTAGTTACATGACTTTAAAGATGAATTTTCATTTTATAATTTCATTGTGTAACAGCATAGTAGAGAAATTAAAAAAGTTGTGACATTTATTTCTATAATAACTCATATTAAAACTGAGTTATATTGTATGTATTATGTATTTTAATGGAGATGACTTTATATTTTAAGAATATTGGCTCATGTTTATATTGTACAGGATATAATGCTCAACATATGATTAATAAAATGAAATAAAAAATTGTTCTAATAAAAATTTTCCTATTTGGATCTTGTTCATTTGCGTTCATAATGGAAAGAATTGAAGGTTAGACTAATTTAATCAATACTTTCCTAAAAACAATCTAACTATAATATTATTACATTACAATAATAAACCTTCAAGGAAGTATTGAATCAAACACAAGAAATAAGTGATGAATTGGCTTTGTGGTTCTGGATGCACAAGCCGGCTGATGACAGCGCACCATCCCGATCGCACTTCAACCTAACATTGTATCCAAAGTATAGGTTGCATTTTAAAATAAAAATCATGAAAAAAAAATTCAGTTATTTCTGTACAACTTTCTTGCTTTGATCACATCTCTACCCAAAAGATGAAATTTTTGGTAGCCGACTCACTTTTTTATGTCATGTTTGAAACTCGGACAAAAATTATAACTTTAAACAACTAATTAAAATTTATAGAGGTAACTATTAACTTTTATAATGCCACTGTTATCTTCAGAAACTAATTGTCTATACTCATGCCAAGTTTGAAAGTTATATCTTAATCCTAAGTGTGTTAAACTGCAGTTTATTTGGAGAGCGCGCATTGAAATTTTCTGCTCTTGAAAACACGATTTCGTCTTTCTATCCACTACATGGATGGCAGACGGCTTCACCTCCTGTATGCTACGCTAGTACATACGCCCCTTCTATTGGTCTTATGGTTCGTTGCATCAGTGAGGGAACCAAGATGATTAATGATTTTGGGCATAGGCGCTATGACTATGCAGTTCCATATTTGTTTGACCAGCTGTCCTGCTGCAATACCGTAATTCACAGAATCTTGCTATTCAACCTATCATTTAATTATAGCTGTATTGTGTCGGCCTCCGAATAGCACAATGGATCCCATAACGTTCTATTTTAAAGCCTAAACTTGGCCCTAATATTTCAAGATTCTATGAATTTTCATTCAATGAATTACTCACCTATTATCTATATTCTACTCTTTACTGTCAAATCCTTCTTTCATATAAAATACTCTTTTGTAATGCTTTAGACAATAGTAATCTATACTTTGGTTTCCAGTTTTCAATAAAAACAATTTTTCCTTCATTTCTTCCATATAAAAATAATCAGAATAGGACACATATAGTAAATATGGTTAATAAATATAGTTATATTTCATCAAAATTCAATTAATTAATTAATCTCATGAATTAAGGTCAAAATAAAACTAATCTCTTCTGGTAATGCTTTAGAAAATAATCTATACTTTGATTTCCATTTTCCATAAAACTCTTTCTCTTCAATTATTCCATAAAAAATGATCATTTTTGTCATATAATGATTATGACAAATAACTTGTCAAATTTAATTCACATAATTAATTTACATATTCTGGCGTCGTACATTTTAAAATGTATTATTAATCACCTTGGAACTTAGCTATAGGTATCTTAATTTTTTTTTTGTATTGTATTAATATAATTTTCTCTCAGGTGTGTAATGTGTAACATGTATTAATAAGATTTTATTTCAGGTGTTATTTCCCATGTCCCTTTTTTTATATTATTACATAGACGGATCTATTTGAGCATGCCATAAGCAACTATGTAATTAGTTTATAGAGAATTTTTTTTAAGGGCACTTGACCCATTTTTATTTTTTTGAATTTTTGTCCTTATGGATTTTAGTATGTGTATAGGTGGGATAGAAAAAGGCATTTAAGTCCTATGAGTTGGCTATCTCTACTATCTGGCCTATACATATGCGATAACAAACTCAAGACTCATGTCAATTATCGAATAATTTTTTATTCCATATAATTTATGTTGAGTCCGAACCTAGAGTCTGCTGTCATAATGCTGAAATCAGTCTACAGACATCTAGTAAACTTACCATTAGCCTACAATAGTCTTTTATTTGAAATTTTGAATACTGATTACATATGTAGATTTTTCCTTCACACGTTTTTATAAGGGTATGACAGCCTTTATAATAACATATAGAGTCAAGTTTACATTGATGCTTGCTCTATTAACTTTCTCTTCTTAGCATTTAATCATGTATTTAAATGTTTTATTGATAGAAATTTATGGTAATTTGCTAGGTATGCTTAGTTATTTTTTGTCTCTTTTTAATTTGGGTATTAGACTTTGAATCCATAATTATGTCAACTGCTACTAAAACTTAGTTTTTGAAAATGTAAACTCATTCTTAAATGTCATTCTTTTAATTGATTATAACATTGCATAATGAATCATCATAAAGAATGTATGATTTTGTTAACTTGAATTTAATGCTAATCCAATATTAAATAATATCATAAATATAACAAATTTATTTTTTATAACTATAATTTGAATAATGAATAATAATAAAATTATTAATGATGATTAATATGAAGTTTACTATAGCTGGTATAATAAATATGATAATTACAATGAATGATTAATAGGTACAATTTTGAGATATGAATGCAATAAAAAGTATTGTTGTTTGAAACGAAAATAATAATTAATAATGATGATTAATGTATGTCACTTCAAAATAAAGTAATATATAAGATATTTTTTATGTATTTTACAAAGAAATTCATAAGGAAATTTAGATGTGATTGAATGAAGATTGGATTTTTATATGGGAATACTTAGAAGGTCAATTGTCATTTAATTTTGTTAGTATTAGTGTACCTTGTGTTAGTTTTAAGTGATTTTGTCTTAAATGTGAGAGAAAAGCCTCCACATGGATGTAGAATTGAATGATTATTGAATTGATTGCCTTGTATTTCTTGTGTTATTGACTTGTATTTCTTGTGTTAGGGACTTGTGACTATGACAATTGACTTAATGAGTGCATCCATGTTTATGTCCATGAATTATTTGCGATATCTTGATTTCTTGTATTAAATCGAAAATAAGTATTGAATTTTTTTATGGTAATTGGATTTCTATAAAATATGTATTGAATTTCCATTGAATATTATTATGTCTGTTTTTGTATCTTTGTACTGTTGATCATGTAATGATTAATCATGTATTACTGAAATGCCTAAGAATTGAATGAAATGTTATAAATGAATGAATTAAATAAATAATTAATTAATAATTGCAGATTAATAAAAAATTTGGTAACCTTTAATAACTTACAAATTGATAGAAAATATGATGGCGTTTATATAAATTTAATTTTGTTGTTAAATTTGGATTAAAATTTTACAGATTAATTAAATACTGTATAATTATGGTAATTTTTGTGAAACAGTTGAATTTTATTGATTTTTTTTGAAGAATTTTAATTTCACTTATAAAATAAAAATACTGATGTCAATTTTTTTATTACATTTAATTGAAACTTGAAATTTAGATTGTGTTATTATAATTTAACTGATAGCAAAAGTTTGGGAAATTTTGTATATTAAATTTTTTTTGAAGCTGAAAGTTGATGTAGATTTAAAACAAACTATAATACTAATTTAATTTTAAGAAATACTTAGTTTAAAAGACTTTAAAAATTTTTCTTGAATAATGTTAAGTAAACTATATTATATTCTATTCTAGCTGATATGCATAGAAATTTTGTACATTTATAGTTCTTGTTAATATACATTTTAGTATATTATGTAATCATCCTTGTATCATTGATTTGATTCTAATTAATTTGATGTAACTTGTCACTAATTTGATTTTTTATATTTTGGATTATATAACTTGAAAAAACAAACAAACATTTTCAACGCAAATAACAACGAATAACGACAAAATAATAATATTCACAAACAAACATTTACAATGCAAATAACATTGAATAGCAACGGAAAAAAAATATTTACAAACGAACATTTACGACGCATATAACAAAAAATAACAACGTATACGTCGATAAAACAGTAAAAGAAACAACAAATTTAAATCATGAAGCTTTTTTCGAAATTAAAAACATTTACAGTGCAACAGTGACTTTGTGATGTCAGGACTAAACTGAGTGCATTTTAGTAACAAATGTCTGTCAGAGTGTGATGATGAGTTGGGCTAAAGTTTTACGAGTTCCACTACCAGAGATGAGGTCATAATTACAACTTGAGATGTGTCATAGGGCATGTCCGCGCCTAATCCAGTTCCTGCCATCTACAACAACATGAATTACCTGGTGGTAATTCCAACTCGTTCCATTCTCAACTTTAGACTCATACATCAGTCACAATTCTATATCCTTTTCCAAATTAATCCTGACAAGCAGCAAATATTTTCCAACATAAAAAAAAATTGTTTAATTTCTGTCAAATAACAAACAATGACAGTGAAACAATCATTCCTTTTCCAAATTAATCCTGACAAGCAGCAACAAAATTTCTTCCTAAAATCCTAACATACTGTTATTTCATGTCAGAAATATTCAGTAAATGTAAATTTATGTGACTATGAGTGAACACAGCACAATAGTAGCAGAGAGATGTTCAACCCAGTTCCAACCATGATGTCCAGCAAAAAACTAATGCCACTCAGATCATAATGACAAAATTTTGTGAAAAAATGTCAGTGGATTTCAATGAACATAGTTTTCATATCAAACTGGATGAACAATCAACTACGATGATATATAATCGGGACTATCAAACCATGATAGTAATAACGTGAACACATCATCGACTGTGACAACATTGCCAAGATTACTTGACATTATGGACTCATTATTTTTTTAAATAAATTTGATTATCATTTGAATTTTTTAAGTGAACTTAAATTTTGTTTTGGATAAATTTTATAATTAATGGAATCTTTTATAAAAACTTGAATTTTATTTTCAATAAATTTTTATGATTAATTGAATTTTTATATAACTTTAAATTTTATTTTAAATCAGTTTGATGATAGAATTTTTTATATAAACTTAAACATTGTTTTAAATCAGTTAAATTCTTTGCTACATTTTAAATCTTTGTTATGCAAACATTCTTTTCTCTTATAATGTTGTATCGTTTACATTTAGGTGGCAAATTGACCACAGAAATAGTAATATTCATTAATATTTGTCAATTTGTTTTATTATATCACAACTTCAATATAAAATTTTAAATTATATAAACATCTCTGATCCTATAATGTTTAGACTTTTGCTGTAACATTTGAATGTAGTTTTCATAAATTTTATGAAATATCATGAAAAAGAACTTTTTATAATATGTCACTTAAAAAAATTCCTGTCATTTGTTTCAAAACTAAATTATTATTATATCTATTTTTGAATCTGTTGTAATACTGTTTATTATCACTCTATAAATTTTTAATTCTTATAAATGAACATTTTTGTAAATTTTGTTTTACATAATTCGTAAATGTAATAGTGAAAAATATTCCTGTGCACAAATATTAATTTTTTGTTAGAGTTTAACTATAATTCCTTTTACAAATGTAAAAATGTTTTCTTTTTTCAAATTTAAATTTTAGCAATTTTTGTATAAATTTTTCAAACAGGAAAATTTTTATCACTAAGGAGGGGGTATTTGTAATGATACATTTTTAGGGTTATAATAATAATGCTTGAGAAATTCTTTATTTCAATTAAAATAATGTTAAAAGTCACAGCTAATAAGTTGACCTAACCTCTTTGTATAGTGTAGTCCATAACGATATATCAACTTAGTGTAATTGAAAACAAGTAATCGAATATGTCTGGAAGGTTATATTATTTTTTCTTGTATCATGATATAATATAATTTCTTTATAATGTTGGGATATTGAAATAGACATTTAATAAAATACAAATTTATGTATTATAATTTAATTTTGTAATTGATTTTATTATTGATATAATAATTATTTTCATCTTACATTTACTTACACAGCACAAATGAAGTAGTCTCCACAGTTTTGTCTAGGTTTGGATTCTCAGAAGCGTATAGGGGGAATGGGATTACCGTGGGAAATAGCTTTGTTTTCCTGTTCACTTGTTCGCTGAATCTTGGTCAAGTCAGTTATGTTATAACTTCTCTTAGATTTTTATAGTTGCAGTGCTTTGAGCAACTAATAATTGAAATGTAACTTTGAAATTTCTTTTTATTAACTTTTTATATTGTGCATCGTGACCAAGATTTATGCATAATTGAAGTTGGAACACCATAACATAAGATAAGTAATAGTATTAAGTTGTAATTGTGTCATGACCGTTTCTTGCCTCGTGTGTCTTATTTTAGGGTGTTCATTAATATGTTTCATATTAATAATTAATATGTTTCATGCTTAGGTTAGGGTGTAACATTCTTTTCTCTTATAATTTTGTATCATTTACATTTAGGTGGCAAATTGACCACAGAAATAAAAGTGTATGTATTTTCAAAATCTGTCTTTATTCGTTCATGAATATAAAACCATCCGTGCCTAATCCAATATCATATCAGAGTTGAGGTACCGATAGCCATATCCTTAGGAACAGTGTTTCAAAGGCCAACCCGCACTTTAGTAAACCTATTGTGAAAAGGGAGCACTGCACATTGAACAAATTCTAGTATGAAATGTTTTACAATGAAATATCAATAAATAAATAATTCAATTGAATTATAAAATAATATAATAAATTGTCATAGTATTCAGTAGGCTATATATTCGAAGCAACTGTGATTTAGGAACAATTTATTCATTTATTTTATTAATATATTTTAATAGAAATAATATTAACCTTAATGATATTGATACAAATTATACTGATCAAAAGAAACATTGATTAATAATTAACTTTTCATGTGAAATTTAACGACATGCAGTCAAATATTTGTTAAGAATAAGTATAATAACTCACTTAATCTGGCCGAGTACTTTCGAATCTATGAGATCCATCTTCAGAGGCTCCTAGATCATCATGTCAGTTTTTTGGTTAGAAGTGTTGTGGTTTTTGTAAAATATGATCAAAAAGCTTGTGAGATTTAAAATTTAGTTGTTCATTGAGAATGTTTTGTTTATTGTGTGTGGTGTGTTTGTATATTTCAAATTGTTCCAAGGTGTTGAGTTCGTGTCCTTCAGATTTTATGTGTAGAATGTGTAGGTTGGTACTGATGTCGGTAAAAGTGTGTCCAGTTTGAATGATATGGTCGGCAAAATTCGATTCAGCTTTGGATGTCAGGGCTTGAAAGTGTTCCTTGTAACGTTGTTTGAATGTGCGGCCTGTTTGTCCTATGTAGAATTTGTTACAATCAGAGCAGTTTAGTTTGTAGATCCCTGGGAGATCGTATTTGTTTGTGTTCAGTGTGGTTTTGAGTGTAAGTGCATTTTTTATTTTGTTTTTTGTTCTGAATGAGATGGTGTGGCCGGCTTTTTTGAAGATTTTTGCTAGTCTGTGTGATTGTGGATTAATGTATGTCATTGTGATGTATTTTTTGTCAGTGGTGTTGGTGTTTTGTTTCTTATTTTATGATTGAGTTTGTCAATTAGGTCGTGTTTGTAGCCGTTTTCTTGTGCTAGGTATTTTATTGTATTTAGTTCAGTGTGGTAATTGTCGGTGGAAAGCGGTGTGTTGTTACCTAGCACAAGAAAACGGCTACAAACACGACCTAATTGACAAACTCAATCATAAAATAAGAAACAAAACACCAACACCACTGACAAAAAATACATCACAATGACATACATTAATCCACAATCACACAGACTAGCAAAAATCTTCAAAAAAGCCGGCCACACCATCTCATTCAGAACAAAAAACAAAATAAAAAATGCACTTACACTCAAAACCACACTGAACACAAACAAATACGATCTCCCAGGGATCTACAAACTAAACTGCTCTGATTGTAACTAATTCTACATAGGACAAACAGGCCGCACATTCAAACAACGTTACAAGGAACACTTTCAAGCCCTGACATCCAAAGCTGAATCGAATTTTGCCGACCATATCATTCAAACTGGACACACTTTTACCGACATCAGTACCAACCTACACATTCTACACATAAAATCTAAAGGACACGAACTCAACACCTTGGAACAATTTGAAATATACAAACACACCACACACAATAAACAAAACATTCTCAATGAACAACTAAATTTTAAATCTCACAAGCTTTTTGATCATATTTTACAAAAACCACAACACTTCTAACCAAAAAACTGACATGATGATCTAGGAGCCTCTGAAGATGGATCTCATAGATTCGAAAGTACTCGGCCAGATTAAGTGAGTTATTATACTTATTCTTAACAAATATTTGACTGCATGTCGTTAAATTTCACATGAAAAGTTAATATTAACAACGCAGTTCGTCATGGAACAAGAAATCCAGAGATTAATGATTATCACCATCACATCATATTAAATATATAAAGCGAAATATAACTTTTATTTTTGTAGCAAAATCGTTGATAACTTTGGAGAAGTAAAGATGGGTAATGCTGTTTTTGATGGACATAATTTTTGATTATTATTTTGTTGTGCAAAAACATTGTAACTGTGCAGTGACTTTTGTATTTCTACATCAGTCACCACTACAGATTCTGTCAACGAGCGCCGTGACTTATCTTATCTGAGTTACAGATAGCGGCGCTAACCGTTCGGACGTATCACTTCCCATAGTTATATGATGTATAATATTTTCCCCCTTGGAAAATACTTTATCCGCCACTGATTTTAGACAAATGTTTTTTTTTTTAATTCTTGTTTGTAGGGTATTCCATATTCCCAGGCGTTTCAGCCCCCCCCCCCTTGGAAAGATCCTGGTTCCACCACTGGTTGATAGCGTAGGGTTAGCGTAGGTTTATGAAATCTCTTTATTATCTTATATTATTATGATTATTTCTATCTAATGTTTTTGTGAGTTATTTGAGAGTTAATCAATAATAATCTTATAATGTAATAACTTGGCAGCCCCAGGAGCCAGCCTTATTCGCAAGCCTATAAAGCCGGCCCTGACTATATATCAAAACCTGAAAACAAAACCTGATGAAGAAAAATCTTACAAATCATTGAAAAGTTATAAGAATTTTTTTAGATATTCAAATAAATTTTTATTAATTCCACAATCTTATGCCCGGTTTCTCAGTCGTTCAATAAATATATTTTATCGGTTCGATAACTCTATTGAATCCATAAACATGATAATTGCGTTTCTTGAACAGCCAATAAACTTATCGAATCGATAACTCTCTCAATAAACTATAGTGCCAAAATCCTGCCTATAAATATTTATCGAATCGTTAAATGAACAGTTGATGGTAATGTTTGATAAATTAGTGTTTGAAGTTTTGTTATGATTTGTGAGCCAGGTAGTGTTTGTGTTAGTTAAAAAAATGGATCTCGATTTAATTAGGTACAGAAGCCATTCAGACTATATTTGAGCTTTGAGCGTTATATTTGGCTCATTGCGCATTAATCTTTTTCATATGCTGGCAAATCAGGACATTTTGCAAACAAAGTGATATTTTCAAAATTCATCGGTTTCCCAATGTAATTGGGTGCATAGCTGCACTCACATAAAAATACCGTCTCCTGGTGGCCAAGACGCAGAGCTGTGAAAAAATAGGAAATTATATTTATCTATTAATGTGCAAGCAATCTGCAATGCCCAATTTTTATTTGCTTTTCACGGAAATCACTGCCAGATGGAGGGGTTCTGTTCACGATAGCACCAAATTAATTAGATCCATACGTGCTGACTTGGAAAGTGGGTTGTATCGGGGCAGCAGCTGCTACCTACTTGGGGATAGTGGACATCCATGCAGGAATGTCTCCGTACTCTCTTCTACATCCTGCGAATGATGCGTAAAGGAGATACATTCATAACTGTGCCCACATTCAAACGAGGAATACCATAGAGACTATTTTTGCAGTTTGGAAACGCAGATTTCCCTGCTTATCAGTGAGTTTAAGGACAAAGATTGATACATTAACAATTATAACAGCAACGGCTATTCTTCATAATATTTCAATTCAAAGAAAGAACAGGTTTAATGGACAATTTGGAAGTGATGGAAGAGTTTGACAAAATTGAAATAGAAGGAGCACAAAATCAATTTGCTGTTCGAGACAATGTGATCAATTTTAATTCATGTGTGATTAATATGTTAATTTTTAGAAATTAGCCTCTGTTTTGAAATTTTCACATTCTATATTCTGTCGGTCAAACATTTTTTTGAAAACAAAAAATTTGATTGAAACAAAAATATGTCATTGTATTCCCTAAGGGAACCTTTAGTTCTAATAAAATTTTTGGAAATGTCAGATTCCTATGAGCCCAACCGAGAATAAACCATTCACCTACAATCAAACCCCCATCATTGAATCTTCTATATCAATAAGTGAGTGAGTAATTCCAGAGTTGCTAATTTAATTACTTTGAAGAACTTTTACATGAAGTAGCGATAACTCAAATATTCCTGCATTGCAACATGTGCTGCTCCCCGTGGACGAGTTTTCTATCCGTAGAGTGCCGACAATTCAAGTATTCCCGCACTGCAACAGTGCTGCTCCCCGTGTTGAAATCATTGACGCGTGGCGCTATCTCAGAATTAAATCACTAACTAGAAAATCCGCAAGCGACGTGATCAATCTGGTTGTTTCTGTAATCTGTGCCGCTGGTAACCATCATTCAATTATAGTTTTACACAAAGAAATAGAAGTATTTCAGCTAGTTATAAACACTGAACAGTTATTAGTTATAAAGTATATAAAACTAAGGAAAACATATAAAATTATAAAGTTAGAGAAGAGAAAGAAGAACGCTCATGATAAAAATATACATTTAATTAATTTAATAAGCTCAACTTGAAAATAAATTGCTAGCTATCCAGTTTTCTGAAGTCCATTATACCCCTATTATGCTGTTACATATATTATATAAACGTCTTGATGCTGTCCTCTGTCGACAAAACTTAGTATGTGTGAAACAAGCCTTAGGGCAGCTATTCTGAATTATTTACTGAACGACTGAGAAACCCAGCATAATAATAAGATAACTCACCCTGACAATGCATCTTTATGTAGAAGCACCACTGATACTCCCACCAGATAGTACAGAAAGTTGTCGAAAATCCATGCAAAGACAATGTCCATGGCCATGGCACAGTAATGGCGGTGCGAGGTGTCGAACCATCTCTTGCCACCATGCAATGGATCGTAGCTGGTCGACGTGAACAGTTCAGGTCTCCACGCGATCGAACAAATTATTTTCGGATCAGCTGATCGAAGCTGAAAAAAGACAAATTATCTCATAAATTTTATTACTGGAAAGATGATCAAAAGCTGGGCATTCACGTTCCAACTTTTAGTACGACTTGCAGTACTGCTAGTAGTACTGCTAGATGGATAGTCGACTCCACTCATGATCCTACTTGCAATCCAACTTTATTCCTAGTCAGCTGTGAGCATCGCTCTCGAGCCGAAAAATATAACCGAAGTTGCCCGATGCTAGCCGAACTTGCCCGAAGGTCAAGCACTGACTGAGATAAGTTGGACAACTTTGATCCGACTCCCCCACACACGCTCCAACACCGTCGACATTTGGAAGTCGTCCCTCTAGAATTCAGACTATCATTCATGGCCCGTTTTCGGATCCAACCTTGGAGGATGGACTGCAAGTAGTACTGCAAATCGGAACGTGAATGCCCAGCTTTATATACACGGTGTCCTGCAAAAGTCTTAGAGCCTTATTGTACAGAGCCACTGCAGTCGCTGTCACGCGGCCGCCATAGATGCTCAGACCAGCCACTTCAAGCGATATGTGCTATGTATATGAAGCTTATTATACTGAGTTGCAGCTGAGTCCATGCCCCCTATAGTCACGGCCACTGACTCGAGTCGCCTACCCTCGCTTCTAGTGGCAAGCCCGTGCGACTGTCACCTTGGCAGCAGATCATTGTTTGCTATGTCGCCGACAACGACCACAGTTTCATGGCTTTTAAGAGCCTTATTATATAGGGCCACTGCAGTCACGGTCGCTTGTCACAATTTAAGCACAGTAAATTTTAATTTTATTTAAATTCTAATCACACGGTCAGCTGGTGTAATTTAGCATAAAATTGTGTTATAAACTTAAAAAACACTTTTAAATGGAAATTGACTCACGTTATGGCGTGACGGCCGTTTCGCTCTGTTGTCTAGAGCATCATCAGACGACCCACAGTACACTCAGTGTCACGCCATAACGTGAGTCAATTTCCATTTAAGTGTTTTTTAAGTTTATAATACATATTAGTGGAAACAAGATGGATCTTCAACATCATAATTTCGCCGAGAGGACAACATTGATCCATACCTACAGGGAGTGTACTGTGGGTCGTCTGATGATGCTCTAGACAACAGAGCGAAACGGCCGTCACGCCATAACGTGAGTCAATTTCCATTTAAAAGTGTTTTTTAAGTTTATAATACATATTAGTGGAAACAAGATGGATCTTCAACATCATAAAATTGTGGCACGCAACCGCGACTGCAGTGTCTTTGTATAGTCATTATAGTCTAGAATCTTAGTCAATTTCTTATTATTCAAATTGATGTACTTTTGCTTGATTGGGAAATAATTGACATTTTTGTACTAGCTTGTCATCATTTGGAGGATAAGTTTGTATGTAGTTTAATGTAGTTACGCTATGTGATTAGTTTCAGATCATAATTACAAATAGAGATCACTATCAAATTATTTTGGGAGATGTTGCAGTTTTATTAAATTGACATTTTGAATTCGGAACGATGTTGTGGCTTGCACAGGCGACTGCTGTGGCCAGCCTCGGCTACAATCTTGTGGCGCCCGACCACGACAGCAGCGGCTCTGTATAATAAGGCTCCAAGACCCCAAAATCTGAGGTTCTACATCAAATTTCTGGTGAAAAATGTCCAGTAAACATAACTCTCGTTTTCGAGAAATATCGATGCTTCAAATATATCTACCTCCTGCCATTAAATGGTTCATAACTGAAAAACTAATCATCCGATTGGAATTCTAAAACTATTGTTGGAAAGAGAAGGACGTTTCACAAAGAATCAATCTACTTTACTTAATGGTCTAGTCCGTTGGAATATGAATAAATGAATAAACCCCTGAACTACATCATTTACAATTTTTATCAGTGATCAAAGTTAAAAAAGTAGATTTTTTCTATTTTACGCCAAAATTTCAAACAGATTTATCTAGAATATTTAAGAGGAGCACATAACTACTAGTAACTAAGTACTAGTAACTTACATAAAAAACAACTCAAATTCATATGCTCTCAGATGAGTCAAAAATTATTTAGTGTACATTGTTGCATGGCATGAGATCGCAAATTATGATTGTTATCAACTGAGGAAAAATAAAGAAATTTTTTGGCCAGTTTTATCGTTTCAATGAGAAAAAAGGCGCTGGAAAGGTTTTTAAGAATGAACTGAAAAAATACCTGGGGCCCGTTTCACGAAAGTCACAAGTTACAAAGTAACAATTTCACTAGTACAAGCGTTTACTTTTTAGATCATCTGTTACTAGATAATTTTCTTATCTTCTTTCTCTCCCCGATTTGTAATCGAAATCTAATCTTGATCTAGGTTAGATCTATTCCTAAATTTTGGTTAGGTCATCAACTTATTATTCGAAAATTTATTTAAAACGGAGGGAAAAACAAGTGCTGAAAGCAATTTTAGAAAATAGAGAAATATTGTTTCGGGCCTTCTCTGATACATTAACCAAAGAAAAGAAGACAGAGATTTGACCATAACATGATGTGTCAAAGGCTGAAATATTTCATTTTCAAATTCCATAACTATATTTACTCAAATATTTGCAGGCTGATCTATTTCGCTTATACTCAATCAGTCTTGCAATATGGGATCAGGGCTAGGGGTGGACCGGTGAATTCACATTTCAGGAAGATTTTTGCAATTCAGAAAAATATTATACAAGCTCCATTAGGGAGACCTAGATTGTACTCAACAAGATACCTATTTTCTTAGAATGTAACGTTTTAACGGTTAGAGAATTGTTTATAAAAAACTTACGCTTTACATAAATATAAATAAAACATTTTCTACAGTCCATGATCCACCGTTTAATCTTAGGCCAGTCTCAATTACTTTCGAGTATATTGAATTACTTAAATTAAATTAAATTTGTGTAGGCTAAAAGACAATTCAAGTTTACTGCTTCTAAACTAATAAATATTATCCCCACAGTATTTATTCAATGTAAATTGAATAAAACACTAAACAGGAAGATAGATAAGTGGATTTTGTCCAGCAACGTTACAGAATTAATATTTAAAAGAACTTTTATTCCACCACACCTTTCCAGAAGAAATAGTATTGCTCTATTATTCTATCACATTCTTTTCTCTTTAGGCTACTAAAGAATGATTTTATTAATCTCTATATATAAAAATGAATGTCTGTCTGTATGTATGTATGTATGTATGTATGTATGTGTGTTCCCTATAGACTCCAAAACTACTTGACAGATCTGCATGAAACTTTGGGAATATGTTGTGTGAATATTGGGGATGGTTTCTGACCATAAATTTCAATAGGGGAGCTAATAATTATTATTAATTAATCCATTTTATAGACCTAACCTACTGAACTTGCCAGCCAAACAGCTTAAAGGAACAGCTGATATAAGTCAACAGTTTTTAATCATATGGCAGGCCCCTAGTGGCGTTATTTACGCTGTCTTTGAACAGCAAAAGACTTTGCACTTTACATGTAGGCTACCGTGCAGTCGGAGCCTTGCAATATGTAGGAAACATATGACTGGGTATGATGAAATGTAATTATGCCAGGTTGATGACATCTGTTAACCAATGAAGCTAGAAATTGAAATGCAGCCTCAGCGGGAGGTGGCGAATAATAAAATAAAAAACCTAGCTTCTACCCTTATAGTCATAGGAGGTTTAAATTTGAAATGTTTCTTCATTCAGAGGTGGTGATTAAGAAAACAACGAAGCCTCTATGATCAGCTGGAAGAGCGCTAGGACTAACTTCTTTCCTAATTTTAAATGTAACCTCAGCGGGAGGTGGCGAATAATAAAATCAAGGAGAATTTTTATGAGAATGCAGCATCGCGCGTTGGGCCAGCTAGTATAATATGTAATAAGACATTAACGTTAGATATTAATAAGACATAATCATGTTAGTGAGATTGTATCTCGGTTTCTTTTCTTTTCGTTTCTTCTTGTTATGTATAGTAATAACAAAAATTATAGCGCAGTTTAATCATATCGTTAAACTATATTTTCAAATACAGTAACCTCAAAAGCAAATTGTAGGCTAAATCAATAACAAAACTAAAAGACTGGTGAACTTCGTTCGTGAAGCACTAGTAATTCAGAAAAGTAACAAGTTCACCGAAATTCACCAGTGAATATGTAACTTGTGACTTTCGTGAAACTGGCCCCTGATAGAGATGATTCTATGGAACTATTCTATTGATGAGTTTTATGCTTGCCACAACGACGGCGTTTGATAAACTGACTAAAACAAGACTAACATACTTATGATTATATTTTAGAAATCTAGACTATAGGCGAAGTTGTCTATTTTTCAAAATATTTTCCATTGTTTGGTACTAATAGAGCAAATTGTGTTAAATAATGTAAACTATCTGACACAATTCGTATTGTTTATTTACAATAATGAATAAAGAATAATTTGATTGATTGATAGGAATACTCATTAATAAATCAAGTTATTGCATTTGAATTTGAGATGGATAGCCTTAACTATTGTGGTATAATAGTATTCAGCCCAAACCACCACCTTCATTCTTAATTCCTTGAGTTGGACTACTTCAACACAAGGGATAGGAAAGTCCGAATAAGTAAATGTATGCTACATTCTAGATTTCAATAAATCGCAAACACTCACCTTATACAAAATAATAGCATTGAATGAAGACACCATTGCCATTGTATATAATTGCGGGTGGCTCTTGTAGGCTTCTAGCACAGTGTTCACCATCTGAAAAATTTAAAAGAGGTTAGTAAGGATGTTGGAAAAAATAAATGAGATGGAAAATAGAAATATTAGCTCACATAGTGGTAGAACTACCATGAGAATTAGTAGAAAGCCGTGCAAATTTTAATACCTATACTCTTTTATCAGGGGGCAGTTGCGTACGGTAGCGATTTAAAAATTATGATTAAAATCATAGAAAGATAGCAGTGACTACAAATACGAGTGTTAATAAAATTTTTACTTTCTTTGTAGATGAGAAGGTGATATTGTGGAAGATATACATAAAGAATAATAAGACATGAAGTTGTCACAACGACATTTATTGAAAACAGTGAGATACTAGTTTCGGTTGTTATATATTTATCAATCTCAAACAAACTAAAACTAAAGTACAGAGTAGCTTAATATATACTAAACAGGGAACTATACTATTGGCTGAGGGAGAAAGTGCCTCTAATAGGCTGATCTTCATTGAAGGCCTGTGATTGGCAGAAGGTCAATGTTTTTCTCTCTTTTTACTAAACACAGACACAGGTGTATTGTTTATGTGTCATACTGATCAAAAATGTAATGCAACATATAGTGTGCTGTAAATTTATTTTCAATAAATTGATTAATTACAAACAAATAGAAACAAAAAATGAAAATTAAATTTTCACGCAAGATATACAATTTTCGCCGCATTACAGTGTTTTCAAAATTATTATTGGAATATAGCTTAAAGCTATCTATCTCAATGTTGATATTGCATAACCAAGAAACTTATATTTGTGAGTAGTATCGTATGCGTTTCAGGACCTGTGTCCCATCCTCAGAGAACAGAGGTTACATACTCCTGATAAGCGTCCGATTCTATTCACAAATAATGCAACTTATATTGTAAACAGTTCTTTTAAAGATAATCAAAGAGTTAATTGAATATTATTGATTTAAATTATTATTTCATTGTGAGTTTTAGATACTAAGACAAAGTTTTCAATAACTATTAGAAAAGCCAACAGTAAGTTGAAACCAAATATTCGTATCTTACCTCATCTTTAGTGTCTTTTATGTCGATGATAAGCTTCATGTTAGACTCCATGCAGAAAGCAATACACTCATCAAAGGTTGGTATTCTGACATCAGCAAACGTATGTCTAGAAAAATAAGAGCAAAATAAGTTACAATGTTCAAACCCCCTCACGGGATTCTAAGATATTATAGTTCAAAAATGTACAATATAACTTACTTTGCTTGAAAAATCAAGAAGCTCAATTCGGTAGCATACGGCTCGGCTTGAAACAGCTCGTTTAAACGGAGAAACTCATTGCAATAAAGCACTTTCTTAGACCTATATAGATTCTTGCTACACGAGTACAGACGACTCTATCGCTCTAGCTAGAGCGCTAAATCGCAATAAGTATTTTTTGTTGCTGGTGGAGCCCACATGAGTCTAAGAATTGTGCATTGGCGAAGAGAGGATAGTTATGATACAATGGTGAACTTGAAGTTTTATGTGGGTTCCGAACCACCGGGTAAGTGATAATAAACCAGATAACGTCGTGTTATTTATGCCGGTTACTCTTCCAAGCACAGTCCCGAGCACACGTGAATGAACATTACGTCGCCTTGACACTGCGCTTGGTGAGCTGCCATCGCATCAGTACATTCGTTTAGATCTTTAGATTGTAATATAGGGAATATTGAGAGTGTTATATTATTGATATTTATTAATGCTTTTAAAGGCTGTTTCATAAAAATATGTCATTGGAATGTTCTGTAAGAGGAGAGAGTAAGGAGATACGTGTGAGACGAGGCTTGATACAAGGTGACGTTCCATCAGCCAAAATATTTAATGCCGTTCTAGAAACAGCCTTTAAAAATTTAGAATGGCAAGATAAGGGTATAAATATCAATGGTAAGAGGCTAAACTGTTTATTTGCCGACGATATCGTGCTTATAGGAAGAAGTGCCAATGAAGTCAGAAATATGATGGAGGAACTGTTGGAAGAAACTAAACAAGTAGGCCTAAAAGTCAAAGGTTAAGTAAGAGCTTCAATTGTCAAGAAGACAGAACACTTCATTTGAGTCAAGGAAGAACCATTGAGAATGTCAACAGCTTCATATACTTGGGGCAAAGAATTGGAAAAGACGGTCAATGGGGAGAAATCACAAGAAGAGTTGCTTTGGGATGGTCAATGTTTAAAAAATTCAACCATCTTTTCCGTTCCACAGTATCAATGGAAAACAAAAGAAGATTGTTTCAGATGTGTATTATACCAGTTATGTTGTATGGCTGCGTAACATGGACCTTGACAGAGAAAATTATCAAGAAAATGAGAACCAGTATGAGAGCGATGCAAAGAATAATGCTTGGAGTAACAAGGAGAGAAAGGAAGACAAAACTATGGATTACAAAGGAGACAATGGTAGAGGATATAGGACGAGTAATAGTAGAACGGAAATGGAACTGGGCAGGACATATAGTGAGAACGAAGGACAACAGATGGGCGAAGGATATAATAGACTGGTACCCACGGACACTGAAGAGGAGCAGAGGGCGACCAACCAACAGATGGGGCGAGGAGTTCAGAAGAATCTGTGGTGGAGCAACATGGCAGAGGGTAGAGCAGGAGAGAACGGAATGGGAGAGGATGAAGAATGTATACGGCGGTGTTTGGCTCTATAAAGATTAGATTAGATTTTATAAAAATAATAATAGTAATAATGCTTGTATAGGTTGGAAAGCTGTCAACCAACAAACCTCTTAGAGGTAACCTCAGCAGATGCTGATTTGCAAAAAATGTAAATTTATGAACATACTAAATATAATGGAAATTTTGTAAATATTTTGAAGAATGCAATAAAAGGTTTATTTATTTATTAGTGCTTTAGTGTTTTTTCCAGGTGCATTGAACTGATTATAATTAAGCTGACAATTTTTTTAAATATGGACAAAAGTAAACTTTGGATTGCTATGTTGTCGTAACTGTGAGAGAGTTAATTAATTTTAAGAAATGGCTGACTCACAATTACCTATTTTTTGTTGTAAGGTTTTGCTAACTCGGCTCTAAGTGGTCAAAATGATTGCAGATTTCAAGCATTTTCACTTTACTGAATTTTCATTCATAATGAAATTGCAATTGTATTTGGAATGTTTGAAATGTGCAATGACCTCCCTTGGAATTTTGGTGACTCCACTGAAATTATGTTCAGTGCTACACGTGGTGCGGTCGTTTTGTCGCATGGAGGGGGACATAGTTAACGTAGAAAAGCAGAGTTCGTATCGAGACGTGGCCGCGAGAAGAGCAGGAAATTTTTTAGAAGGAACCCCGGGCCTTCTAAGTGTGGCTGCAGCCCATTTACAGTGGGGCGAGCGGTCAAGCTTGTGAAATTAGTTGTAAATTTATTCGGTGAAAATTTTGTTGAAGTATTAAGTCAAAATCGTGGGTTCAGTTTAAAGTTAATCCGAATGTTTGTTTTACGTTTATGGCGTGCGTTCGAAATGATAAAGTGCCCAAATTCATAAAAAATATTGATGGGTAAAACAAACTGGTAAAACGCCTTATCTTTATTATGAAGCACAAATTTATTAAATTTCATGTAGGCCTAGTCGATATAGGTTAGCAAACTCTTGTAGGAATTTAATGAAAAATATTAAAATGAAAATTTAATCTGAACATGAACATTTGCTGAATTCTTTATGTTGAAATTAATTTTAGGATCTGTAATAAATATGGGTTAAATAGCACCAACTCTTTTATTTCCGGAAATATCAGTTCCTTGCTCTCTTGCTAATTCAGTTGCTAAACCAGGTGTTAGACAGGAAATATATAAAATGATCTTTCCATTTGAGTAAACGAACCAAAAGCTCGATTTGGAATTATTGAAAGCATGTTTTAAATAACCGAGTGAGTTTCCATTCAGTGCCAATTAATTTCAAGTGGTTGATGGGGAAAATTCCAAATACTTTTAATTGACATTAACATTGGTAAACTACCGATTACAAGATGAACATTAGAATATGATACTTGGGACAAAAGTTAATAAATAAGACATTTGTGTTATTCCTATTCTTGGAAACATTATCCCTGCGTGAGAAGTGTTGTGCTCCACTTGATAAAATAACCATCGGAAAATCAAACACATGCTGAGGAATGAAGTATGACAGATTGTAGCTGCGTGAATACCACCATTCTCAAGTGTATGTTTGATTTTGCGTTGAAGTATATCAATGGATATTGGATGCTTCATTTTGCAAGCACCCTAACTATAGCGCTTCAATAAGGCCATAAAAGCATTGATACATAAACTACAGTTTATCCAAGCAGCTAGTACAAAAGTTTAATAGAATTCTATTAACGTTGGCTAGTAAAGGCTGATAAATTCCAGTAATAAATAATTTATAAGAATTTATAATAAGAAAGTGATAACCGTGAGCCGTAGCAGGTATCTGTTCAGTAAGATAAAGATAAACTACAAACTCCTGGGCCATCATTGTCAGGGTGACCGATTAGATTGGCCAGCAAAAATACTCTGTTCTCTGATATAAGATTAGGGATGTGTTTGTGTTTTGTTTTACGGATTTCACAAAAACGGCAACGATTTGGAACACTAAATTTGGCACATAGCTTTTCAGAATAGGTACTTTCTTCTAAAAAACTAAACACTAAACTATGCAGGTGGGTAGAGCTGTAAAGTTGCTAACCTATATACAAAAATGAATGTCTGTCTGTATGTATGTATGTAGACTTCAAAACCACTTGTCAGATTAGCATGAAATTTTGGGAATATGTTGTGTGAATATTGAGGATGGTTTCTGACCATAAATTTTAATAGAAGAGCTAATAATTACTATTAATTATCCATTTTATAGACCTAACCTACTGAACTTGCCGGCCAAACAGCTTAAAGGAGTAGCTGATAAAAGTCAACAGTTTTTAATCATATGGCAGGCCCCTTAGCGGCGTTATTTACGCTGTCTTTGAACAGCAAAAGACTTTGCACTTTACATGTAGGCTACCGTGCAGTCGGAGCCTTGCAATATGTAGGAAACATACGACTGGGTATGTTGAAATGTAATTATGCCTATTGGATGACATCTGTTAACCAATAAAGTGCTAGCTAGAAATTTTAAATGCAGCCTCAGCGGGAGGTGGCGAATAATAAAATAAAAAACATTTTCAGAGGTAGTGATTAAGAAAACAACGAAGCCTCTATGATCAGCTGGAAGAGCCCTAGGACTAACTTCTTTCCTAATTTGAAATGTAACCTCAGCGGGAGGTGGCGAATAATAAAATAAAGGAGAATTTTTATGAGAACGCAGCAACGCGCGTCGAGCCAGCTAGTTTTCTTATAAAAACACTAAAAATTCACATCAGTGCAACAAAAAACAAAATTGTCTTTTGTGAGCTCTTTTCAAACAGATGAACTGTATGGTATAAACACTGTACACTTCACTCACCTTTCACAATTTCGTGACCACTACCATAAGTAAAAAGTAAATTCGTATGGCTTTTTGTGGTGGGGAGACCCTTACGGGTAGTTCCACCTCGCCGTTTTTTTAACGACTGCTTTTTTTATATGCAACCGGGACCGACGGCTTAACGTGTCCTCCGAAACACGGGAGTGGCTCGAGAAAAATATCTTGTACTCAACTGGGATCGAACCCAGGACCTTAAGTAATCTATCGGGAAAGTAAAACTCCAAACTGGATTCACGGGAAAGAGTGGGGTAAAGTGCTAGTGAGCAATAAATTGAATTTAAAACTTACTTGACATCTAATTCCGGTTGAAAGCAAATCTTCAGCTTTCGAAGTTCTTCGAAAGACTTCTGGCAGATTAGTCCATGGCCGTCAGTCATCCGGTCCAGAGTGGAATCGTGGAATACGACAGGTACATTGTCAGCTGATAGCCACACATCTATCTCAATGCACTGGCATCCTTTACTCTTACACTAGAACATGAAACCAATCAAAATAATTAAATTAGAAATTCGTGTTAGTACTAAAGATGCAGAAGACCTCAGCTACTGGGGAAATTGACAACAACATTAAATAGCTAATGGAAATCGATGAATGCCACAACACAAAAACATCACGTCAGCGACGGGAATCGAACCACGGATCTTCCAATTGCCGGTCGAACGCCTCAACCACTAGACCATACTGAATTACCGCTAGAAATTCATTTCAGATCTAGCCATATCGGACAGTGCCTTGTCAATATAAAGTAGTACCTACTCTATTATATTTTTAAAGTTGAAGATGGTTTAGTCTTAGTCAATCAAGAGTACCATAACATAACTTGGTCCATGGATAATTGGTCTTGATCATTTTTAATAATTGTTGATCTTTGGACAAGATTCAAGACGAGGCATGTAATATAACTTATTCAGGAAATGATCGCTGCTCTCCGGGCGTGATGCTCAGTCAAGCGCTGCGGACTGCGCTTGGAAGGGTGACCGGCAACAAATAAGACGCTATCTGCTTTATTATCACTCTCCTGGTGGTTCGGAACCCACCTAAAACTCTAAGTTGTCATTATCATTGCTCATGCACACATCTCGGACATAACCACGAAAAAAGTACATTTACTGAGTCCAAGCATCTTCTTTGACTAGCATACTGTCGAAAATTGTCTCTTCAAGGCTTGTCAAAATTTCTCTTATCTCTGGGAAGGAATCTATCCACCTACGGCTACGCCACTGAAGATAACATAAATATGATGATAGATTACTTGATGAGTATTATAATTGATGAGTATCAAGAGCCTCAGACAGGATTCCGAGATGAAGTTTGTAATGTATACTGAGTTAACTTATAAAGTACTGTAATTGGATTTTATTACTTACCGATTCCATAGCTGCAATACTGTTCTCAGGTGCATCTAATCCACACGCTCTATGTCCTATTGTCCTGATGGTAAATGATTCATCAGCCGATCTGTTGGATTCATTTTCATCAAGCAGGGACGGTTTGTCTTTCTCAGCCTGCCATAAATTCACCCCCAAAATACTCTCAACATGATACTCACTTGGTTTCGGAATAGCCAATCGGTTTAATAGAATGAAACACAAGAACGGAAGAATCAAAAATGTTAAGCCAACAATAAAACTTGTAGCTTCTATGGCAATTATGACGATACTGTACAAAAATAAAAATGTAACATAACAGGTTAAACAGATTGATAAATTCATAATTCAGAATTGGATTTTGACGTCAGATATAAATGCAATTTCGTAAACAATCACAGTAATTCTTCAGAGATATTGCACTCTGACTCTGATTCAGTAGTCTCCATTACAATTATATTATCACGACTAAACAATTTCGAATCTATTTACCGAAAACTATAATGAACACTTGATTATGATTATTAATTGAGAAAGTCATTGAATTTTAAAGAAATACATTATACTAAACTTATTTTCACGACATTATTTAAACAATAATATTCATATGAATAGCATTGTAAATTGGAAACACAAACAACACCAACGTCCCAACAAAGCAGAACCTTTTTGTTTACTACATTAATGAAGAACCTAACCTAAAATCGGTTTTATTGGCAACTAGAGTAATAAAAATGATCATACCTTTAATCAAACAAATAGCAAATGCATTTCTTTTATATATTTTAATAATTATGTAGGTGCACATAATCACAAATCTTGCTGAATCAGAGCAGTTCATGTTTTATATGAATCAGGCTCTCGCTGATATGGGTCTGACTACACGGAACGACGCCAAAAGTAGTCGACGACAGAGGTGGTCTATTTCTATATTACGCTGACGACAAAGTGTGTCGATTTTTATTTTACGCTGACGACAGAGTAGTCCCAGTCTGACTGGTGCATGCAGCGACAGACTGGGTCTATTCCTATTACTTCTCCTCTCGACAGAGTGGACCTTTAGGGTTTGCAATATCGATACATACAAAATATCAACAGTTAAACTTCAGTTAATCGACCTAAACAACATCAAAAACTTGATTATGAGATTGGCAGCTCTGTCCTCTCCTCTGTGAGTAGGTTTGAGGCTCTTTAATAAACACTGGAATAAAAGTATAATTTGATGAATGAAGTCTTCTTGGAGCCTAAGTTTGTGCCATTATTGAGGTGTACAAGACAAGTCACATCAACAATTATACAATCTTCTACAATAGTAACCATAAATTACTGTATCAATTAGTTGTGGTGAGGCTCAATTTTTATGTGATTTTATGACATTCACAAACCCTATCCGTTCTTCCTCAGATTTGTTTTAGTGATGATTCTAATTTTTTTTTTAATTCGGTGTGATCATGCAATAGTTTAGCAACTGTGCATGACTATCATTTTTACATTTGAAGCCAGAGTTTGTTAAGTAGCTCAGTAATTCTTTATTGGCTTGCAATACATTGTAAAGTGCAATTCTTTTGATGGTAGTTTTATTTCAGACAATTGATAGTTTAAAAATATGTCAGAAATAATATTTTAATAAGTTTTCGGTAATAACAATCATAAATAACACAACCAATTACAGAAATTGCTATGGCTACTATCAAAAGTACCACATTTATGTTTAATTCGAAAATAGCTAGACAAGAGCTTTTGTCTGTGTTCATGGTTGTGAAAAAAGAATTGATGTTTAAACGACTTTTAATAATAATGTAAATAATATGATGTAAATAGTATTTTTATGATAATCGTAATAAAGTATATTTGTTAAGTTGTGCATGAATTAAAATTACTCTCCTCTTGACTGCTAACTACTGTTTCTGGCTGGATACCATTCAATCTTATTATTTATCTACATACGTAATTCTTCTCAATTTTTTATATCTATTTTTATTTTGAAACGGATTTTACATTATATAATATATCAGTAAGTATTCTATGCTCTTTAAATTTCAAGAGTTCAATGTTGTATTTGATATGGTCACTCCGCAGTGGCATATTATCCAAAATTCGAAGAGCAAATTAAGAATAAGAATCTTTATAAAACATATTGCAATATAGGCTTCATCAATAGAATCATAACATAGTTTAAGTTGTTGATTCTCAGCTAAACCAAATGATTAATAGTGTCATTTTCCCTGAAACTAAAATATTTTATACACTAAAATACACCAAGTTTGAACAAAAATTAAAATCATATTTTCAAGTCACTAATATCACAATACATGTATTCATCTGTGATGATTTCCAATACGAAATACTTAATGAACAATCTAATATTAAAACTGACACTGTATTTCATTTTTAAATAATGTTTTATTCACATATATTGGAGATGCTTGAGGAATGCATTTCACTTCTGAAAAGAAGCTTCGTCAGCCTCCATGTATTCATTCAAATTATAAAATGGCTTTTTTCTTAACCATTTGTTAATTACTGATTTAGAGCTTTTTTCTGGTAACATTCTTATTTCAAGAGGAAGTTTATTAAATACAGTATTAAACATGGTATACATGGCTTTTATGAGCCTTTGACAATCTTATATAAGGAGTAAGATCAGAGTTCGTTCTAGTATTATAATTATGATTATTATTATTTTGATCAAAATTGTTTAAATTATTTTCAACTGTTATAGAATTATAATAAAATGTAGGTATATTATTAGGAATAACACTGCAATAAAAATCATTTATGAATGACACGAAGAAGGTAACAACTGGAACAACCAAACTAATATGTGGAAATTCACGAATAATTTTAACCTATAATAGATACAACATCCACAAAGAAGTTGTATAAAAGAAACACCTTTTTAACACCATGAACAATAGGATTCAAATTTCGAGGCTCGCCGAAGTCTATACCATATCGATTAGTTTCAATGAATCGATAGAAGAGAATCGATATAATTACCTCATTCCTGTGTAGACCCCCTCTGTCGGGTGCGTGCAGTGACAGAGTGGGTCGATTTCTATTTCTTCACCAAACGACAATAATTGTGGTCGGTGACAGAGTTGGCCACATTCCTGAGAAGACCCACTCTGTCGGGTGCGTGTAGCGCCCACTTGTCCTGCGACAGCTCGCTAGATTGAATGACAAAAAGTTACTTTTTACAGCTTACCATGGGCTCTTACTGTCACATATTAGGTATGCTATCTTAGTATGGGGTAATTCATCAAAACAAAATCTTGATAGGGTGTTTAAGATCCAAAAGAAAGCGGTTAGGTGTATAGAAAGAGTAAATAGATTAGATTCATGTAGGCCGTTGTTCAAGAGACTTGGTCTCCTAACTGTACCCTGCTTATATGTGTATGAAGCTACTTTATATGTAAAAACGAATGATATTAACCAAAATCTTGATGTACATGATTATAATACAAGAAGCCGAGGAGATTATCACTTGGTGAGTCACAATAGTAGCTTATTCAAACAAAAACCTAGTTATATTGGTAGGAAATTCTACAACAAGCTACCGCAGTTTTTGAAGAGTCTTGAAAATATAGAAATATTTAAAAAACAATTGAAGAAATATTTAGTTGATAAAGCTTTTTATAGTGTACAAGAGTTCCTTTCACATCAAAATTAAGCCTCACCTCAACTAATTGAAGTAATT
Organism: Conomelus anceps; assembly: GCA_948455865.1. Lineage (NCBI taxonomy): Eukaryota > Metazoa > Arthropoda > Insecta > Hemiptera > Delphacidae > Conomelus > Conomelus anceps. The sequence continues at coordinate 52,025,536 of OX418216.1, forward strand.
ATGGTATCTAGTGTATAATATTGTTGATCTGACTTGTCTTATACTCCTTAACTGGAGTCTCCAAGACGTAATCTACAAAAAAAAAAAGCGTCAGATGTGGTCTAAAAATCGTCCCCGTTTGTCGTCGACCATCATTGTCGTCGACCACTTCTGGCGCTCTCATGACTACACATCCGAAAAAGAGCCACGAAAACTTTAGTTTAAAACGCTTGCTGTCTTTTCAAACTTACTTTCAAGGCTTACTTTTGAAGGGTAGTGTTTAGGAAGGGTTGGTTGGTTAATCGGTTCCATTTTTTTGGACATTATTGCTAACTTAATGCGTTTTGCACATAAAAAGGTTACCGTATCTGATTTAAGAATTTTTTTGATGGTTGAAAATTAACAACAAATTATTCACCAACCAAATAGAAAAAAGTAGTGAACACAATAAAATAAATAGGGTGATTTATAATATTAATGAATAAATATAATACATTTTTCGATGTAGTTCCATTTCCTCTCCTGCAGTGTATTATAAGACTGAAATTTGACTCTAAATAAATAATGTTATATTTGAAATTAAAAAGTACCGTACCACACAAAAAGTATATATAGTGAAAAAAAATTCTACAGTAAAACTTATTTAGTGCCCCACTTGAGTTGTATAACACATCAATAAATGTATAATAATCTGAAGATTATACAAGAAAATACTGAATTGAATATCTTCTCCCTCTGCGTTATTGTGTCCATGATCATTTCCTTCATAGAATTTAGGCAGAATTTTAATTTTTTTCTTGGACACAATTTTGTAGGTATCTTTCTAAAAACATTGGGCCACATATAAATGTTGATAGACTTCTGTTATATTATGTCCGATTGAATGGTTAGTTAGGGTATATACAATAACTACTTCAATACTTTCAACAGGTTTACAAGTCCCTGAATGATAAGAAAATCACATAACTAATTGTATTGATCATTAATAGGAGCATAAAATATGAAAGTTGATATTCTCTCTAATCAGATCCTCTTCAAATAGAGTCAGTTGATAGAATTGAAGTGAGAAAACATCAATTACAACAAGGAGAAGCAATGGCTTAAGGCAGTAAACTTGATTTTTGATTAAGGGTGCTTTCAATAATACTCTGTGATAATCACCATCAAAAAATCAAACACATACTGTGGAATGGTGATATTTACACTGCTCCAATCTGTCATAAACATTCCACGGCCTGTTTTTGATTTTGCATTTATATTATTATCGAGTTCGGTATTCAATCAATCATATCATTGATGCTCCACTGTGCAAGCACCCGCAGCCTATATAGTTTCTTGGATGATACCATCTATACCAAGATATTATATTGAAAAATGTTACCGTATCAAATCACTAGCTTAGAAAAATCTCAACTATTTTGTGTGATAATATCAACACATTGTGAGCAAATATAAGCACAGTATTTTTTTACTTTTCAGTGGTATAATTTTCTATTAGAGGATTGTTATGGGTGCAGATTTCCTCCATATCAGAATCAATATTACAAAAAAAAAATTCATATTCATTGTAATATTCTTGACAATTTTGAATTTTTTTCAACAATTTAGGTACCGTGCAGTAAGCTTACTTTGAAGCAGAAATTTTAAATTCTTCAAAAATTTTAGGTGCCGTACAGTGAGCTTACATTGAAGCAGTTTACGGCACTTCAAACTTTCAACCGGCTTTGTCTACATAGAATCTCTAATATCAGTTCTAATATAGGGGAGTGATTGGTTGCTCACTAAGCGTGGTTTCAGGGCGATTGAGAGGTTCAGTCACGGGCGCCCGTGACTGGGCTTAGAAGGGTGACTGTTTGACATGAAATTAAAACCATAGACGAAACATTCATACGAATGCTTTGTGCCAGATTTAAGGACAGGCAAATTAGGCGCGCGCCTAGGGTCCCGCACCACAAAAAATATTTGAATTTTAAAGAACCTGCATACTAGCATACTAAAATCAAATGGTCACACAAACTGCGCTTATTTTTCAATTTATTCTAATTTAAAAATTAATTATTTAAATTTATTCTGTCTACATTGTGTAATGTAATCAGATCATAATTGCATGGACACTGCTCCAAATACCTATATCAAAAATAAAATAAAAACGATTTAAAATAGACTTAAACTTTATTGTCATCTGGTAAATTTTGAAAATATCTCATCTATTTTTTTATCAAATGATGGGATTTTTATATTTTTTCCAAGACTTATCTATTCTTCATAGCCTACTTAATCTATTAGTAGAAAATTTGATTTTTCATTGTACAAAATAATACACACAATTGTTTGTCTTGGATTGATAGTTTTCAAGTAACGACTCTATCCTGTTAATTTATTAAATTGATAAATTGTAATTTGTACCTGTATTCTTTATGTAATCAATTTCCATGATAATATTAATCTTTTGTGATGTAATCTTTTATTATTTTATAAAATAATATATACCAATCAAAAACCAAATCACCAAATGATATACCAAATAATTATACCAATCTTATTACTGTACACATGGTTTTCTGTGAGTACTTATTGATTTTTGATAACAAAATATCATTATAAAAGATAATGATATGTCTGTAAAGGTACGGTTACACCAGAGCGAACAGGAGCGAACGAGCAGTAACGAATGCGAAATTCACTTTGGTGTGACCGGCGCCTCGAGCGGCAGCGAACACCAATCGGCCGTGTTCGATAGTGCTCGGTAGTCGCATATTTGTGTTCGCGCCTGCTCCATCCATTGTCGGTTTTGTAGCGAATGATCAAAGGAAATTCGCGTTCACTCGAGTTCGGTGCTCGCTTCAGTGTAACCAAGTCGGAGTGACTCCAGTCTGGTCCTTGTCAACATAACCTACTTAACCTTGTTACTGCTATCAACAGAGTTGTTTGGTGGTTTGTTATTTTGTAGTTTGTTGTACTAAATTATTATTCCTATTAACTATGGAGTGGACTGATGACAAAGTGTTGGATCTGATAGAAGAGTACAAAGCAAGGCCAGGGCTATGGGATCCTAGTAGTCCTGATTATAAACTGTTAAATAAAAATTTAATTCATTAAATTTTAATTCATTATCACCATCACCATTGCACTCGTCCATGATAAGGCTATGGTCACCGTGGAGTTCTTGTGGTGGATGGAGCACAAGCGAACGACACGACGATCATGAATCAATTAAGACTATTCATGTGTGTTCACTCTGGTGTGACTACTCCCATTCTCAGGTGTTCGCGAATGCTAGCGAACCACAGCGAACACCAGTGAACGTTCGGTTCGCTCCTGTTCGCTCTGGTGTAACTGTACCTTACGGTTCCTACATTCTTAAAAAAATCTTTTACCAAAAAAATATATGAAATTTATGAGAAAAACTAGCTTGCTCAACGCGCGTTGCTGCGTTCTCATAAAAATTCTCCTTGATTTTATTATTCTCCACCTCCCGCTGAGGTTACATTTCAAATTAGGAAAGAAGTTAGTCCTAGGGCTCTTCCAGCTGATCATAGAGGCTTCGTTGTTTTCTTAATCACCACCTCTGAATGAAGAAACATTTCAAATTTAAACCTCCTACGACTATAAGGGTAGAAGCTAGGTTTTTTATTTTACTATTCGCCACCTCCCGCTGAGGCTGCATTTCAAATTTCTAGCTGCATTGGTTAACAGATGTCATTAACCTGGCATAATTAATTACATTTCATCATACCCAGTCATATGTTTCCTACATATTGCAAGGCTCCGACTGCATGGTAGCCTACATGCAAAGTGCAAAGTCTTTTGCTGTTCAAAGACAGCGTAAATAATGCGGCTAAGGGGTCTGCCATATGATTAAAAACTGTTGACTTCTATCAGCTGTTCCTTTAAGCTGTTTGACTGGCAAGTTCAGTAGGTTAGGTCTATAAAATGGTTTAATTAATAATAATTATTAGCTCCCCTATTGAAATTTATGGTCAGAAACCATCCCCAATATTCACACAACATATTCCCAAAGTTTCATGCCGATCTGTCAAGTAGTTTTGAAGTCTATAGGGAACATACATACATTCATTTTTATATATATATAAATTATCTAGATTACTACTGTATGTTTTTCAATACTACAATATTTGTAAATAATATTTGGTTATGTCCATTCATATTATTATTTTACCATTGTTACAATAATAATTTAACGTACTACATTTTGTATAAATATACTTTGTTTGAGAGTGGCAGTTGATCATAAATAATTTTTGATTTTTGGCAAATAAAATATGTATTGACTGAAAATATGCAAAATATTTAGACTAGATCAAGTAGTACATATGTGTGTTACTCTATTTCAAATTATTTAACTTACTTTTCAAGTGAAGATTGTAACTTTAAAAAAATGAGTTCTATAATTTTGTATATTTTCCCAATCTCAAAGTGAACATGTCTTCAATAAATCATCATGAATATTATTATAACTTTCTTTGATTTGCGATTTGTATTTGTTTTTAATTATCAAACTTAGTACCGAATTGGTTTTATCAATATTCTATGCTCAAAAAATAGGGATTTTCTCATTTAATGGGCCACAAACATTATTACTAAAAATATACTACGAGCAGTTGTAGGAAAATATTTTTTAATTAACTTTCAAGTGAATTCAGTCAAATTGATTGATTAATTTGTCATTTGACTGCAAGTCGTTGAATTCACTTAAAAAGTTGATATTAACAACACAGTTTGTCATGGAACAAGAAATCCAGGAATTATTTTTAAATTGAAATTTTCAGGATTTTTGTGGTTGTATGACAATTACGAATTAATATCAACCCTTGATAGTTTTTCAATAAAATTAAGATAGTGTGTAGACTGTGTAGGCCTATTGAATACAGTGTCATGACAACTGCAGTTGACACATGCAGGACACAGTATCAGTACACTATTTAACAGTAGTAGGGAAGTGATTAGCTACGAGCGGTGTGAAGTATCTGTTCAGTCAGATAAGTCACGAGCGTTCAGGCTGCACTTGAAATAGTGACCATTTTGATTTAACCATCCCAGCGGTTTGGAACCCACCTAAAACAGTGGGTACAACTCACCCCAGTCATCATCACTCTACTCATTACCCACGCACAGGTCTTAGATCTATTTGAGCTTCATCCTCCTCAAAAAATTGCACAGAAAGCTTGTTGTTATTATAATTTAATTTAAATCAGGGATTAGATTGAGATTTTTTAATTGTTTGAAATTATTATTATTTATTTGTAGAACTATAGTACTGTGTTTGAAAACCACTGAATTTTGGACGATTTTAAATAACTATTACTAGGGATTTGATCTTATTAAATCCAAATATCACTGACTCATTCAACATCGTTTCTTGAAAACCACTCGGCCAAAAATGTTGGCAATTGTTAAAGGATAATGTTAGGTGTTTGGTAGACATGTTCATCGAGACCCGTGTGCTTAGGGTTTTAAAACTTCCAAAAAATCCGCCTACAATTGACATTTTTCTAGCGGGTTTTAGTGTTCTTGGCCAAAAATGTTGACATGTTCAGTCAAGCCCCATGTGCTAAGGGTTTTGAAACTTCCAAAAAATCTGCCCACAATTGGCCTTTTTCTAGCAGGTTTTAGTGTTAATCTTGGCCAAAAATGTTGACATGTTCAGTCAAGCCCCATGTGCTAAGGGTTTTAAAACTTCCGAAAAATCCGCACACAATTGACCTTTTTCTAGCCGGTTTTAGTGTTCTTGGCTAAAAAAGTTGAAAACTGGTATAAATGTTCAGTTTTGGATTTAAAAGCGAAATAAGAAAGGCTTTTGAAATTTTCCCAAAAATACGCCCGAGTTTAGCTTTTCCAGAGTTTATAGTGTTCTCAAGAGCACTTGACCAAAAAAGTCAAAATTCGGTAGGCCGATACATGCTGTTCAGGTTTGGACCTAGACGCAGACTGAGGAGAGTTTTAAATTTTTCTCCAAAATACACCTAAATTTGACGTTATCCTAGTGGTTGTTTAGTGTTTCAATGAATTGTGTGGTCGAAAAAATTGAAATTATTGTAGTGAAAATTTTAACAAAAAATACGTCATGTAAGCGCAAATTATAAAATATATCAAAGCTCATACCAACCCCTAAATTTATATTCCTTTTTTTGTAGCTATTATATATATCTGTGATGTTTTCCATGACGAAATACTTAATGAACAATCTAATATTGAAACTGACACTGTATTTCACTTTTAAATATTGCTTTACTCACTAATATTGGAGATGCTTGAGGAATGCATTTCACTTCAAAAAGGCTGAAGCTTCTTTTCAGAAGTGAAATGCATTCCTCAAGCATCTCCAATATAAGTGAGTAAAGCAATATTTAAAAGTGAAATACAGTGTCAGTTTTAATATTAGATTGTTTATTACATAGGCCTATATGTAACTTGAATTAAAACTCCACAGATTGCTTGCACAGTAAAGTATCAATACTCGATGATAATCATAGAAGCAAAATCAAACACATGTTGTGGAATGGCGGCATTCACACTGCTCCAATCTGTGTGTAAAGTTGCATCATTTGCAATAGAAATGAATACACTGTGAAGACAACTCTGAAATATAGAAGAGAAATAGAAAAATATCATTAGGTAATAAATCATAACAGGTAATCATAAAAGACTTCATTTACCAGTGTCTATCTTCATCAGAGTAAAAAATCAAGTTTTGAATGAAAAATAAGAAGGGAATAACAATGAATATACAGTACAATTATTATAGATGAAATATTTTTACAGTTTTGGAAGTAATAAATATACCAGATTAACAAAATAATCAGATTGAATATGGGTTTGAATATCACTGAAATTGCTCTACTTTTCTATTTCTTTTTCAAATATTTATTGTAATTCTTATAATTATTATTTTCGTCTTTCATCTTTTTTTAACAATGCAATGCGCAACAATGAACAATCAGTTTTTTCGTAGTTCAGTTCAACAACAAGTAGTTAATCAATTTAACAACAAAAATTATAATTTTAATGCAAATAAAACAAACAGTGTTTGATGGTACTTTTCAGTTACAGATGTTAAGATAGCACAATCATTAATTTTGTGTTATCTATCACAAATATTACTATTCAAGCAACAAGCATGACATTTTATAAATTTTGTATTTTTGTCCAAACGAAGGTGGCCGGTTAGGTAAGGTTATATAGAGTTTCAAAATTTGTCGAACTATTCGACAAAATGTCAGTATAAAACACAATTTTCATTTTTGGACATAAATACAAAATCAAATACGCACAAACCGAAAAGTACCCGGTTCTTCCCACTACTTATCTTAACTTTAGCCTAAAATATGAATTGATTACGAAGGTATTTCTGTTGTTTAAATTTGTACAAAGATGTACTCATTTCTAATTAGTGTCTTGATTATGCTTTTAAATACCATACAATAATCTCGTTAATGTAGACTATTAAAATTTACTATTGAAATTTTGAGAAAAGAAACAGGAAATCACCATTAACATTGTCTTTGTCAGACATATTACATTGAGAAAGCAATACATGCTAGTGTCAAAAACCAATAGATTATTCTAACTTGATCAAATTCAAATCCTAAAAAAATTAATCAATATCTTACTAATAACCGATTTTTATTCAAATTCGACAACATCTGAATCTATTAATTCTATTTAAGTGTACAAATCTGTTTTATATACTTCTAAGGATATTCTTTTTTGTATTTTTGAAGATTTTATCGTATAAATTTAATTGAATTTACATTTACATTATGTAGAACTCAATGTTCTCATTTTAAAAATGTACAAATAACACGAGCCTCTTTCTGCAATATTATTACTCAATGTGAAAAATAGATTTGGAATTTTTTTTGAAATACTATCAGAAGTTTAGAACGAAGAGTAAACTTCGAAGAAGTTGTTTTTCTCAGAGAGAGAAAAGAGAGAGAGAGAGAGAGTGCGAGAAGAAAGGAGAGAGAGAAACAGGATAAAGGGAAACAAAAATTACTTTAATTTTCAATTTTGAGTCACTTTGTTGTAGGGTTGTAGCCTAATAAATTCGTAGCTAGGATCTTGCGAAATCAGAATATTTTATAATCTAATATTAAAACTGACACTGCATTTCACGATTAAATAATGTTTTACTCACATATATTAAAGATGCTTGAGGAATGCATTTCACTTCTGAAAAGAAGCTTCGTCAGCCTTCTTTTCAGGAGTGAAATGCATTCCTCAAGCATCTCCAATATAAAATGTGAGTAAAACATTATCTAAAAGTGAAATACAGTGTCAGTTTTAATATTAGATTGTTCATGAAGTATTTCGTCATGGAAAACATCACAAACATCACAGAATATTTTATGTTGAATATTATTGTGCTTAAGTTGATTATAAAAATAAGGAATGTGCATGAAGTTATGGTAAAACAAAAGATAAAACATTGACATAGCACAACTACCCAAGACATAAGCTGTCACAAAATGTAGTAAGAAAAGCGACCATCTTGAAAAAACTGAAAGGTGGTAATGCGCTGTAATCATGGAGTTTACTTTTCTCAATATATCAATTAAACCCAATTTTTATTTTTTATCCAACTTTTTCCTTCTTTAGCAACTAATCTTTGAGTTACATTGAACATGACTTTCACTATTGTTAAAAATATTTTAAATTTATATTTAGGAAATTTGGGATGATACGATTATCAAAAAGCAGTCAACTGACCAACATATTTAACTTATATTTTTTCCACGCAATTCTTTTTTATTGGCAACTGCAATCTTTTAAGCTAGAAAAAAATCTACTACTGCAAAGAAATTTAATGTTTTGGAAATTTCCTTGTTTCTTATATTCAATGTTGTTATATTGAAAATAATCACTAAAAATAAATTCAAGTTACTGTAATTACAAGATTGAATGCAATGTTCTTTAGTAGAATATACTAAAAAACTCACTTTAAATTTGAAATCCGTTCAATACAAAATTTAAACTCGAGCATTAAATAGTTGATATTTATTAAATGTAGGAGAAAACTTTGAAGTCACAACTTCATCTGATAGAGAACAATATTTTATTCTACAAAAACAGCGATTAAAAATTCTCAGACCTTCGCAATCCTTAAATAAATTGGACATGAAATATGAGCTACCATAAACAGCTTGGAAATGCAGTTCCACAGTCATTGTAAAACTTACTTTCAACATTATAAACTCTCCTTTACAATCTTATAAAATGTGGATTAAAATTGATTTTGTTTTTTCAATGTATGGTACCTTACAATAAATTCCTTGTACCTTCATAACGTTTTCATACTCTATCAAAAAACTTGTTAATTTTACAAATAATTAATGAGAACAAAAAATAAATGCCATTTAATTTCATATTTTACAATATCGAATATTGTTACCCAACCAATGTAGACCAGTATTCGTAAATGGTAACATACACAACGCCATTTCTAATAAAAGATATCGAATTGTTAAGATATCGATTTGAAAGATATCGATATTAATGTTATTTATGTTAGGTTAATGAATTTATACTCATCTATTTACGTGGTTAATTGTATAATTAATATACGTTTGTAGCTGTTGTACAAAAACATATCCTTTTATAATTAGTAATTTATCTAACAGATACACAATCTAATATTTATTTTACTTTTTTATAATTTTTTCTGTGTTTTGTTTTCTATTTATCATTCATTGTACAATGATGAACAATAAAATTTAACATAATAATAATTATACTGTTACATTAAACGAGAATTGTTTTATATTTCACAATTTAATAAAATATACTTTTTCAAAACAACTCCAGAATAAATTATTCATTTGGTAATATCTGGCCTACTTGTGTTATCATTATTTGTTAATATAATAATGAATCTGAAAGTGGATTCTGATCAATTTCAATGTGTGTTTCTAAACTGATAGAAAATTACCATTTTAAAGCTGAATTGGAATGAAAAATGTCATTTTCATGACTTCATGGGACAAAAAGACAAGATTTCCATGCAGAGTTTGGTACAAGTGAGTTCTGACATGGTTGCCAATTTGTGCATTAATCAGTCACAGAACTTTGAATAATGTATCAATAATTGATGCAGAATGATAAGATGAAACTGTATAGATTGACACCAATGCTTGAGATACTAATTTCTGATTGGGTTTACGGTTAATTGTCATGATTTTCATAAAATTTATTATAATCTTGAAATTTGGAATTCATGACGAACTGCACGTTTCAATAGTAACTTACAAGTAATTGCACGACTATGAATTAGGACTGCATAGTCGTGCAGTAAAAACTTGTAAATTACTAAATTTATTAAATTTTATCTAAAAAAAGAAGAATTTTTTGTTAACAATCAATCAACTATCAGAGAATTTTTTTGTGTAGCTTTATAGCTTTGCGATAAATAATAATATTTATTATTATATAGCTTCGTTGATATAGTTATTATTGGTGAGGAAATTCTTATATCATGGGTAGACCCATCTCGCCATGTTTTGGAGACCATGGTGAACCTCAAATTTTAGGAGGGTTCCGAACCACTGGGTAAGTGATAATAATGCTTGTAACATCAAGTTATAGATGCACGGTCATCCATCCAAGTGCAGTCTTGGGCGCTCGGTACTGTTACGTTTATAGTAGTATAATTTAAAGTAGGAGCACACTATAATTTTGGTGTGTGATCCAAACCAACCACCCGGTTCGTGATACCATTTCTTGAAACACAATGCCAATCAAGATCAATAAAAATGAATAAATTTGAAAAATAATACTTTTGAATGTTAGTACTGGTGATATTGAAACGCAATCTTCCAATATGTAATCAAATTGATACTTCAATATTATTGTTTGACCCGTTTTACATATCACTAAATAATTACTGTTGTAAATGCATTGGTAGGATTTTTTCAAACAATTATTACTTTCATATCAAAGAGTTTATCTAAATGTATAAAATACTAGGCCATCATAAATTAATTCAATAAAGTATAATAATTATTCTGGACCTGCAGTATATTTTACTCAAAGTTTGAGCCAAAAAATACTTTGTTGTTATTTCACTTGACAATCAATATTTAACAACAAGAAATATATATATTTCTAAATTAACAACACCAAAAAAACATAAATCTAATCGTTAATCCATTCCTTCACATTTTCATTTATCAATGATTTCAATAATACATTATTGAATTGTTTAACTACTAGTTGATGTACCAAATGCATCATACAAAAAATATAATTATATAATAATCACCTACAGTAACCATAATAATGATTAAAACAACAATATTGATGTTACTATAAAATGTAGGCGTTAATATGTAATAAAGATGATGTTAAATGGACGTATTTTTATGGGACAAAATGATTTTTGGCGCTTTCAAATTTACATCTGGTAAACTGAATTATGGCTGATTTTGGCTCTACCAAAAATGTTTTCTAAAAGAATTCAAATTTTCATTCACAAAAAGGTTAATTCTAATGATTAGGACTTTGTGAGCCAACAAGTTTTTGTGAAACCTTATTACACTAAATAAATGCTTTCTATTGAGTTTTATAATTTTTGATAGGCTATTCCTTTCTACAAAAAGGGGCGTTCTGTACTTTCCCCTTACAATAACACTGTTTATACAAAACTACTAGATCAATCATATCCAGCAAAACTGTTCATTATGAATGATAATTTTCCATCAATGTACATTTTTCCAGTTTTACTTTAGTATTCAATCTTTCATAATGAATGGTTTAAATTTCTATTTTTCAAGTACCGGTACGATACGAAAAGACTCATAAACTTTTGTAAAAAGATTAGAGTCCTATAAATACTCAATATAGGTAGCTGATTAAGGACTTTTATTTGATTAAAGTAAAGGAATCATAAAGACACATATATTTATGAACCTATCTTCAGGCTTCTCAGACTCATGGAATAATTGAAAAGAAATCATATGAAAGGCTGTTCAAGTCTTAATTGAGTTAAGAAAGCTTGACAATAAGTTAGAAAATAGAAGAATCTACTATAATTGAGAAGAATTAGAAACGAGTATATTTATTGATTAATGACAAAATTATGGATAAAAGAAATGCTGCCTAACCTAACCTAAACAACGAAAGAAAAAAGTGTAATTTTACACCTGAGAAATAAATATTGTTCCTTGGTGCCCCAACACAGATACAGATAAAAAATAGATGGCATAAATCTAAAAAATGAGCAAGAAAGAAGTGCAATAAAGAGCATTAAATAGAAAGGAAAGATTGAAGGGGGGATCGAGAGGGGTTGTGGATAACGAAAGAAATCTTGAGAAGGATCAGGGGAAACAAAAATAAAAATGAGAAAGTGAATAGAGAAAGAAGGGAGAAAATAAAATTAGAAAAAATAAATAGAAATACTAGAAATTTCAAGAAGAAAATTGAATGAAAAAGTACAAAATATATGATTTTTCCAGCTTATTATAGTGAGTATTCATTGTTCCAAAATTAAATTTCATCTACTTTGAAACAAATATTCATAAATGTCCAGTTATAAACCATTTTCAAACTACAGTTACACCAGATTACTGTTGAAAAATTCAATACACATTTATTATGTTCCTAACTTAGTGTTGGAATGTTTAAAATTAAACTAATTATAAAATTTAACAACATACATAACAGTTTTGATGAAAAATTGGGACATGAATGGCTCTTTGCAACAAATACAAAAATGCATTGTTTTAAAACAAAGTCATGCGTTTAAATTTGAACAGAAACTATCAAAAATCCCTATTATACTTTATAATTTTTTTATACTGTATAACGACACGACTACACGTTTCATATGTTTATACGCTTCTACATGCATACATTAATAATAAAAAAGACTACAAAAAACAAAAACTTTACACATTTTTTAAATATTTTTGAGTCTTTAACAAATATTATAAAGTATCTGATGTGAAAATTTAACTCAGAATATAATCAGTTTTAATTAATATTGATCACACAAGATCAGCTTCATTATTCAACAAACAGAAACATACTCCAGTAGTAACGTTAACATTAATAAATAAATAATATCACGTATACAGAGTGCTTCACAAAGATTGAACACTTACTTTACAGGATTATTCTTTGCATCAAAATAATTTAAAGTTGAAATAAACGCTATGCACGTTATATAGTTTATGCACAAAATTCAATTATGAAAAGAATTACGTAGAATCGGTGAGAATTACATGACATATTTATATCAAACTTCCACAGAAGCTTTAAAGTTTAACTTTAAACCTCATTTTCTTTATTGCATCCTTATAAAAACAAATACGGAAGCTGAAGTAAAATTGCTTTTTAAATAGCTAGGCAAATCCCAAAGAGAGAACCTCGGAGTAAAGAGCCAGCTTTCTACTCCTACTAGCCTCTTCTCATGTATATTATATAAAAAAATTATGTAGGCCTACTAAGAATAAAATATAAATTTTTATACCGAATCTACAGTGCTATTATATTCCCAAATAAAATCACAAAAAATCAGCTTGAGCTGAGTATTTTGAAGATTATTATTACTATAATGAGTAATTATAGATACTGCTGGAATCCTCCGCCATCTTTACTTCTGAAACGAAGCATTCCCAAACCACTATTTATATTATGAACTTGATGAAATGAAATAAAATAAAAAAATTCTTTATTAGGCGGAGTTTTATGACTTTAGAGTCTTTTCTAACACTATAATCTATTTATTTCATGACCCAATCTTTTGGAGCACTCTATATAAAAACAACAAAAATCTACACAGTTAAATCTGATTTTACAATGGTCAACAGTAATGTAATCAGTAATAATAATTATAACCCAGAGTAAGTTATAGGCTACCTTTGAAATAAAACGGTCGACAAAATTTTATGTATAATTATTATTGTATTACTTTTTATTTTGTTTAAAGTCTCCATTTCTAATAAATGTCTTTTTATAATATAATATATATACTTTTAAGAACCTGTGCACTCTGTTTTCAAATAACCACTATTTTAACAAATTTCACTACATAACAAACACTCAAATCCACAAACCGATGTTATTTTTATCACTATCTTCAAATATTTTTCAACGCGATTTTTTTTAACGCGAAGATATTGTTTTTTGTCAATTAAGCGGATGATCACCTCACATTACCACTTTATTACAACATTGTCTTATTAGTTTTTGTGTATTTTTGTGGATGTGAGTATATATATATTTATATTAGTATGTATATATAATATTATATTATGCATATAGTAAACAATTCCACTTGTCCTTCATTTATATTTTTCTATCGGGTTTTATTTAAATTTTTCAGTTTTTTGTTTCTTTTTTACTTCAATTCAACTGTTTGCAGAGAGGGCGGTCAAAAGACATTTTTTTCACTACACACTATTTAATTGTCTTTTGTGTTTTTAGCGGAGTTATTCGTATTTCACTGCTGCATTGTGCTTGTAACCGTTAGGCTCACTTTTTGTTTGTGTAAATTACAAATTTCATTTCGTTTCTAAAAAAACTACTTACTAGTCAAGATCGGTACAGTTTATGGCCATTTCCATGAATATAAATTAATTGTTCCATGAAAAATTTTACATTCGGCAAATTGTGATGGCTCAACTCCAACCAACAAAACTTGAATGAACTTCAATTAAATTTACGAAAATATCAGAATCCATCTAATAGAAATACTGTAAAAAACAATTACTCTTACAGGGACTTTGAACGAAACTATGCTAAAAATAACGTTAAACCTTACATGATCACTCTATGTCTCTGCTTGTTTTATAGCATCTTGTATTAAGAGCAAAGAGAAGCATAGAATGGTCAGGTTTGATGTAGTGCATGTTTTGCTCAAACTCTTTATTGAATGATCTACAATGAAAATATTTTGGAAAAAAAATTATTTTCCACATAACCCACTTTTTATTAATTTTTGAACTGATACTGACATTAATCAATATTAAAACACTTTTAAATGAATATGAACACTGATGTGTTACGGCCATTTCGCACTGGTGTAGTGCTTCATCAGACACAGTGTTTCATCATCACAAATAAGTAAGTGAATTCATGATAAAGTGTTTGGATCTAACAATTATTAAAAAATTGTAAATTATATTCATCAGCATTAAAACAATTTTTAAATTACGATTTTCTTCGTAGACGAAGGAAATAAAATTATTCTTGCAGTAAATAATTGAACTATTTACACACAGAATCTCAGAGTTGACCATCGTGGAGGTTTCATGGAACAATCAATTCATTTTACAAATAAAACAATTTCACAATAAACAATCAAGTCTGCCATGTTATTGAAACTAGATTCCTTGAAATACTAAGACTTTTCAACACAATCTACATATCTATCTCTTCTATACAATACGTCTAAACGCCATTTAAAAATTATTATAAAATTTCCCATTGATCATTCTAGTCTTTATAACTAACAAATAAGTTAATAGCTAGCTATTCAGTGATTGATAGAAATAATTGTGTTGTTCATGAATGAGATAAATTAAAAAAAAAGAAAAGAAACAATTTGGAAATTATGCTTTAGTGATTTAGGAAAATAATAAATTAAATTTAAAACGTATGTCTTGGTAATTTAAGAACATTAATAAATTCAATCTGGGTAAAATTCAATTCTAAAAGAATTTGTTAAAACGGTTTAGTTCATTCTCAGCAGACAAGTTACAAATCTTATGTTGGAATGGCATGTTTTGTCCAATATTCATTATAATAAAATTCATTACATAAAGCCAAAGACCAGAACATTCATTCCTCCGTCTATGATAAAACACATGAAATATTATGTCTTAAGCCACGGCTTCCAACTATTCAGATAGACGGTCATCGGATGGAGCAGAAATACACTAAAATAATTTATGCTCTTGGTATAGTAACCTATATAGAAAGCAACACTTTTTTGTAGAGTATTCCTGCCCTGTCTACAGTCCATTTGCCCTAATCTGCGGATGGAAACTGGCTTGAGTCAAGGATATAAATGAATAATGGAGAATAAATTTATTAAATATTATGAATAACCTAACCTAACTATCCAAAAACTTTGCAGAAATGTGTTTTCATGTTATTATCAACTTGAAAATGTCTCTCAATTACCAATAGAAAATGATATTTTCGAATTCTCTCCAATAGATGAGAGTTTTAAAGTACTAATGACAAACACCTATCAGTCCAGCTAAAGTTACGATAGGTGTAAATAATTATTAAAAGGATGGTTCTGGAAATTTTCTGGAATTCAAGTATAATTCAACAATAATTCTTTCATTTTCAGTAAGCTTTTTCCACAAAAACCAAATTTTTAAGAGTGGCTTGAATAGTTCCACATTCATGGTTTGTAGCTTAAACTTCTAAAAAAAGCAGAAAATTTCTGTACTTATCATTGACTAATTGATTCTGATTTCCCTAAGAATATATGTTATTACTGTATCTTTAAAGTGGACAAAGTATAGTATAATAATGTATTCTGGCCAAAACATAGGCCAACATTTTGTATTTATTTCTTTAAAATGACCATGTTTTGCATAATTTCATGTTGAAAATGTAATGATTTGTTTACAAATGTAATGAAATTATTTACCTTCAAATGAAAAAACCTCTACACCCGATTCCCAGCTAAAGTACTTTTCCTAATAATAAATTTTCTAATCTATTCTAAACTTTGTGATAGGAACCCATAGTAAAGCTTATGTGAGTGTTAGTGTATGTGTATGAGTGTGTATAAGTGTTATAAAATGAATAACAAAGCAAAAATTGATTATATTTGAAAAATAATCAGAGAATTAAAAAAACTAATATAAACTAGCTCTACATAAAATTTCAGTCAATGCTTCTACATAGATTAACAAGACACCGCTAATCTTTACTAATAACAGACACACATATTTAAAAAACAAACTACAATAATTCTTCGTCCATCAATTAACTGTGAGTTTACTCAACCAAGTTAACAAAGTTAAGTTGACCTATTAATTAACTGTAAGTTAACTCAATTAAGTTAACTAGAGCTAGCTCAGTGGTGTTTATGTTAAAACAGTTCAACTATATAGTTTTAGTGTAATGTGCTACCTGACACTTCTCCAACAATTACATTGAAATTTAAAAAAATAAACTTCTATTAAGTCATCAATAATATTTTAATAATAGTTTGTCATTTGCAAATTATCTCTAAATCCAGTTATAATTGACTGCATAATTAACTCCTCTTACTGCAATTAATTAAACAAATATGCTACCGTATTCGATAATACTATTAATTTACAACAATTTATCTAAAATAACATGGCAGACGTCGGCTTGGTAGTATTTTTAAAAATGAATAAATAACAAGTTGAAAAACTCATATAGCATAATTTAATGAATTCACAATAGTTTCAAATACAATATTAGAGATTTTAATAGAGGAATGGGCACAACTACGTTAAGAATCTTTAACAATCTATGCATCTTTCAACATCTTGATTTTAGAGCAGGCAGATGCATAGAGTTTTCAGGTTAGTGTTATCGATATTTTATCGTAGTTTTGCATAAACCATCTAACAACAAAAAACTTTCTGAAATTTGTACAAGAATTTTGTCAATATATAAATTTTTCACAGAGGTTTACTGTATATTTTAATGATTTTGAGCTGCTGCACAAGTTGAGATGTAGAGGTCAGTAAATAATGTGGGTGTGTAGTACGAACCGATGACCAAAAAAATCAGTGCATGAATCGATCACACAGTGTGGCCAATTTGCGTACGGCTGACATAAATGCTGCATTTAAAAAAAATAGATTGATCTTTCCGACAAATAATTTTCAATTTTTCTAGTGGTTCATTTTTGAAAATTTGCAAGTACATGCCTCAGAAAGTCTGCAATTGAAATTTGTAGTCTTCAAATCTTATAGCTTGATATATAGGCATACTGTAGCTAACACACTCATATTGAAATAATTTCAATCTGTTGATTTTGATCATGAAGTAATTTGAATTTCAGAAATAAACATAAATTGAGTAGACTCATGTGTGTAGAATTGTGCAAATCTATTTAGTTACATAATTTGAAACGCAACTCTCGATGTTATAAAACTTGATATGACAAAATCCTGAACATTTCAGTAAGTTTGTAGAAGTTGAATCTCAGAAAATAGAAATATAACAACTATCTTATAAACAGTTGATTTACATTTGAGATCCACTTTTATAGAATCAAAATTGAAATAAAGATAAAATTTAAAGATAACTTAAAAATTGGCATCATGGAAAAATGTTAATAAATATCAAAACTGAGTAACTTCATTCAGTATTTTTGGCAAATTCCCATTTTTATTTCTATATGCTTTCAAGAATTAATTTCTGAAATCAAAATTTATTGTAATATTAAGTGCATTATAAAAACACTGTCATGAAGTAAAACTGGGTAATGAAAATTTAATAGGAACTGTGACTTAACCAATATTGTACAAAAATCAATAATAATTGTAATAATCATATGTACGGTAATGGACAGACATAGTCACATCTCTTAAATTACATAATTTTGATGATTCTATCATAGTTATTCAAATACTGACTCAACCCAGATATGATTTCCAATTTTATTAAAATCTCAAAAATTTGATCATACAATTGGGACATTGATTTTCAACGTATTATCGTATTTGAGATTCAATAATTGAAATTATTGCAATCATGACAGTCAATACATTCTGTGAATATTACAATAATTCCAGCTATTGTACAATTACAATCATAATAATTACAATAATTGCAACCTCTATTGCATGAAATTACTTATAAAAATACCTCGGCGTTAACGATGGGGTTAATATATAGTTCTGTTTTTTATGGCCTGCATACTATAAGTTTATAATAGTTTGTACATACTTTCCTTCCATCAACTTTCTAAACAGTATTCAATTTATCAGATCAACAAACATCATAAATCGAACAAATACGTTAAAATTCTTTACATTAATCTAAAATTTCAAATTCAACAATAAAAAACCACTCCATGAGTTTATATTAGTGGTTCGTTATGAGCTAATTAATGTGCGTTCATGTTTGAGGTACTACATTATCGTAGAATAATCTAGAATACATGTTAGGTTGAAAAGTATTGAAAAGAAAATTTTGTAGAGTTTAGAATACTCAAAAAAGTAGAGCTCTATTTAACTACAAAACTTCAAACAATAAATAAAAATAATAAAACAATATAGTGGACGATTTGTGTTTGTATAATAATAGCCTAATAATAATAATTTAGGCTTTTTCATAATCTGTGGACTAGATTGATTTTCTAAATGGAAGGTACAGTATTTCTGGATGGTTTTATGTAGGCTTGTTTGTTACAGTAAAGTAGGCCCATGTTCTATGGGTATTAATATAGAATAATAAAGTAATTTATCAGATAAAATGGCCAACAACAATATTCTCAGATACTACCTGGAGCGTTTTATTCATGTTTTTAAAATTCACCATCAACGTATTTTTCCAATGGGATGCAGTTTTGGTTACTGGAGAAATATAGAACCTGTTACACTTATACTATATTAATTATTTTTATAACAAATATAGGCCAACGGAGAACTCAATGAAGATAATAAGCTAGATAATGAGGTATTGTTCTTATTATTTGATTAGAAGCAGAACTAATATTAAAGTCAACATGAAACTACAGTCTAAATTCGCCAGATTATACAAATTCCTGTAGAAAGAGAGTACCTTATCAAAGGCTGGGCAGGGTGAAGACTACTTCTGGAAAAGTGGAAAATTCTGTAATCCGCCAATTTAGGATGAAATTTTACTTGGAGATGCTCAAAAACAGAAACCAGTTGCAGAATTTTCAGAACATGGTCTTAGAATGCCTCAGAAGTCTCAAAAGATGGTCTCAGAATTCATAAATTAATGTTTCCAGCCTACACTATTCAGTTTCAGCAATCTAGGTTGATGTCTAGGTAGGGTGCAGACGTCTAAAGATGTTCAAATCCAGATACAGTGTTTGCCAACATTCAGAAGACAACCAATCTTCGGACAGTGAGTGCCTTCAGCATTCAAATAACATTCAAGACATCACATTTTCAATATGCAGATATGCAGTTGCAGAAGACTCATGTATATCCAGCAATTTTGTAGCTGTAACAGACTCAGTGAGAACGGTATGTGATATTTATCCTAGGATACATTCACTGGTATTGCAGAAATTGTCTCTCTTCATTTTTCAGTTGGAGATAAGGTTCAGACAGTGTGCATCTTTATAATTTACTAAACATTCAAAACTTCATATTCTGAAAAATAACTTGAAGGCATAACTTTAATCACTGGCATAACTTTCATGAATTCCCCAGAAAGAGAATTCATGTCTGACCGATGCTGAGGCAGTTTTTGATGTGATATCTGGGTAGGATGCAGTTATCAACTCCAAGAAATATGGTATTTTTTAAGATAAAAACGTTAGGCATTGTATTCACGTACATTATGACACAGCTGTCTGAGTAGGGAAAACATGTCTAAATCTAGGAACAGTATGCATTACATCTTGTTTATTCAAAGACAAACTATCAATAGACATTTTGATTACCCAGCTGTAGATGTCGGAGTGATACATACTCAGATACATGTCAAACTCCAGGAAGTTTGTGTTACTGCAGACATTTTTATGACATACAATTATTGTTGTTATTGTTGTTATTATTGTTGTTATTGTTGTTTATTATTGTAGATGTCTCAGTGGTTCAAGCTCAGATAGATGTCAAACTCCAGGAAGTATGAGTTACTACAGACATTTTTTGATGATACAACTGTAGATGTCTGAGAGGTACAAACTCAGATACAAGTTAAACTTTAAGGAGTGTGTGCGTTTCTACTCAATTAATTGAAAACTTTTGACAGTCTCCATTATTCACAATACGCAGTTACAGATATACACATATATATATATATATATATATGCAGCTAGCAGTGAATATACCTAGAGGTTTAAACCTCCTGATAGTGCATGTCATACTGACATGATTTTTAAAGAGGAACAACACTGTAGAGGTGTTGCAGATGTCTTTTGTGGTCCATGCCTCTCTGCGAATTGAAGCTATTTGGGCGTCATAAACAATGTCCTTTGTATAGTTGTTGCGTGCCACTTTGCGACATGTAGCAGAAATAGTATGATGGCTAGCCGTGGCCTTGACCTTGTTCGGGATGACCTTGAGGTGGTGGCGGCAGCGGCCAGAACACACGGGTTGCCGCTAGGTGGCGACGGTGGCTGGTTTAGGGCGGTGTCACACGTTTCGAGCGGCGGCGATGGCAGATGGTGTGCGGTGCCGGTGCGTGCGCAGGCGGCCTCGGATGGTGCGGGCGGACAGTCGGCACCCTGGCAGGGCATGTAGCAGCAGTCGGGCGGCCCGTGCAGTGAGTGCGTCACCTGGCCGCCTGTCTCTGGAATGTTTGGATCTGCAAAAATATTTCATCATCGATAATTGTAATTATTATTAGCGCCAAACCAGGGGTCTTTGTAAACCTCAGTATGCAGTGTTTTGTTCAGTTTTTATTTATTTTTTGATAATCATTTAAAGACTTCAATAATGCAGTATAAGACAAGTCAAGTCAGATCAATGATACAATATCACCTTCTTATTCACTATAGATACCACAATTACAATTTCAATTAAAAAGCTTCTCATGAGCAGTGAAATTCATCACTCCAGTATAAAAGAGTGAAAATCATAATTTAAATAGAAATACAGTGCAAGTTTTTATATTATATAATTTCAATCAGTTGAGGTGGGGTTCAATTTTGATCTGAAGCTATACTATAGAATCTCGTTTTTCCATAATAAATTTGGTTCTGACAATATTTTTAAAACAATACTCATTTTTTATAAATTTATTTCGCATTTACGCTTTTCTGTGTAGCCTAAAACAAGATTATAATAATTACCATTGCTTTAGTGAACTGTAATGTTTTAGTTACTTTTGTACACTCTATAAAAAGTTTTATGAACTAAATATTTTCTAAATTGTTTTTAAAATGTTTCGATATTCTTAAGACTTGATAAAAACTGCAATAGCTTTTTATATAATTTCCTACCAATTCATCTAGTTTGAAAAAATACTTTTTGTTATTTGGAACATTGTATGTTGAATACTTCTCTGAGCCTCTCCAGTAATCTGGTCCAAATTTTTTTGAAATAAATTGTAGATTGACAGAAAAACCTAACATTGCCTAATAAAAACACCCTTGAAAAATCTTCTGGTGGGGGGACCAGTCCCGTTCACCCCCCCCCCCTTCATGCGCTGTGTTCATCAACCAATCAGACATCATAGGAAGTGATAGCCGAGAGCCGTAACTGGTATCTGTCCAATCAGAGATAAGCTACGAAACTCCTGGTCCCTCTTTTACAAGTGTGGCCAATTGGATTGGCCAGCAAAAAAACTCTGTTTTCTGTTGTAAAACCACTTCCCGGTGGTTCGGAACCCACCTTGGAACTGTAGGGCAAACTCATCAATCACCATCATCCAATTTATTACCCACGCACAGGTCTCAGACCTATGTGGGCTTCATCCTCCCGAAAAAAGACACCTACAGTTTTTGGTGCACCGGTAAGTGGTTCGACTTCGATCAATGGACCAAATTGTTGAGTTCCTGAGAGTTTTAGCGGTAACTGGTAAATGAAACCGGTGGCATATAATTGGTCTACCAAAATTCATTGAAGTTGAAAAATTTGAATAGACCAATCAGACGCCGCCGATAACATTTACCAGTTACCTGTAAAGTTCCCATCAACTTTGGTTTCTTGAAAATCTAATGACAACAAAAATTTATTAATTCGATTATGCTAATTATTGTAGGGAGTGAATTATGGACTGACCTAGGCACAGGAAGGTAGGCTCCCCAGCATATTGTGTGGGATGTGCGGGAGCTCGGTCGCCGGGCAGGAAGAAGGGACAGGTCTGCTCGACGCGATGGCACAGCGCCTTGCACGGCTTTAACCGATGACCGCTCGCAGTCCAGTGAGGCACCATGGTAGAGCAGACCCACTGTCTGTACGATTCCTGCAATTCGCCAAATAAATAATTAATCCATAACACCACTTGCTCACCTCTGGAGACCTTGGTTGAGTCATACTTACCACCAAGACAATCCTTCATCCATCCTTGAGATCCATCGCTAGATAGATGGATCGATATTGGAAAATTGGATACTTACATATTATATGGAGGCCACTATTTAACAAGCTCGGTGACTTCCCTTAATGACAATGTACTGAAGATTGTTCGTATTAGAGTACAAAATTATTGAATTCGATATTATGAATTCACGATCGAGCGAAATTAGGTTAATCTTCTTAAATAGAGGCCTCCGAATAATACGTAAGTACCAGAAATTGTTACTAGGCGTTGAGCCCATGGTGAAAAAGAAGATTTATACGCAAAAATAGAATAAAACAAAATTATATTTAAAATAAGACGTAAGTCACTTACGTTTTTTTTATTGCGGATGAAGC
This sequence comes from Conomelus anceps, assembly GCA_948455865.1. Taxonomy (NCBI): domain Eukaryota; kingdom Metazoa; phylum Arthropoda; class Insecta; order Hemiptera; family Delphacidae; genus Conomelus; species Conomelus anceps. The sequence continues at coordinate 52,049,040 of OX418216.1, forward strand.
CCACGTAAGTCAGAAGACTTGTGCGTGGGTAATGAGGTGAATGGGTGAATGATGAGAAACATCCATGGCTGAATGAGATTCGAACCCAAGGCTGCAGGAAACGAAGCCAGCCAGAGCCTTATCTTATAACAGACAAGCGCTCCAACCAACTGCGCTACCAGAGCCTAATTGATACAGATACCCATAGCTAATTAATTTGATAAAAATATTTAAAAGATCAGGTTAAATAAAACTCAACTGAGTATCCTAAACTAGATAAATAAATAAAACAACTAAAAAAAACTCAAAAGGTTTTTGCGTGATTGCCAGTCTGTAAACGTCAATTTACAAATTACTACTCAGTGTTAATCAGAAAAATTCCAGCAAACTTTTTGGGGCATGGAATAACCCAGACTACATAGAGAGATATAGGAGAATGGGACAAAAACACATAGGTGCCTTATTTCAAGTTACTATAAAATCATTTATTTTTTTGATGATAAGCCCACATACGTCTGAGACCTGTTTATTGATTGATGAGCAGAACCTACAGTTCTCAAGCCAATTCAGGCTGTGAGAAATCTTCAATTTTCAAAAGCAACATGTCTTGATTAAAGATACAAATTACAAAAATAAATGTAAATTACAGAAATAAATGTGAAAATTATTATTTTATACGCTATTTTTATCTTACAAAAATAAATGAGAAAATTACTATTTTATACGCCAATACCTACTTTTTAGCTTACTATTTTCATCCTTTTCACAATCTGCTAGAATGGAAAATGAAAATGGGAGTTCTTGGGTTTAATCTATTAATTCATCCAAAAGCAATGAATGTATTTTTTAATGCTGAAAGAGGCAGATGAAGCTTTTCCTTAGAAGTGACATACATTCCTCCAGTATAAGAGAGTAAATATCATAATTAAACAAAAATCAGTCAGTTTCGATATTAGATTTTTCAATCATTTACAAAATTTGCTAGAAAAAAATTCTTTGGGTGAAACCTATTCGTCTCTTTAAAAAAAAGATTGTTCTAGGTGGGACCTGGAAAAATAAAACAACATTAGTGTCTTAAACAGTGGAAACAAAATCAACAGGTTAGTTTCAAAAAATACTTGAGACCGCATGCATAATAAATATGACACTAATGAATATCTGTTGAACTGCTCTTGTAGTCAGCGTTATCCTCAACATCTAACAGGTGTTCTTCTATTTTTAATTCTCCTTTTTCTCCCTGAAATATCAAAAATACATTAGTGATCAAATAGAACGGATGCTGCAGTCATTTGTTGAGCTTCGTTCCCGCCTATAAATGCTGTATTAGATGTTGACTTTTCATATGAATAAATATCCGTGAGAAACTTGTACAGCTTGTCAACTCATTCTTGGCAGTTTTGTATGAATACAAATGACTAGTACTTCATGCTGTGACGTGTTCTCAGTTACCGTACTTAATCTTAAATGAAGTATCTCCATTACCTTCATGAATTGCTAAATGAATTTTACTTCTTTCCATCTTCTATAATTATATTACAGTGTTACAGTCTATATATTAGAGTTAAGAACATGAATAGTTCTTAATACAGCCGCTTGGAACGCTGTGTACACTGCATACATGAAAATGTAAAATTTTGTTAAAAACATTTCAAATAAATATTCATAAAATTTTGTTTAACAACATATTTAAAATAAATATTCATTCTGCGCACTGCAAAGAATGAATTGACAGACTCTACAAATCCTGTAGAGCTTTTAAGAGAGAAAAACAATGTTATTAGTAATTTATTTTTATGATAAATATGTATTACAATATCAAATCATTTACTCAACTCGGCCAAACTCACTCACAAAACTTTCAAACATAAGATAGCTCTCATAGATAAAAATCATTTTTAATTTCACACCTTCAAACTCAAACACAACACAGTCAATTTTCATTTTTATTTTGGAAGAATCTTACATAAGTTTATCGCTTGCTAGAAGGTAATTAATTAATTTAGAGTGTAGTATAGATTTTGGAAAAATACATTTTTTTCAATACAGCATTACAAGGAGACTAGAACTTCAGGCCATCTATGGAGCCATCTTGAGGCTTCCTTATCTGAAGGGAGAGTTGAAAAGCCTTTTAAGTAGATGCCTCTCAAGTCTCCCTTGAGTTGAGGAGGCCCCAAGGTGGGATCATAAATACGAGAAGTAAAATGAGAAATTTCTCAAGTATCAAATTAAATATCAGAGTAACTACAAGAAAAAATTTGGCTAATCACCAAGGTAACGTTATTACCAAAGTAGAGTAAATATTTAAGTAAAGGTACAACGAGAATCATGACTGAGAAATTGATTTATCAAAGTTTTGAGTACATTTTTGATCTTTTTTCTCTTAATTTTTTTCAATACAAGGACTCATAAAATGATTGAGTATACAATAAGATTCAAAGTTTTAAAATAAAACGTTGACTTTACAGATCACGTGTACTTTAAACAAAAATTTCATTCCTGAATTTTCAAATTTAAAGTGTTATCTAAGAGGTGTTTCATTTCAATGTAAAGAAATTTTTTTTTGTAATTCCAGATTTTATTATATTTCTTGTAGATTTCAAGTTCAAATATTGGAACATCACAAGACAGCGAATTCTAAGAATGTTCAAACATGAATATTGATTTCCATTGCTTTCTTTGCACTTGAGAACAAAACAATAAATATCGATTACTGAAAAAAGAAAAATTCAAATCAATTCAAAGAATTGAAAACAAATAAACAAAATAGAATTACGATGAAATAACATGAAAAACATAAAAAACATGAGTAAAATATCTTTGGTAGATGATCACCTTGTGGGACCAAACATTTTGCCTGTTTATTTGATACTACAAGGCAACCCCTTCCAAAAATTTCGTGATATCAATTTTTAATCCAAGATATTTGAAGAAAATGAGTACTATGACATAACCGCTAAACAGTAACATGTGAACATTCTTTGGTACTAACTGGTTTCTTGGACATCGTTTTATTTATTTTCACTTCAATTATCATGCTTTCTCGTTTTAAAATTATATTATTATATAAGAGTAATTTTTTATAAGATATTTACTTTTCAAATTATTTTATAATTTGCTAAATTTTACTGTGATATTTATTTATTTAAATGAGCGAAATACAAGTAGTAGATGTGGCTTTAAAGAACCCAGTTAATCAGTTAATAGTAAATAAACTGAACTGGTTTCATTTAGTACGGTGTTTAGCACGATAATATTATTTTTTTATCATAGTACACTTCATGGTATTCAGTGGGATGCGTTTTTGGGGTTTCATGATTTCATTTATTATGATATTAATTTAGTGTATGCTATTATTAAGGTACTTCTTGATATGCAGTGTGAAGCGTTTCTGAGACGATTCCTAACAAATCCTTATTTGAAACAATCCAACTTAATCTCCTCCTCTTCATACGCTCATAACATTGATAACCATAAACTCAAGTAAGATTCATTCAAACGCTTAGAAATCCTTCAAAAATGAAAAATGATTGAATTATTAAATACAAGATCAAAGCAAAATAAATAAAACAATAAAAAATATAAAAATATAAAAACAATCTTACAGAAAAATTAATAGAATAATCAAATTTTAGTCAATTACATGATTACCATAAGGTGGATTAAAGTGTGTTCTTCTTTTAGCTTATTATATTTTAATAATATTATTGTGTTACTAACTAAAAATTATCTGTCAATATATTTTCATCTGATACCTGTACTTCTGAATATAAATCAACCTCCTACACATACATGGAAATGCATTATTCACAAATGAAGCATTCAATTGATAATAATCCATTATAAATAGCCAATCAATTGAATTTTTGTCATTTTTCATAAACATCGAATGGGGAAAATATACGAACCTTGATATTAATGATTTTGCCTTATTGAATATATTGTATAATAAAATATCATACCAATATCCTGTGTATCTCGATGGATAATTTTTCAACTAATCGTGAACCCCCGCTTCAAACCAGCTCCTATCTGGAACAAAGAGGAAAAATTATATCATTATCCAAGTAGAAACAAATTTTTTAATGATCATTTATAAAAAATTGATAATATACTATAATATTCTATTCATTATAATAATTTATTATGGTATCCAAAAACAACATGAATTATTGTTCTAAAGACCGATTATTGTTATTAGACCAATTATAATAATTGTTCTATAGGCCTATAGACCCGACAATTACACCACAGAATTTACCCAAAACGGATTTCATATGAATAAAATAACACAAAAAAAACTCATAAACTATTTATGTCTTGAATTGTTTTGCTTTGGAAGATTGGTTTCTACTTTCTTGCAGATTTGACGCATAGTGGGTCCTCCCAGTTTTTTTTTTTTTTTGAGGATGAAGCCCACATAGGTCTGAGACCTGTGCGTGGGTAATGAGTTGGATGATGGTGATTGATGAGTTGGACCTACAGTTTTAGTTTAAGGTGAGATCTTCAGACATCCCTGTACCTGTTCTACGCTTGGACTTTTCCTGGAACCTTTGATTTTGGTTTTTCTAAATATTCCTGAGGCTTTTTTTGGAGGATGAAGCCCGCATAGGGCTGAGACCTCTGCGTGGGTAATGAATTGGATGATTGTGATTGATGAGTTGGACCTACAGTTTTAGGTGGGTACCGAAACACTGAGGAAGTGATTTTGCAGCAGAGAACAGAGTCTTTTGCTGGTCAATCAAATCGGTCACCCTTACAAAGAGCGCCCAGGAGTTTCATAGCTTATCTCTGATTGAACAGATACCTGCTACGGCACTTGGCTATCACTTCCCCAGGTTGTTTCGGTTTTCTTTTTGTTGTACCGGTAATATTGTTTTCTTGCTGATGAAGCTCACATGAGTCTGAGACTCGTGCGTGGTTAATGCGATGAGTGATGTTACAATGATGTTACTAATGGTGGACCTTCAGTTTTAGGTGGGCTCCGAACCAGTGGGTAAGTGGTATTGTATTGGCATCTTGTGAAAAACCAACGGGTTTAGAAGGACCCTTATTATTTCTGTGAATACAATATCGATTGAAAATGAACTTCGTAGACCAGATTACTTAGACTATATGGATAAAAAAACATTTCTCTTCATACTGGAAAGGAATCGTGATTAATATCACAATATTAAAACAGGATTTCATTAAACAATCATAAGTCAACTAAGGAAGGACAGTTTCGAAAGCAAGAAGTATTATTATTATATTTGATCTTGAAGCATGAAGAACTCTATACAGGGTGACTAGCAAAGTAAGCTCCAAAAATTCCCTGACTTTTCCCTGACCTTTTCTACAATTTTCCCTGACCAATATAAGGTACTAGCCCGCAGGCTCGCTTCGCTCGCCTTAACCGTCTAGCCAGGGGGCAGAGTCCCCCCTAGACCCCATGGGGTGGTTTAAAATTCGTACAAAATCGTGAATCGAACCAGCACTTTTGTTTGTTGATCATCTGTTGTCATGGATATGGGCACAGTTATTCAATTCACAACTCCATACTTCTTATGTATACTTTTCAAATTTTCACTTTTGGCCGTATTTTCTGGATTTTTTCAGAATTTTTTCTTAGCATGCATCTAGAGCCCCAACGGGACATGTGTACCAAATTTCAACTTAATTAGCCATGTGGTTTTCGAGAAACACTGATGAATGAGTCATTGAATCAGGGGTATTTGGCTTTTATATAGATGAAAAACAAAAAGACCTTACTGAATAATCAAAACAATTTTATGTTTGTTAACCTACCTATGTAGCTTATTTATCTGGTTGCCTATCTAAAAACGCATTTCAAGTTCGATATTGGAGCATTTCATGTGAGGGTTTCTATAATTGAACGAGCGTAGCGAGTTCTTAGTTTTGAATTGTGATTCGTGACTGGTGGCTCGCGGATTTTTCTTTATGTTTTTTGGGTTTGAGTGTATGTTCGACAATAACTTTCAAATGCTTTGACCAATCAACTTCAAATTTTAAACACACATTCTTGGAACCTTAATACAGATAGAGTTCATTTGCCAATGAAATTGACACACTCCTTCATCCTTTTTGAAGCGAAACAAAAGGATAGGTTCACAGCCCTTCATTAATATATCTATATATTACTGTTTTTTAGGAAATAGTTGTTTTCACCATATGGAATTCGCAATAGATTTGAAAATATATTAATTTATTTATTGAGTTATCATCAGCTGTGGGTGAATAAATGCGATCAGGCTTTTTATAGAATCTCTATCAGCTGATAAACTAATTTCATTGCCCTGATAAATGAATATATAAACAGCTTTTTTATGTGGTAAATATATCTAGGGGAGAGTGTTGTACCTTGAGAATGATGTACCTTGGAACACTTCAGTTTTTCAACCAGTGGGACTATTTAGTGGTTAATTTTATGTTTTTCAACACTAGATGTTCGTATAGTTCGAAGTTCAGCAGCATCAGATGATTATTAAAGGTGTGATGGGCAAACAAAATTTCAACTAGTCAAAAGAAAAATTTTTCAAAGTTATTTTTTTAGTACTCTTATGTTGTGAGAGCTGTATATTTTCAACTTCATGTGACAACTGATTCTACAACTATTGGTGAGTGAAACTCCATTATTCATAATGCTCTTAAACAAAACCTTTAATGGATTTATCTAAAATGGCGACTTCTTGTACCAGGGAACACAACCACATAGTGTACCTCGGAGCGTGTGAAAAGGACGCATAGTAGGCCTATTCCTTCATCTTATGATTCTGACAATGATGGCTCCATTAGTTGACACAAATGATGAAGACAGCGCTGTAGAAGAATGTCTATTTTGTAATGAACAATATCCACTGGATCAGTCTGGAGAAAATTGGATCAGGTGCACAGCACAGTCTACATGTGATGGGCACATGAAATTTGTGCAGGATGTGAGAAAAACGGATGGAAAAAATTTATTTGTGACATTTGTAATAATTAAAAATTTAATAAATGAGTTAAGTATTGACCAGTAGGCTATTATTATTTCTCCAAATAACATGAGAGTTCCAAGGTACAAAAGGTAGGGTTCCAAGGTACATCAATCAACATGATGTAGCCTACTTTGGAGCACTTGCAAGAATTAACAATTCTATTATTTATTTTCTTTTTTGTTACCAAAGGATAAGGTTGAATTCATATCTTATTTGATAGAAAACATGATGCACTTGTCAAGAAAAATATTGTTTCCGTTGAAAAATGCATAGTTTTGTTATTAGAAGCCAAAATATAAAATGTGCTCCGAGGTACAACACTCTCACCTACTCTATAGATACACTAATTCCATTGCCCCGATATACAGAGTGTCCCATGTAAGGTATAAAAACCGGTCACCAAGAATTCTACACCAAACTTCTGACAAAAAATGTTCAGTGACGTTTTTGAAAAGAGGCCCTTGTTTTCGAAATATCTCGATATTATGACTTTTTCGAGATAAGCTCACTTCCCGCCATTAAATGCTCAATAACTCAGAAACTACTGATCAGATTGGAATTATGATGACATTGTTGGAAAGAGCACAACTTATAAGAGCACTTATAAGGTGGTTCAAGGGCCCATCTAAAACTGTAGGGTTCACTCATAACTTCATTATCATCCAGTCATCAAACACGCAAAAGTCTCGGCACGATAAAAAATGTAACAAGTTAATTTTTGATGCCGTAAATCAAACATAGTCCTAAGAAGCAGCATTGAATAGTTTAATGGAAATCGATGAATGTCGTTAATAATACGGTATTTTGCCAGGGGTGAGAAAGAACACCATCTTGAATGTATTCATTTAGTCTAGATGTCTAGGTAAATAATAAATTAATACTATTGAATGAATTAATTTAATAAATTAATTAAATACTATACTACTATATTGTGCTGTAGGGGTTATCGAGCTTGACCTTATAGCCTGTTGGTCTCAGGTTTGAATCCATGATGATAGATCTACAGTTTTTCCGTGACAAACTAGCTTAATTTATTGAGAAGAGTTTTTTAAGGAGGTCCATTTATCAAGATTGATGCCTGTACAGTTCGACAATGTTAACATCCAGCAAGAACAAACGTGTTGCTCTATCACTCTAGCAACTTGTCTAGCTAGACTATACACTGGTCTACACTACTCTAAGAAAATTTGTATGATTCAATGTAAAGAACCATTCAAACGGCGAGAGCTAGAGCGAAACTCTACAATTGCATGCAACGAGAGCTTAGAGTAGTGTAGACCAGTGTATAGTCTAGCTAGACAAGTTGCTAGAGTGATAGAGCAACACGTTTGTTCTTGCTGGATGTTAACATTGTCGAACTGTACAGGCATCAATCTTGATAAATGGACCTCCTTATAGAACTCTCCTCAATAAATTAAGCTAGTTTGTCACGGAAAAACTGTAGATCTATCATCATGGATTCAAACCTGAGACCAACAGGCTATAAGGTCAAGCTCGATAACCCCTACAGCACAATATAGTAGTATAGTATTTAATTAATTTATTAAATTAATTCATTCAATAGTATTAATTTATTATTTACCTAGACATCTAGACTAAATGAATACATTCAAGATGGTGTTCTTTCTCACCCCTGGCAAAATACCGTATTATTAACGACATTCATCGATTTCCATTAAACTATTCAATGCTGCTTCTTAGGACTATGTTTGATTTACGGCATCAAAAATTAACTTGTTACATTTTTTATCGTGCCGAGACTTTTGCGTGTTTGATGACTGGATGATAATGAAGTTATGAGTGAACCCTACAGTTTTAGATGGGCCCTTGAACCACCTTTTAAGTGCAGATAAAATATGCTATCAATAAGCACAATAGATAAATGCAATAGCTTAAATTAATAGCATTATGGAGAAACAACAGATTTTCCAGACTGAAACTGCTTTTATCAAAACATTTCAAAAAGAAAATTTTATACCTAATAAATCCACTGTATCGTGGTGAGCTTGATTTGATTCAATTGAATGCACTCAAGTTTTGTTCATATTTTTAATTCCAATTTTCTTTTATGTGTAGGATGACTTTACGGAGATTGAAATGTTATCAACACTATCATTCTAATTACGATCTAGCACTACGCCATTGCTGATTAGCAATATTTTCATAATTAAATTATATCTAATTTAATTTTTTATTTTATTTTAATTTTTACAAAAAGGTTTGAGTTTTTTGTTTTTCTGGTTATTTTTCTTTGATCCATGACCAACTGTAAGTGGATATTTTTAAATAGATTAAACTAAATCATAACTATTTAAAACTTATAAGAAATTGGAATTTTTTCTTTCTTACCAGAAGCAGAACATGTTTTCGGGCAGGATGCCCATCCTCAGTGCCTGCTCGCACTGAGAATGGGCATCCTGCCCGAAAACATGTTCTGCCTCAAGTAAGAAATAAATGTTTAAATTTCTCATTTATTTTAAAGAGTTCTGCATGTTGTCTGAGTGAAAATATATACTGTGCTATCATTTATTTTTCTATTATATTTTGCTTTGAAAGCAATATTTTTCATGATTAATTTTTTAAATATGAGTGCTTGAAGAAGTAATTTTCCAATTATCTGTAGGACTTCATCTCCCTCATAATTTGATATTTTATCAGTCCAATAAATAAATCAACTAAGCTACTGCATTTTCACAAGATATTTTTACAGCATAATATAATCCCAAAATCAAATAATAATTTTTCCAATCTAGCAGCTGCTAAGGTATTGGTTAGTGAAAAAATAAAACATTAATGTAGTTAATATATTATAAAATATTAGTTTCCAGTTTGGTGTTATATTACTTTGAGGGAATTCCGTTTTTGAATACATTAGATTCAAACCTATTTGGGAAGGTTCTTTTACCAATTATTATAAGCAATCAATTGATATTTATTCGAGGTTTCAAATAAAAAAATGAGGGAAATTTATACTTAGCAGAGCAGTTCAGTTTGTAGATCCCTGGGAGATCGTATTTGTTTTTGTCAGTGTGGTTTCGAGTGTAAGTGCATTTTTTATTTTGTTTTTTGTTCTGAATGTGATGGTGTGGCCGGCTTTTTTGAAGATTTTTGCTAGACTTTTGCTAGTCCACAATCAAACAGACTAGCAAAAATCTTCAAAAAAGCCGGCCACACCATCTCATTCAGAACAAAAAACAAAATAAAAAATTTTTGCTAGGCTTTTTTGAAGATCTTTGTTAAACTTTTGCTAGTCCACAATCAAACAGACTAGCAAAAATCTTCAAAAAAACCGGCCACAAACCATCTCATTCAGAACAAAAAACAAAATAAAAAATGCACTTAAACTCAAAACCACTCTGAACACAAACAAATACGATCTCCCAGGTATCTACAAACTGAACTGCTCTGACTGTAACAAATTCTACATAGGACAAACAGGCCGCACATTCAAACAACGTTACAAGGAACATTTTCAAAGAATTCAAACCCTGACATCAAAAGCTGAAACGAATTTCGCCGACCATATCATTAAAACTGGACACACTTACTGACATTACTACCAACCTACACATTCTCCATATAAAATCTAAAGGACACGAACTCAACACCTTGGAACAATTTGAAATATACAAACACACCACACACAATAAACCAAACATCCTCAATGAACAACTAAATTTTAAATCACACAAACTTTTTGATCACATTTTACAAAAACCACAATTCTTCTAACCAAAAAACTGACATCAATGATCTAGGAACACGCCTCTGAAAACGGATCTCAAAGATTCGAAAGCGCTCGGCCTACAGAGTAAGTAAATTTTACTTATTCTTAATGAATATTTGACAGCAAGTTGTTAAATTCACATAACAAGTTAAGAATAATAAACGTTTAAAAACCAAGTATTGTGCGATTTTGGATACATTTCTTCTAAGTTTTATTACCACATAAGGATGTATGTTCCCAGTAAATTCCAAAACTGCTGAACCGATTTTTATAACATTTTCAGGCATAATGTAGAATAGTCCCGAGATGGTTCATGTGAAGGTTGGGAGTTCAAAAGTCCTCACTGAAGGACACAATAAGGAGAAATCTATCCTTAAAGGAACAGCTGATAGAAATCAACAGTTTTTAATCATATGGTGGGCACTTAGCGGCGTTATTTATGCTGTCTGCAGACTTGTGTAGTCGGAGCATTGCAGTCTTGTAGGAAACATATGACTGGTGAATCAAAGCTCAGCTTATGTTCCATCCATTAAGCTGGGCATTCACATTCCGATTTGCAGTACCACTTGCAGTCCAACCTCCAAGGTTGGATCCGAAAACGGAACGTGAATGGGCTTGTTGGATGGTTGGAATTGTAGGTGGACGACTAGAGGGACGACTTCCGAATGTCGACGGTGTTGGAGCGTGTGTGGGGGAGTCGGATCAAAGTCGTCCAACTTATCTCAGTCAGTGCATGACCTTCAGGCAAGTTCGGGCAACATCGGGCAACTTCGGTTACATTTTTCTGCTCGAGAGCGATGTTCACAGCTGACTAGGAATAAAGTTGGATTGCAAGTAGGAGCGTGAGTGGAGTCGACTATCCATCTAGCAGTACTACTAGCAGTACTGCAAGTGGTACTGCAAGTTGGAACGTGAATGCCCAGCTTTATTTCTTTGGTGAAAAAAACAAAATTTTCTAATTTCAATTTATTGAAACAAAAATTAACATTTTAGGAAAGTGCGGTTTGTGCTAGGCCCTTGGGAATTCGCCAGGTAGAACTATTATAACTAAAATACCGTTGCAACGCATGGGTGAACCGCTAGTGTTAACATAAATTTAGATATAAAGTAAAATGTTCTCCATAACTACATAAGAATAGCATTGGAAGTCAAAAACGTCTGATTTGTTTACATCAATACATGTGATCATGATATATCTTCATGTTAGTGCTCGATATTCAAGGTTAAAGCTGGGCATTCACGTTCTGATTTGCAGTACGACTTGTGGTCCAACCTCCAAAGTTGGATCCAATATTGGAACGTGAATGGGCTTGTTGGATAGTTGGAAGCGTAGATGGATAACTCAGAACATCTAGAGGGACGACTGGAAGGTCCGACTTCCGACTGTCGACGGTGTTGGAGGGTGAATGGGGGAGTCGGATCAAAGTCGTCCAACTTACCACAGTCGTCAGTGCTTGACCTTTGGGCAAGTTCGGGCAACATCGGGTAACTTTGGCTACATTTTTCGGCTCAAGAGCGATGTTCACAGCTGACTAGGAATAAAGTTGGATTGATAGTTGGATAGCAAGTCGGAGCGTGAGTGGAGTCGAGCATCCAACTAGCAGTTCATACTGCAAATCGGAACATGAATGCCCAGCTTAATAGAAACCAGGTTTTTCCATAAAGCTGGGCATTCACGTTCCAACTTGTAGTACGACTTGCAGTACTGCTAGTAGTACTGACTGCTAGATGGATAGTCGACTCCACTCACGCTCCTACTTGCAGTCCAACTTTATTCCTAAACAGCTGTGAGCATCGCTCTCGAGCCGAAAAATCTAACTGAAGTTGCCCGATGTTGCCCAAACTTGCCTGAAGGTCAAGCACTGACTGAGATAAGATGGACGACTTTGATCCGTTCCCATTCACGTTCCGTTATCGGATCCAACCTTGGAGGTTGGCAAGTCGTACTGCAAATCGGAACGTGAATGCCCAGCTTAACTCGCTCAAATTAGCAAAATTGAAAAGTCGTGACATCACTTGGTTCAGAATCACATTTAACTTGCAAATTTCAGCTTTATTTGTACACTTTTTTCAGTACAAAAATGAAGTTTTTTGCTCAACACAGATTTGTCTTGATATCTTGATTAGCTGTCAATGATATAATAATAATAATAATAATTTCTCTGGATGATGGAGAACACATCCAGAGGAGTTTATTGATATAGCTCAAACATGACAATATTATTAAATATAAAACACAGTGATTTCATTGCTAAATTTGAAAAAAATATGATTCCCCACTATAAAATTATGTGACGGGGTGATCATCAATATAAACCTTAGATGAAGCTAATACTTCCTAACTAGCCATTATAACCAATACAATAATAAAAACTATTTACTACCTAAAACTACCTAAGAGTATGCATAATCATATTTCTATTCACATCCTATTTACTATGAGCTCCTCACTACGGTGGACTCCAATATTATATAACCAATTCCTTATCTTTTTTTAAAATCTATTATTATTGCTTTCTTCTTTTATTTCCAGTGGAGTTCTATTGTAAATTGTTGGCCCTAAATATCCTATTGATCTTTGCCCAAATGCTGTGTTCATTCTGGGTACATCCTGATAATTAAGGCTTCTTATTCTAGTATTGTGGCTATGAGTTATAATATTATTTTCATTTTCATTTTTCTTTATATAAGTAATTAACAACAAAATATACAATTGCCTAACCCACTCTATTTTCCATGAATAGTTCGCTGGTTGCCTAACCCACCCTATTCCCCATTATTTTTAAAATACGTTTTTGAATTTTGAAAATTGGATCCACAAAACTATAATTTGCAGATCCCCAAACTAACAGACCATATCTTATAAGAGATTCAACTAATGTAAAATACACTGTTTTTATCATTTCTTTATTAATAATATGCCTCAGCTGATAAAATTTATATATTAGCTTCCTTATTTTTGCAGTTGTGTATGATATGTGCTTATCCCATTTTAATAAGTCATCTACTATTATTCCAAGATATTTAATACTATCTGAGCGTTCTATCAGTGGACAATTACAATTGTTATTAATTCTATCACAATAATGAAGTTTTATCAATGTCTTACGTGGTTTGGTACTATCAGTTAAAGAAAATGTTAAAAATTTGTTTTTTTCTGCATTCAATGAGAGTAAATTATTTCCCAGCCATCTAGTGATTTTTGAAAGTTCTGTTTTGACTATTTGAAATACTTCTTCTCAGTTATTTCCTTGAAAGAGAAGTGCTGTGTCGTCTGCAAAGGCTATCACCCCACCTTGGATTTGGATGGAGCACAGCTCATTTGCAAATATTGAATACAAAATTGGGCCCAGAACAGCCCCTTGTGGTATTCCAAACTTCATGGACCCTTCTGCACTCATCTGGCTCCCAACTTTTGTCCTTTGTTGTCGGTTATTGAGGTAGGATATGAACCATTCAAGGGGGGTACCTTATGCCTATTGCCTCAGGTTTTTTTATTAATAAATCATGGGATACTGAATCAAAGGCCTTTGCCAAGTCTAAAAATACTGCTAGGCATTTATTTTTCTCCTCTAGATTCTGAGTAACAAACTTACAGGTAGATAACTCCAGAACTGCTAACTCTGTGCTTATTCCTTTACGAAAACCAAATTGGTTTGGAGATAAAATATGATTCCTCTCCAGATAGCTCACTAATCGTAATTTAACTAGTTTTTCTAAAATTTTTGATATATTACTGATTAATGAAATAGGTCTATAATTACTTATAATTAATTTATCTCCCATCTTATATATAGGTCTAACACAAATATTTTTCATTGCTCTAGGAAAAGTTCCATTTGACAAGCTGAGATTGAAAATATGAGTCAAAGGGCTAGAAATTAACTCTTTTATGCCTTTTAAAATCCCATTATCAAATCCATCAAGCCCTGGTGCACTACTGATGCGAAGAGAATTAATACTGTCTATTATTTCCTGCTCAACTATGGGGAAAAGAAACATAGTATTTTGAATATGTAACTCTGGTTCATAATCTGCTATAACTTGGTTAATATTCTTATTTAAACTTCCAGAGATTCTCCTAGCCATTGTTTCTCCAATATTAACAAAGTAATCATTTACATGGTTCAATAGAACTTCGGGATTTTCTTTCAGTGCTACAATTTTATCATTAATCTTTACAGCATTGAGTTGAATTTTTCTTTCTTGGTTTGAATCAGTAGCATCCTTGATAATTTTCCAAGTTTTCCTTACATCATTCCCTGCTTTGTTGAATTGACTCTTGAAGTAACTTTCTTTTGTATTCTGGATAAGAGACGTTAATGTATTCCTGTAGATTCGATAATAATTTGCGAGTTCTTGATTTTCTGGATCTAACTTCCTTCTCCTATTTAAACGATTCCTTGTTCTTATGGATGAGACAAGTCCTTTTGTGATCCATGGTTTGATGATCTTGATTTTCTTCTTCTGTGTGTAATGATGCATATTCTTCTCCACATGTTGTTGCAGAATTGTTATGAACTTTTCATATGCTTCATCTGTGTTATCACTTTTGAAAATCTCTTCCCAATGCTCTCTCAGTAGTCCTCCTCTCAATCCATCCAAATTGATTGATCTACGATTAGTTGAATCTTGTTCATCTAAATTCGCTCTGTTACTGATATTTGAATATTCTTGCAGTCCAAAAATTGTAATGAAGTGATCTGTGATACTTGAATGATATATGAATGGATGAATATTGTGTTTGCAATTGGTCAGCATGTGATCTAGGCAAGTAGATGTTCCCGTGGTTACCCTGGTAGCCTTTTTGATACAGTTCTTCAATCCGTGCTCACTTAATAAATCATAGTATTCATCAAGTTGATAATGCTGTTGTGGTTGTAGCGTATTTATGTTGAAGTCTCCTGTGCAAATAATCAGTTGTCCTCTCAGTCTCAGTCTATTGAGCACAGTTTCTAAATCTTCTAAAAATTCTGTTATACTGTAGTGCGAAGGGGATATGTAGATTGCTAATATATTATATTTCTCTTTTGGAGTTTGCAATTGTAGATAGAGAACATTGGCCTGCCTGATATTCAACTCCACTGACTGCACATTTAGAGAATTTTTTGCATACACTATTACTCCATCATTCTGTGTACGGTTATTTAAAGAGTGAAAAATATTGTAATCCTTCATTTCCTTAGGTGTATGATCATTTTTGATCCAGCATTCTGTTAATACAATAATATCGAAATCATAAGACATATCTTGTAGTTGAACCATCAGATCATCAACGTTTTTCCTAACACTCCTGATGTTCAGACAAAATACAGTCAAGTTACAGCTGTTAAGAGCAGCATGGTTTATCCTCAACCACCCTGTCCTCCAGCTCATCCACTAAATCGAGCTCATTTGCTACAGACAACACATCATTATTACTCATCATTTTTTTTTTATAGACGCATCCCTCCTTGCGTGTATTTTGCGATTTTTTTCTGCCATCTCATTGTATTCATCATTGTAATTTTCTATATCCCTCCCTCCTAGCATGCTTTTCATCATCTTCTCATCCCATTTCATGAGGTATGCATCATCATAATTTTGAATTCTTCTAGTGATTGTTAACATTAAATCATCCTCTCCCATTGTTATGTATCTAAATTTGTGTGTATGTCTACTCAATGCTACAATCATATGATGAACACTGTTATAAATTTCCAAATGTTTAGTATTGATACGTACCAGAACGACGTATTAAGAAGTAAGTCCCTGTGCTTCGTGGATGGTGTGGATCTTTATTGTACCATCTAATTTATTAGGCAAGACTTGCTGCAGCATCAATTTCTCAGCTTGTGTGTAGGTTAGAAGAAGTGTGCCTCGCTCCAGTGGTAGAAATTCATCACAGTAGATTGTTCTCTCTATTGATCGGATCCTCGTATTTGTTGTCTTTATATTATTGTAGTATTTCGAAAGTATGAAGCATACATCAATCAGACATCTATGAGTTACAGATACCTTTTTCATGTGTTCACAAAAAGAAGAAGGATGGGACCATTTAGTTTGTAGTTTGCTTCTTTCTATATATGGAATCTGTTTGGAATCGCCAAACAGGAAGATTTTTGAAGAGCCTGATAGGGCTGAGACAAATCCTATATAGCCAGCGTGCATCATAGCTGCCTTATCTATGAAAACTCGATCATATTTTTTCTCAGAACCATTTATTATAAATGAGGATACTGTCCTGTAGTTTGTCCTAATTATATCATCGTATTTTCTACCATATCTTTTATTAATTTCTTTTCTAATTTCCTTGATTCCTTATTCCCTTGTTTGGCATAGGACTAGATCATGGCATGGCTTATGTTGATTTAGAATAGCATAAGTCTTGCCGCAACCAGGCACACCATCTATCCAGGTTATTTGGGGTAATGTGATGGCCAATACATCAACCGTTGATATTTTGTTATATAATTCACTATTCAGCATGATCTGTGTATCTCTACTAACTAGAATGTAATTCTGAGTTGTTGTGAAACATTTCAGGTGCGAATTGAATGGAACGAATGTTCCCCCGTTTTCCAAGCAGAATCCCATCCTGTAACTCGTATTAGTCGGCCACAGAAATTGTCTCAATCTGTTATCATATATATTCATTCCGTTTAATTTTATTTATTGAAGTGAAGAGCAAGATTCCAATAAATTTTTACTTGTAACACTCATTAGAGCCTTAGTATAAATATCTGCATTTAATAAGTCATATTTCTGTAGAAGGTTTCTTAGGTATTTTTTCTATCATACTATTAATATAATTATGCTCAGCTGATTTCTCCGGCAAATAGCTGGATGGACAGAAGATTTCATTCTTTTTTCCTTGTAGTATATTCAGATAATTTAAATTATTTATTCCTTTATAATAAAATACATATTGTATGTTTATTGTTGACTTGACGAGATTTAAAAGATCGACATCGATTCTCGATACATCGCTCATATCTCCGAATGAATCAATTCCTATTGTTATTGTTTCATTCACGGAGGCCCAGTCATTCAAAATAAACAAAAGCCGCTCTAGATTACGGAAAAAGTATCTATTTTCAGACAGTAGATACAGATTTAGAATTTTCTGTGTCTCATCGTATTTCACTGTCAAATCAATCCGCTGTGGTTGCAGAATCACTGTTGATAGGCGTTCTAAATCAGGTCGCATAATTGTTTTCTTCCTTATTATTGTAGCAATGTCATCTGAGAATTTTACTTTATTTTTATTCGAACAGTAACAGAATGAAATACTTAAGTTAGTGAACTGACCAAAATTTATGTACAAGCTTGTCCTACTTTTTGCTTTTTGATCAATGTGTGTTTTAATTGATGAATTTAAGATTTCATCAATATCAATTGAAACCTTATTTATTTTTTCTTTCTTATTATAAAATATTTTCTTAAATAGTCCCATAATTAGTTCTATCAATCAACTGTTGCAGAGCTTTTTCATTGCATGGACATTTAGTATCATTTACTTTGTGATCTGCTGATTTCTTATTTTTTTGCAATTAAAACAAGTTGGTTGCTTTGAAAGATTAGGACAAGCTTTTATGTTATGACCTTCAGAAGCACAGTGACCACAAATTTCTTTTTCTGCTTTGCAAAACTTGATTATCTAAACTTGAAAGTCTAATTTCTTTAATTCTGTATTCACAAAGTTTTTATTGTAAATGTTTTCTGCCAATTTTTCTCGATTAAGCTCTACGGGCACATCATAGATTATTAATCTGGAATTCTTGTTTTGTGGTTCAACTATTTTTAAATTTTCCTGTGCATTTTTAAAGGCTTTGTTCTCAATTATTTTCTTCCTATCTTGTTCTGAGTTTAAACTAATCAATAGACCTCCTCCTCTTACATATATAGTTTTCTTGACTTTAATGTTATCCTTATCATTAATGTTTTCCCTCAATGTATTCTTTATTTTATTGCTGTGCTCCAATTCATTCATAACTGGTTGAATGGGCTTTATCAGTACTGTATGATCTTTTGGTTGTAATTTTCTTACGTTACGGTACTTTCTTCCTGTTTTTGGTTGACTTTATTTTTCCTAGGCCATTGGACTATTTGCGCAAAACTTATTGGCTTATCGTTACTTTTGATTGTTTTCATAGTATCATTAATATTTTTCAAAGATTCCTTTATTCCGTTGTTACTTTTTCCAATTGTTGCTGCTAATTGGGAGACTGTGACTACTATAGTTTCTAGCTTGATAATATTTTCAGAGAGACTGTTTGTGATTGTCAAAAACTTATCGAAATCATTTCTCAGAACTTTCTTTTTCTGGAATTCAGCTTCTGCCCAATCTTGAAGTTCTTTTCTTAATTCTTTCATACCTTTAATGCCCTTAGCGAATTCACTTTGAAAAAAACTGTATGGATCCATGATAGGCCTACCTATTGTTGACGCTTTCTTACTGGTGTCCTCAGTTGATCCTCCAGATGCTAGTTGCTCATCTTCATTTTCTTCAAATTCGGGAATTATTCCATCCGGTACTTTGATTGGTGTTCCCATTCGCTGATTTTATTGATAGTTGAAATATTCTATCCAGCAAACTATAGTTCACTTCTACGAAAGTAGACCAAATACAACTACTACTACTACTCTAATCCTCACTGCTCACAATCGATGTTTACAGTTCGGCTGCTAGCTAACGATTGAACGATTGATATGGGTTACTCACTGCCACTGAACTGAAATACGTCATACCTCCACCATTTTTCTAGTTTTGTTTTCAAAAAACGGAACAACCCATGGCCGACTCTAGAGCACAATACCACAAACGTAGCATGTTGAAAAATAGAATAGAAATGAAAAAAATGGCACTCTAAATAATAAAACTCGCGATCACGAACTCAATTTATATACATACGGTTTACTCTACGCCATTTTACCGGACACGTGTAGGCCTACATGCATCCAACTGGACGATTCAAAAGAAACTGAATTCAAAATACTGTATGAAGAAAAATATTGACTTTGATTTCTACACAACCCCCCACTTTCTATATGCTGATATACATTGAGGAATTCGATGGGAAAATAATATTAATTTCCTGTAATATTTGCACTGTGGAGACATAGCCGTCATGATTTATAACACTCTAGATAAGTTTGTTTGAAGAGTGTTTTGTCCTCGTTATGTCTCCATTCCTAAAGTCACAACATCCTGCTTCTGAATTCCTTCACATAAAGCTATCTGCGAATTGATAGAGTAAACAATAAACATTGACCTGACAATATTTAGCCAATTCATCCTTTCTTTCTTCCTTCAGTGTTTCAGTTTTATTTCTTTTGGATAAATATATACATTTCAGTCTGGGCACGGGCCATTTCTTGAAAAAATATATTTTCATTCCGGGCCCCCCCCCCCGCGCCGCGGGGTCTGCGGGGGTGTACGTTACGCCACTGTCAAGAAAACAATTTCCAATCAGACAAGCTTTTTGTATTACAATCAATAAGTCCCAAGGCCAAACTCTTGACAAAGCTGGGATATACCCAAGTAAACCGGTATTTACTCTAGGGCAATTTTATGTTGCATTTAGCAGAGTTAAATCTCCGGAAGGAATCAAATTGTTTATTGAAAATAACAACAACCAAATAGACTATTTTTACACAAAAAATGTAGTATACACGGAAATTCTGACACATAGATAATTTGATTGTTAGTTCGTCTGATTTATAATAGTATAATGGTTTGTTTTATGTATTAGTGTTTTTCTTTAGGGACTTTTGCCCTACAAGCCACTGGTAATTGTTTAGTATTGGAACTGCTCAAATCATCTTGAAGTGGTGTAGAGGTTAGAGGTACCTGACTGCTAGTCCTGCGGTTTCAGGTTTGGTTCCCGATCTAGACATAACATTTTTGAATCATAATTTTTTTTGAGGATGAAGCCCACATAGGTCTGAGACCTGTGCGTGGGTAATGAGTTGGATGATGGTGATTGATGAGTTGGACCTACAGTTTTAGGTGGGTTCCGAAACACCGGGAAGTGATTTTACAGCAGAGAACAGTGTCTTTTTTGCTGGCTAATCTAATCGGTCACCGTTACAAACAGGACCTACGAGAACGCAGCTCATCTCTATCTGATTAAACAGTGCCTGCTACGGCTCGCAGCGATCACTTCCCTATCAATTCACCTCATTAACCACGCACAAGACTTATGTGGGCATCAGCAAAATATTTTCTATATTGAGTAACAAAATGATACAGTTCCGCATATAATGTAAAACATATCAATTATTATGTAATAATTAAATATTTTAATAAATATCAATAATTCAGATTATTTCTCACCTAATACATTACCGGCCTTTATCAGTCCTCCGTCTTCTTTCTTCCTTCTTTAATCTTCTTTCACACGCTTTTCCCAACTTTGGAGTCTTTGTTCGATTGTTCTTTTCTTCCTGTATGAAAGAAATTTTGAAACTATAATATTTATAAAAATTAGCCTCTTTTTCAAAAACACACAACAATAGAAGAAAATTTTGTAATAAAATGCATTATACCATTACAATACTCAGTCATTTATTAGTATGGCAAAAAATGATTACAGTTAAAATAATTATTTATTCAAATTTTATAGTTGATATTTTTGAAACTTATTTGTAGAATATATTGAACTAAACTTTCATCAAAACATCAGCATGAACCACGCTTCTACTAATATAGTATAAGATATTTTATAATTAATAACAAGATATCCACTAATATGAGACAGATTGACAATGTACATCATTCAACAAAGGATTAATACATAAACTGCAATTTGACACTGCAATACTAATACTATGAGCAGAACATGAGCAAGCAAAGATTTGTGCGCGGTGAAGGATCTTGACTCTTTTTTTTTTTTTTTTTTAATGCGGATGATGTCCACATGAGTCCGGAGACTTGCGCTTTTCTATTTTCTATATTGAGTAATTTCTATAGTATATTTTCTATATTAGTGTAAGAGAATAATGAGGAGAATAATGAGAAACATCCATGGCTGAATGAGATTCGAAACCAAGGCTGTGGGAAACGAAGCCAGCCAGAGCCCCTTATCTTATCACAGACAAGCGCTCCAACCAACAGCACTACCAGAGCCGCCCTTAAATGATATGATTCTTGACTCGGCTTGCTTCCATATTCTAGCAAGCCCCTAGCACTTCCCTTCCTCGGTGTCACCCAAGCTAGTATAGCCGTGTCAAATTGTAAATACAACTACAATCAAGTATTACAGTATCAAATTATAGATCAAATTTACACACTGAGTAAGAAAAATGGAGTAATAATTATTATTTATTGTTATGTCATTAACAAGGCTCTTAGTGGAATATATTCTGAGCTCTGTATCTGAATAAATAAATATAAATGAATTAAAACAACAGATTATCATTTGTCTGCTCCAACAATTAATGCCACAGAAAATCTGCTACTCTATCTGAAAAAGAATTATTTTAGTGATCAGTTAATATTCTTCAGTATTTATGTTGACAATTTGTAGATTAATCTGAAAGAAATCATTCACCTGTAAGTGAATATTATACATTATTTGGGATTAAAATTACAATTAATTGTTAGATGAAAAATCGGAAATTCCACTCCAACACAGCAAGTCTTAGAAGCTATGTCTATACTGTGAAAAAGGATATTATTGTGATAAATATGTGACATGGCATGATCAATTTTTTTTGAAATTTTTTATAATTGAATCCTTAAAATGATGATTGTAGAAAATCGTTCTCGGTCAAGAGATAAAAACTGTAATAGAAAGTTTTTTGTTAATATTTAAAAGAAAAATGACAATCATAAATACATGCATTCAATTCTTCAACCATACAGCAATAAAAGATCAATAAAATTCATGAATGTTGAACAAGTGAAATTGGAATGAAGATTAGAAAAATCAGGTAAAGTTTTTTGATATCATTTCTATTTTAAAAAACCAAACGAAAATACAAAAACATTTTGCTTAAATAAGTTATAACTTTGACCGCCTATATTCATTAAAAAATCCGTGTCATAACGTGTGACTCTAAAATCTTCCCAAAAATACGCCCAAAATTGGCAGTTTTACAGGGTTTTCAAGGACTACTTGGCCAAAAAAGTTGAAATTTGGTATGTATACGTTGAGTTTTAGATTTAAAAGCGTTCTATGAAAGGTTTTCCGGAGAAACGTCCACGTTAGAAGTTTTTCCATAGACTTCTTAGCGTTTTCAAGAACTATGTGGCCGAAAAAGGTGAAATTTGGTAAATAATCCAGTTATGGACCTAGGTGAATACTAATAATTGGAGTTTTAAACATTTTCTCCGAAATACGATTAATTTTGACGTTTACCTAGCGTTTTTTCAACGTTATCTCGTATTGGGTGGCCGAGAAAATTGAGATTTTAGTGAATTTTTTTCCCTTTTCCTGTTTTGTATAATTTTGTCCTCCTTGGCTAGACGGTTAAGGCAAAAGGCAAGCGAGTCTGCTAGCTAGTATTTTTATAATCTCCAACACAAGAACTTTCGAAAAAATATGAACAAAACTCCAGTGCACAGGACTGGCCCAATAATCTCCTGTACAAGAAGTTTTGGGAAAAAATCATGATCAAAGCCTTAGCGCACACAGGGTTGTCTTAATGATTTCGAATACAATAAATTTAAAATAATAATAATAAGAAACCTTAGTGCAGAGTCTATTTGATTTCAGAAATCATTTCAAAATTCTTTATGAAATGATTGGCATTGACTTGTAAATGCCGTTACCAATTTCTGTTGACGATAGTGAACGTTAGGTAGTTTATTTTACTGTCAGATATAAGACAAGCTGGCTCTTAGACAATCTGCCAAAGTCAGCAGAGTCCCTTCTCTTGAAACGGCAGTGCTAGCAAATAATTGAACAGGTTATTACTTCGTTAAATATTGACCAATCACGGGTCAGCTTTTAGTTCGATGAGATTTCCAGGTGAGATCGTATTGGAACGGCGAGAGATGAGAGATTCTAGGAATCAAAGCTAGCCTGGAAAACCTTCCAAGAAGAACCCTTTCTAAAAAGACGGTGATTCTTGATGAAAATATGTTTATATTTTTTATTTAATGCGTCAGAATAAAAATCATGAGTAAAGAATAAGATTTATGTCATGAGTATTTAATTTTGCAAGTTTTTTTCGTGAGAAATTTGGAAGCTAGATGTGAAAATAATTTTAGTTTCTGCGGAAAATCTTATCTATTTTCTTTTTTAATAAAAAAGAGGAAAAAATAAAGAAAAGAAAGAAAGGAAGGAGAGAAAAAAGAATAGAAAGAAAAGAAAAGAAAAAAATTCTAAGAGAAAGTTATAAATTCCTGGATTTCTTGTTCCATGACGAACTGCGTTTTCGAGTGAACTTTTCAAGTGAATTTAACGACTTGCAGTCAAATTTTTATTGAGAAAAAGTAGTATTTTACCTACTCTGTAGGCCGAACTTTTTCGAGTTGTTAAAACCCATCTTCAAGGCATTCTAAATATCGATGTTGGTTTGTTGGTTAGAAGAACTGCGGTTTCTGTATAATGTGGTTAAAAAGCCCTTCAAAGCACTTCAAACCCTCCCCAAAATTCACAAACCTATAATTTATACCTATAATACCAACTGTAAACTACCGAGAAGCCCCAGCATACAAACTAGCAAAACACATGGACCAAATGCTCAGAAAACTAATTAACATTAACAACAAAACATACATAAAAAACAGTAGCGACCTTATCTCAAAAATAAAAGACACACATTCCTCACAACTCCACTCTTGCATCTTTTGACATAACAAATTTATACACCAACATACCTATCAATGGAACAATATAAATAATAAAAAACATGCTTATTCACAACAACACACCTACCGAACATATAAATGAAATAATAGACATCCTGAAAATCATCACTCAACAAAATTACTTCACATTCAACAACAAATTTTACTCACAACCTGATGGATTGCCAATGGGCTCACCAATATCCAGCATATTTGCTGAGATCTATCTCCAACACTGCGAAAACACCCACATACTCCTCAACAACAGATTCTCACAGAACATAATAATTATACTGGCACAGATATGTAGATGACATTCTACTACTATACAGAGGGATCAAAAGACAATGTGAACAGCTCCGATCACACATAAACGAAATACACAAAAACATTCAATACACTGCAGAATATGAACACAACAAATCAATAAATTTCCTAGACCTCTCAATCACAAAGAACTCAAACCAAAAACACAGATTAAACATTTACAGAAAACCAACAATGACAGATACCCTAATACACAGCACCTCCAATCATCCAACACAACACAAACACTCAGCATTCAGATCAATGCTACACAGACTGAACAACACACCACTATCCACCGAGAATTGCAACATTGAACTAAACACAATAAAATACCCAGCACAAGAAAACGGCTACAAACATAACCTAATTGACATACGAAACATAAAACCTAATTGACAAACTCAACCATAAAATAACAAAAAAAAAAAAAAAAAACACCAACAACACCAACAAAAAATACATCACAATGACATACATTAATCCACAATAAAACAGACTAGCCAAAATCTTCAAAAAAGCCGGCCACACCATCGCATTAAGAACAAAAAACAAAATAAAAAATGCACTTGCACCAAAAACCACAATGAACACGAACAAATACGATCTCCCAGGGATCTACAAACTGAACTGCTCTGACTGTAACAAATTTCACATAGGACAAACAAGCCGCGCATTCAAACAACGCTACAAGGAACATTTACAAGCTTTACATACAAAAACAGAATCGACTTTTGCAGACCATATCATTCAAACTGGACACACTTTTACTGACATCACTACCAACTTACACATTCTATATATAAAATCTAAAGGAAACGAACTCAACACCTTGGAACAATTTGAAATTTACAAACACACCACACACAATAAACAAAACATCCTCAACGAACAGTTAAATTTTAAATCACACAAACTTTTTGACCACATTATACAGAAACCACAGTTCTTCTAACCAACAAACCAACATCGATATTAATTAGGATGCCTTGAAGATGGGCTTTAACAACTCGAAAACGTTCGGCATACGTAAGTAAAATACTACTTATTCTTAATAAAAATTTGACTGCAAGTCGTTAAATTCACTTGAAAAGTTAAGAAAGTTATAATTCTTATCTCATAATTATGATTTTAACGTTATTTCAGTCATGATTTACAGTCTGATCAACAGTCAGATTTTAATTTTAGACACAATAATTCGTCAATAATCAAATTAAGTCATAATTTTTAGCAAAGTGAAAACATAAGTCTCCGCTCATTATTAATTCCATGCTTTACGGGTCTACTTTTCATTAAAGCATTAAAGGATAAGCTGACGAGTAGAATATTATTTTTGTAGTCATTTTTTGATATGGTACTATTAATGTTATGCTCGACAGTGCAATAACTCAGTATTGAAATCTGTGATGTTTTTCATGATAAAATACTTGATAAAAAATCTTATATAAACACTGACACTGTATTTCTATTTTTATTATGATTTCTTCTCACTTATACTGGAGGGAAGCATTTCACTTCTAAAGAGAAGCTGATGAAGCTTGCCTTAGTATTGAACCACAATTATTTCAAAAAGGCAACTGACACATGGAAGAGGTTAATGGTAATAGGGATTATGTTTTAAAAATAGAAATTAACTAACTACCAGACTATATAGGCAACGACCTTGCCGTTGATTGTACTGAAACTTTATTGGGACAAGATGTTTTTAACATTGAATTGTTCTATTGTTTGATTGAAAAAATTGTCAAAAACGGAAAATAAGCTGAAAGTAAGTGAAGTATTGCCTACAAGCCTACCTGATTGTAGTCTTTATTATGACCTTATTGTCAATTGTATCATCAAACTAAAGTGAGAATATTTATAGAGCATGAAAATCTCTACATATTTTTTTCAGTCATATAAAACTGCTTTACCAAATTGGACGTTGAAAGTATTTCAAGGCTCACTACATCTTCATAATAGTCATAAGGCGAATTATTAAATAGATTGCATTTTCCATTAATGAGTCCCAAATAAATAGATAAAATTAGCTTGAATCTTCTCCAGTGCTGACAAGAGAATTATTGCATTAAAACATAATTCCTGGTAGTTTAAAGTATTCGAAGGCCCACTACATCTGTATAATAGCCTTAATGCGAATTATTAAATAAATTGCATTTTCCCATTAATAGAGTCTACTGAAGCCTAAATAAGCATAAAATTTGCTTAAATCCTTTATAGTGCAGAAAGAAGTAGTACGGTATTGCATTATTTCCAACATAATTCCAGATAATTGAAAGTATTTTAATGTCCACTACATCTTCAAAATTTTCTTCAGGCGAATTATTAAATAACTTTCATTTCCCAGTAATAGAAATTACTGAATCCCAAATCAACTGGTAAAATAAGCTTGATTCTTATCTAGTGCGGACAGGAGATGTACCGCATTTTTCTAGGTTCTGGTAGTTGAAACTATTTCAAGGCCCTCAATATCTTCATAATCATCTCAGGGCACATTTTTAAGTAAAAAGCACTTCTATATTAAAAGAGCCTAATGAATCCCAATAAACAGACGATATTGGCTAAAATAATATGGTGCAGACATAACTGATATTGTATTTCTTCCAACATAATTCCAGGTAGATGAAAGTATTTAAAGGCCCACTACATCTTCATAATAGTCCCAAGGCTAATAATTATTGAATAAATTGCATTTACTCCTTAATAGAGGTCACTAATGCTCAAAGAACAGGTGTATTTGACTTAAATCTTACTTAATGGTGAGAGAAGTATTGTAATTTTTCATTTTTATTCCAAGTGTTTAAAAGTACCGGTATTCCAAGGCCCACTCATCTTCATAATAGTTCTAATAGCAAATGTTTTAATACTTGAAATTTTCTCATTGGTAAAACCTAATGGGCCTCAATGAACAGGTAAAATTGACTAGAATCATATAATGTGCAGACAGGAGAAGTATTGCATTTTCACAACAACATTATTTAAGATGGTTGGAAGTATTTTATGGCCATTACATCTTCATAATAGTCCCAAAAGCGAATTATTAAATAAATGGCATTTTCCACGAAGGAGCCCACTGAATCCCAATAAACAGGTGAAATTGGCTGAAATGTTATATTTTATAGTGCAGACAGGAGAGGTATTGTATTTTTCTCAATACTTTCCCATGTTGTTTGAAGTATTTCAAGGCTCATTACATCTCCATATAGTCCAAAGGCGGATTACTGAATAAATAGCATATTTTCATTAGCCTAATAGAGCTCAATAAATAGGTGAAATTTACTAAAATCTTATATAGTGCAGACTGAAGAAGTAAACATTATTCCATGTAGTTAGGCATAATTTCTTCCAGCTGAAAGTGTTTTAAGGCCCACTACATCTTTATAGTACTAAGAACTAAGAGTGAATTATCAAATAAATACGGTAGCATTCTCTTATTATTACTGTAGCATACCGTAGTCTATAAGGTGAAATTGACTGAAATCTTACCTAGTACGGACAGGAGAAGTATTGCTTTTCCCAAGCATTAGGCCTATAACCTATACCAAATACTTAAAAGTACAGTAATAAAAATAATGTTCACTTGTTCAGTAATGCCATTTGCCTTAGAACTGTCCAAGCGAAGTAAACTAAAGATTCACCTCTCTACGAACGGGCAGTTTGGAAAAAGCATGCCCGCACCATCTAGCGGAATAAATTGTAACTACCCTATACTCCTTTAATACAGTAAACATGAAAACGTTTTATTTAGTTTGATCTTACGGCTTTACCGTTCATCGTACCAAAAAACAAAACAAATAAATTTGCAGAGAACAAAAAAGTCTACGATTCAAGTTTTGTCAAGTTTTCATGTTAGTTTTGATATTTTGCCACAATAAATTATTCATGAAAAACCATAGGCCTAGAAGTAGCATGCCGGTAATTATTATTATAGTTGCAGTTTATTTTGAATTTCCGGTCAAATTCTTAATAGGATTGGAAAAAAAGAAAAATGTTTGTGGAGCATAAAACAGACTAAAATTAGGTAGAATTTATGTTTTTCAACAGTATTTTATATTAAGCTAGAACGTCTAAAATCAGGGTTAAAAGGTGACAAATTACCGTTTCAGAGAGAAAATTGATCTGCTCATTCATCTTGATAGGTAATTTTGTATCACTTTAAAATTCATGTAGGCTATACTGTTACGAACATTATAAAAATCAAAGAAACTTTTAACTGGTGAAGTCAATGAGAAACGTTTTGACCAAAATGGGCTAAATTTCACAGTTCTCTCAAATTCTGACCCCATTTTTTAACGCGCAATATCATAAAAACTCAAATTACGACATTTAAAGAGTACCGTATAAAAATGTTGAAAAAGTGATGTTTCACTAGAATTTGGATTTTTTTTAGCCAGAAAATGTTTCAAATTATCAACTTACTATGGTAGCCTTATTAAGTGGGGAATGTTTGAATCAATATTGCTATTCAAAATTCCATCAATTAATTTATTTGCTATGCTTGAGATACATTATGAACATTTGATCGAAAAGTAGCAAATATAAAATGTTCATTCATAATTTAATTTTATAATAACTTTAAATATGTTTTTTTGACCGATTCCCCTACATCTCCCAATGTAATCTGGGTTATATGCTATGTAGTCTGGGTATTATATTTATATTATATCTTTGTATTACATACGTTTGTCGTAAATTAAATTATATCCAACTCAGCAACAAAACAAATCAATGCAATCATAAAATTATTTTCTTTCGTTTTCGAAGTGTCAAACCTCTATATAATACAGTATTTCAAAGAAATATCAATATTACAAAAAATATCGGCACAGTAAAGCAATATAGATACTATAAAATTATAGCGACTAAAATATTTTTATAGAAATGTCGAGTATCGGAACCAGAATATCGATATTCCGATAATTTCAATATCCCATCCCTAGTCTGACAGGGTTAGCATGCAATGTAATGAGCCTCCACTTGTCATGTGACACATTATCCCTGACCTGCGTGCCTAATTGGGTGATAAGTGAGTGAAGTGAGGGATCAATGGTCATGAGGGAGTGGGAGAGTTATCAAGAGTTGGGAGGGGGTAGTTAGTTAAGCCCAGGCGGGGGGCGGGGGGCTTCAACATCCAACATTGTGTATTATTCATGGCCAGCTATGATTTTGTGAGGCTCTGTCATCGGCAGACATGGGGTCTCATGAGAATTTTTGAACGACCATAAATTGCCGGAAATTAGTAGCTGGTGAATTATTGGATGGAGAAAGGCTCTGACCTTTTCGTGATACAGTATCAAAAATTTAACAGTGTATCTAGTTCACAGTTAACATATACAGTTTACCTTTCAAGGATTTATCATATTCAACTTTTTGGTAGGTAAAGGACCATATTATGAACGTTCCTTCAGTGTCTCTTGACTCGAGGGACTCTTGAAATGTAATGTATTTATATAGGCATTTCAAGAATCCCTCGAGTCAAGAGATACTGACGTTCTTAAATACGGGCTAAATACTTTACATTTCAAGAGTCACTGAGTCAAGAGAAACTGAAGGAACGTTCATAAATACAGCCCTAACAGTTGTAAAGATTGTAGAGGTATGTCTACAACCCAGTTTTCAGAGGTATCAAGTCTTTTGGAAAAATTAAGAAAAAATGTGGTCCGTTTTCCATTACTTCTGACGACATTTTTCCAGTTAGACTTGTGTACATTGTTTTAAGCTGTCAATGAACATTGCCTTGAAAGTTCTATAATCTTATAAATTGCTACTAGTCAATCTACAGAAATTAGAATGGTTAAATCAAATTAAAATTAGAATGAGCTTGAATGTACCAGGCTATCAAGGGATGCAAGCCTAACTTGCCTTGCTTCTGAACATGCAGACGTACTATCTTTCAAATGGAAAGAGTTTTAACAAACTAAATAATTGAGAATTATACCATGACAGTAATGACTAAAAAAGATGGTTTGCAGTATTAGAAATGGTAATATTAATAATAGTGATAGTAATAGTAATAATGAAGTTGGGAGGAGGCAAGGAGAGACAAAAGGAAGTATGACAAGCCATAAGGAGACAAGAAAAAGGTACGAAGAGGGAAGAGAGAGGCAAGAGGAGGTGAGAGAGAGTAATTAGGAGACGAGAGAGAGTCATGACCAATGGCAAGGCAAGGCAAGGCATTAGAGAGGCAAGAGAAGTCAGCAGGAGGCTAGAGAAGGCAAAAGAAGGCAATAAAGAGGAATGAGATTGCAGGAAAAAGCATGAAAAGTTAAAAGAAAGGCATGATGAGTAAGGGGGGACAAGAGAAAGACAAGAAAGACGCATTAGGAGTTTAAAAGAGGCAAGAGAAAGGCATGAAAAGGCAAGAGGAGCCAGGAGAAGGCAAGAAAGAGGCATGATGGAGCAAGAGAGAAGTAAGAGAGAGGCAAGAGAAGGTGAGAGAATGCAAGAAAGAAGCATGAGGAAGCAGGAGAGAAGTATGAGGAGTTAGGAGGAAGCAAGAGAAAGCTAGAAAGAGACATAAGAAGTTATGAAGAGGCAAGAAAGAGGTAAGCGGAAGCAAGAGAAGGCGAGAAAGAGGCATGAAGAAGCAGGAAATGGCAAGAGTGGCGAGTAAGAGGCATGAGAAAGCAAGAAAAGACAACAGGAGGCAAGAGAAGGCAAAAGAAGGCAACAAAGAAGAATGAGAGGCAATAAAAATGCATAAGATGTTCGGAAGAGACAAGAGAAAGGTAAGAAAGGGGCATAAGAAGTTAGGAAAAGGCAAGAAAGAAACAAAAGTGGAGTCAGGAGAAGGCGATAAAGAGGCATGATGAAGCAGGAAAAGGCAAGAGGAGACAAGAGAGAAGCATGAGGATTCAAGAGTAGGTAAAAAGAGTTTAAAAGAGCCAGAAGGTGGCAAGAAGAGAGGTAGATGAGAGAGTGATGCCTCTTCTGTTGAGTGAGTGAGTGAGGGGCAGACACAGGCAGGCCCTATCGATTTGCAAAGTGTGCCTGGCCTGCTTGGCCCCGGGCTAGATGCGAACCTGGCGGCTATCTAACCAACTAACTGCCCAAAAACCTCTGCCAAAGGGAAGAAGGGAAATTCCCAGCCGCCCAATCGGGGAAATTCCGAAACTTGACACTTTGGAAAAGCGCTCACGTGGGTTGTGGCCGATTCTAATGCTTTTTTCCCTAAATAAAAGTCATGA
Organism: Conomelus anceps; assembly: GCA_948455865.1. Taxonomy (NCBI): domain Eukaryota; kingdom Metazoa; phylum Arthropoda; class Insecta; order Hemiptera; family Delphacidae; genus Conomelus; species Conomelus anceps. The sequence goes on from OX418216.1 coordinate 52,080,993, forward strand.
AAATACAATAGATTAGAAAAATTATAAACAATTGTAGTTATTATAGTGTATATAATAACTACAAGTTAATATATTGATTTGGAGTTATGAAACAATAAAAATATCTCTTTTGATCGTTTTTATGATCGATATTAGAGAAAAAATGAAATCAAATCAATGAATGTGATTTGTTTAAATTGAATTTAGTATTTTTTGTGTATTTCGCAAGATTCAAGTTTTCTCATATTTTTTCGAATGAGAACGTAAACAGCCTACCATATTATATTTGGAATATTGTTAAAAATAAAGTAGCCCTATTAAAGTAGTATTGTTATAAAAGTATGTTGTTTTTCTCACAAGCAGTTTTTTACCTGAATGAATAATTTATTCAAATAGAATATTGGAAAATCAATCACCTACAAAGGCCGAATGTTGGAGAATTAACTTTGAGATCATTCTGCAAAATATAGGACTTTCTGTTTCTTGGAAGTGAAAAAGTGTCTAAAACACAATAAAAATCTTTCATTTGCCCCTTAATTGTCCGAGAGCCCCTAAAATCTTGCTTCACCATAGCAGATCAGCAAAATTTATTAATGCCTCTGGTGAAGTTGGGAGCTCAAGGCTCGGACTATCCCTCTGAATTTCTATCCCCGGAAATGAAATTACCACGATGAAAATTTTTAAGTAATTCAAGTTTATTTATTGACCGAACGAAGTGAGGTCTCTGTTTCAAGTCGACCGTTTTGCATTTGTCTGCGTGTAACGTATTTACGGCTAAACGCGTGAACCAAATGCAATGAAATTTTGTACAGATCTTCCTCTAAGGAATGTCTAGCAATGTCTGTGTAAGGTTTTTCAAAAAATGTATCCATTTTTTTTAGGGGGCCCAATTTACCCTCGATTGTTAGAGTGTCTAATTTGGGTGCACATGGATTTAAATTAAAATTAAGGCAATTTGAGAAGGGGTTTAATCCATGAAAAAAATTGATAAACCCAACGGGGGGCGTTAGAGAGTGGGGTTCAACATCTTGAAAATCTTCAATATTGAGATTTTTCAAACTTATTTTTCTGTTTTGGGAGGGCTTTTTGACTTGAGGGGAATGGTACATACAAAAATTTTAATAAATTGAGAATTTGAGAGGGGGTGTGGGGAAATTAACTTCTTCAAACAACTCATTTTGTGAATACTTTTTCATTTTTTCCCGATTTGAAGTGAAGGATAACTTTGAAGGTTGACACTGAACTCCTCTTAGAATATTGGTGGGGGGAGGGTGAAGAAATTGGGGAAAAAATAGAATATTGAGATAATTTGGGAAATTCTTTCGTCTTCTCAACAGGTAGAGCATAAATACTCAGACTTCCATACGAAAAATTTACAAAAATAATCCCCTTTGAAGCTAGGAGCGGTATTCTGAATTTCTCTGGTAAATGGAGAGGGGCTAACAAATTTCAAATCTTTTGAATAATTTTTACTTTTTATGATTGAAGTTTAATATTATTAAGGGCTGCCAAAAATATATAGTAACCAATTATTAGGTAAAAAGGGTAGGCTACTATCTAGACGGCATACAAAACTTTTTACTTCTCAAATAATGATTTTGCAGATTCTATAATCAATGAAAGTTAATATTTTGAGTAATTTGTGAACATCCTAAGCTACTGTATTTGTTTTTTCAATATATGAAAACGTTTTAATACTTCCGAGGCGTCCACGTTGAATGATTAACGTTTGATTACTATTTAGACGCATGTACTGTGTTTCATTGATAGAAAAAATCTTTGAACAATCAACTGGTGGCACAAACGTTGGTCAGAGTTTGATCGCCAATCACTGGTAAAAATGAGTAGTGCTCAGAGATTAAGCCACGTCTTCACCAACCGAACATGCTCGGCGAACAGTGTTCGTTGGAATTATCTGATGTCTCCGAACATTGTTTGGTGTTGGATTGGTGTGGACGCCTTCTTCTCGAACATTATGATTGGTGTGGTGGGAGTTGTGGCGAGAACCTGTTGTTGGTCGTCACTGTTCGCTCACAGACCGAACATTTCAATTGAACAAGTTTGATGACCCATATGTTTAATGTTTGTCAGTTTTTAGTATACAACAATGTTTGGCAAACATGTTCGGTTGGTGGAGACGCGGTTTTAAACACTGATCAACCGGCTGTACAAAGACCGATGGGCTAAGATACCCAAACGATGCTCAATTGCGACTAAAAACTATCAAACGAACTATCAGTATAATTCATAAACTTCAGTGGTGTAATTATGGGGGGGGGGTTGAATCCGGGGGATGGATCCCCCCACAAAAGAAATTTTGGAATTTTAATTAGCCGTGAGAGACAATAATTTTTAATAATAGAGTTTTAATAAAACTAAAACTCTTAGAATAGATGCTTGGGTGAAGGCAAATGTTTATTTTAAAATAGGCTCTGTATTCTTATAATGTTTGATATAAGTTATTTTTAAGATTGTTTATAAGTGTTATTGTTTTGATTTTCATCTGACACACAAGCTTGGCTTTGCTGATGGAAATCTTGAAGTATATATTTTTTCTTATAATGTACTGTAAAAAAACATAGTTTAATATAGTGTATCTGATTGTGATTGTGATGTACTATTACATTTGTTTTTTGGTGTTTTTTTTTAAATAAATTTTAAATGAAAAAAAAAGTAAAAAAGGAAGTCTTGAATCGCTGAAAAAGTGGTTTTGGATTTTCAAAAACATTTTCGGAGGAGTACCCCGGACCCATCTTTTCATTGAACAAGTTACACAAAATATTGAATTTCTGTTAGAGAACCCGTCCCTCTCCTTATAAAAGAAATGTTTAAGTACAGTGCTATACTGAAGCGCAATCAGATGAGGTGGGGGATCAAAAATAGCAGAGTGAAAATAGTTTCAAATAAGCCTGCTTTTAAGTTTGGCTACTTGAACAATTCATTTTCGGCATGAGAGTGTGGATCTCATACTGACAATGATGCAAAACCTAGATGACAATTTGGGTTAGAATAATGTTAGAATGGATAGAATCGTTTAAAATGTGGTATTGAAGGAATTATTTTTCAAAATTTGCCGGTGGAGTACTCGTGAACCCCTCTTTTGAATAAACTATTCATTATAGTCTTGAATTATTGTTAGAGAACCCCTCCTTCTCCTCTTATATCACATAGTGTCTGGAGTCAATCCCCCCCCCCCCCCCCATAATAACATTGGTCACCCCCAGACTCACCCTATAATCAATAAAATAATAATTCGCAAATTTAATTCAATGATCTAGTAACCTAAGCTTCAATCGATAATCTGATGTTGATTATCTGACGAATATTAATGAGGATCAAAAAACAAATTCAAAGAGAGTTTCGGTTAAAAAAGAGCAACAAATTACTGCAAATGCAATAATATCTGGACATGATGGAATAATTTCAAAATGATCCAATTACAACCACATGGATATTACTGAATTCATGTAACCCTACTAACATGGAATAGTATGCTTGTATTATTGACCCACTCCTGCAAAATAACTAGGTTAGTAGTATATCGGTTGAAACTAATTAATTTAATCAGTTTAACTAGCTATGGAGTCGCGTTTCATGTCCTTGGTTGACTAGGCAACTGAGTTGTCCTAGTTGAACTTCTAAAATGTTCGAATTTGTGCCCTTTCCCTTTTATATTGTATTTTTTTTGTAATAATATACTTATCTTAGTAATATACTTATCAGATAAATGTAGTGCAACTTGAATCACATTCTTGGTCTTACAAGGTTCAATACTAATTTATTTTGCATTTATTTGGTTAAAGTGATGTAACTGAGTCTCAGGGGGGGGGGGGGAAATGACCAATGATGTTATGATGGAGGGGGGGGGGGCTCTAAGCGCTATATCCTGTATTATATTGGATGACCCCCATCCATCATTGTCTTCCCTCATGTATCTTGCCTTTCTCTATATTATCAACAATCATTCAATCAGAGAATATAAATAACTAGTAGTTCTGTGAACAGTAGACCTAACGCCCAAGAATAAGCTTGCTTGCACAGAGGAACATACCCGTTGTACTCAATGATAAACACCATTACACAATTAATCATCAGACCTAAACCTTGATTCAATTCACGTAATCTATTTCATGTCGGTATTTAAAAAAAGGTCACTCTGTATCACATCAACAAGGCTGTTTTTATATTTGTGAGACAGCTGATAGCTCAAATTAGATTTCAGATGTCTGATGAATGAGTTTATAAGACAATATTAATTAAATTTGTGTATCATTTACTTAGTAATCACTTATTATTTTTCATTGAAATATTAAAAATGATATGTTTCTCTCAAACAAAAATGATACTGTTATGAATGATAACTTTATTCATATGAATAAGGCTCAACCGGATGAATAAGGGAGCCCGAGGGCTATTATGTATCTGATTCCAATAACATATGATGGAGAAGCTAATTTTAAAAATCATATTGTAGTGAGAATGAAAATAGAGAGAAAGAAGAAACAGTGGTTCTCGGTTAGGCTTGGCAATAATGACTCTTTTCAATGAGTCGTTCAATCGCCCTCACTCTTGTGAGTCATTCATTTGAACTAGTTCAAAAATGAGTCATCAGCAATGCTCGTGCTCATTCACTACCATAGCTTGCTCAGCGCTCCTCTCTCACTGAGCGAGCTCTCAAACACACACAACAATAAACAGTCTTGTCGTATGTCTGGCGCCTTAATATAAACAATTCTCAGAATCTGAGTCATCAGTTTAATATTCTAGAGCACAGAGCTTAGTCAATGAGCTTTATGAGCCAGCTGTAGTTCGTTCAGTTCACAGTTCAAAAAGCTCATGGAGCTGAGAGAGGTGAGTGAGTGAGCCAGCTGTTGTAGTTCACTTCACAGTTCAAAATGCTCGTGTAGCAGGGAGTGCTCTTGTCTAGCAGTGCCTATAGCAGGCCGCTGCACTGCTCTGCTAATTCAAAGAGCACTCACTAGATGGTGTGTTGACTGAATTCTGTGAAAACACAAACGCAGCTCAAAAATGAACAAACTACTTTCTGAATTTGAACGACTAGTTTGTAGTTCATTTTAAAGTCAGTTACTTTGAACGACTCGCTCAATCTGGTCACATCTCTATTCTCAGCACCTAGGGACAGCAACTAGGAGTAAGAAAACTTGGCATTCCATGGCTTGGCAGTTCAAATCCACTGGTGTCCAGATTACCATCTGCATCTACAACCCTTGGAAGACCAATGAGGAACCAGCCAGAAACCAGACCTGATCTAAACTCACATAAGTGCTTTTGTTCTGGGACAGAACAATGTCTTAAGGTGGGGGTAGTGTAGCGAATATGAAATTGGAGAGAATAGAAAGAAAGAAGAAACAGTGGTTCTCTGTGTTATCTGCTATGTAAATGTTTACTTCTAAGCAATTAATTACTCTGCTTTTGACACTTTAATGGTGTTTACTTGGTAATTTGTAGAATGTTCTAGTTGTTTGATTAGAGATTAATGGAGTCTTATCGAATATTGTGGAAAGTTCGAGTTTCCTTGATTGTTTATTTTAGAAATCGGTAGAAGTTGGTAGAGAAATCTAGAGATATCTCAATTATGAAAAAGTATATATATAGAGGTGGACTTTTGTAGAAACTAGTTCAGTCTTGTTTGAAATTCGTCATGATAAACAAGTTGTGACCAAAGAGTATAGAAGAAGAATAGAGCAGCCTTGCGTATAACTGGTTGTACAGCCGGAGTGCGCCTAACCCCCCAACCTCACTGGGGACCTACCTCGCCCGGCCGGTCCTCTGACTGCATGTTAAAAGCGTTTCGTAAATCACCCATATCTCACGTTCTAATCAAAATATTTGAACGAAAATGATTTCGATGGCTTCCTTATATCATTCTCTACAAGCAATGTCCTATCCCTTTTTATCGTAACTGCCATAATTAGAAAGTTATCTGTACACAAATTGAAATAGTATGATATCTAGGGATTACATACATTTTTATTTTCTTCAATAGACTTTTATAATAGCGTTAACGGGAAAATGTTCTGCATATAAATTCAAGTACTTTTTTAGATCTTTGAATTGATGTATAATAATATATACTTGATGATCACAGAACAATAGATTGATGCGTTTAAGAGTAGAAATATTTATCGGTAACGGCCACCGTGACTTCAAACTGCTTAACTATAATTTTGTGCTTGTGGTTATATTGAACTCACTCTTAAATATATAATATTCATGAATCCATAAATGTATGATTATATAAATATATAATAATAATAATAATAACCTTTAACAACCTTTAATAACAATCTTTTGTTGATTGTATTCTAGTTGAATTCAGTTTCAGGAAAACAGTGTACATCCTTCAGGCCACGATTCTTTTGATAAGTTTTTGCATACACTTCTATTTATAAAAAGATACATGTGAATCATAGACGGAGTTTCGTTTCTTCTCCACCAATATTCATGGGACACTTGTAACACTAATACACAGAACATTCATCTAAGTCTTAATGTTTTGAAAAAAATTCCTCTGTCTATTATTGAAGACGACTTTTTTATTGTCCTTTAGAATGAATCAGTTTTTCAAGTTTCTGTCTGATTTTTTGCTCTTGGATGTTCTGGTTCTGGTCGCAAATATATACATTTTACTCAGTTGTATTGATGTTGATTTCAAAGGAATTCAATCATAATGGCATCAAATGTCATACAAATGATGTCATATACTTCAGTAATATAATGTTTACACAGAATAAACAATTCTAAGTCGTGATGATTCATCACTGATTACTATTTCCGCTATTCAACCTTCTCTCTGGTAGTATTTGAAGAAGTTCTTCGTCTATAGTCTCTGTCTTCAACGTATCAATCTATTGATCTGTGATCATCAATTTATTATGCATTATTGTATACTAATTGAAAGATCTGTAAATGGACATGAATTTAAATCTGTAACATTTTCTCGTTAAACACTACCACAAAAGTCTATTGAAGAAAATTAGAATGTATGCAATCGTTAAATATCATACTATTTCAATTTGTGTACAGATAACTTTCAAATTATGGCAGTTACGATAAAAAGGGATAGGACATTGCTTGTAGAGAATGATATAAGGAAGCCATCGAAATCATTTTCGTTCGAATATTTTGATTAGAACTTGAGATATGGGTGATTTACGAAACGCTTTTAACATGCAGTCAGAGGACCGGCCGGGCGAGGTAGGTCCCCAGTGAGGTTGGGGGGTTGGCGCACTCTACGCTCCGGTAAGGGAGCTCTATTTTACTTCTATTCTCTCTGGTTGTGACAGTTCTATCTATATATCATGCCTATATGGTGATAATTCTTTCTCTGTGCCTATAGTGATAATTCTTTTTCCTGTTTAATTCATACCAGTGAGCTACTGAATAGTTTTTATTGTATTAAGGACTAGTGCTACATAAGTTAAGTGTTCTTTTTCGTCATTTCTTTTTTGAATATTATTGGACAGTTTATTGTACAGTTATTAATTAATATTAGATCGGCCTTTTAACATTTAGTGATTGATTTTTGTACAGTTTATTGAAATCTCTTTATTAGTTGAACAATATCGATTTATCTGTTCTCAATTGCTTTTTTTGTAAGTCATTACTGATCAGTGAGTGTTGTGATTATTTGTGTAAATAAAGTGCGAGTGATAAATTTAAGTGTTGCCAGCGTTATTTTAGACATAGAACCCATAACATTATAATACAATTTTTGAGATCTTACATTTTATTAAATTGCTCACAAGATAGTTATTTTGGAATTTATAGAATTCAAAAGAATTTCAAAATTTCATTGTCACCAAAATACAATATTGAAAAAATCACCAAAAATAATTATTATTAATATATAAATACCTAATAATAATAATAATAAGCGTATGGCTTTTAATGGTGGGGAGACCCTTATGGGTAGTTCCACCTCGCCGTTTGTGCCATGTTACGGGGAACATGGTGGACCTACTATTTTAGGTGAGTTCCTAACCACCAGGTAAGTGATAATAAAGCTTCATATATGATATGATGGCCTGGATTGGACAATTGTGAAGCCAATGCTTGAGGAGATGTTCAAATTCACTGGTGTCCAGATTACCATGTGCATCTACAACCCTTGGAAGACCAATGAGGAGCCAGCCAGAAACCAGAGCAGATCCAAACCAACATAAGTGCTTTTGTTCTGGGACAGAACAATCTCATGAGGTGAAGGTAGTGTAGTGGGAATGAAAATAGAGAGAAAGAAGAAACAGTGGTTCTCGGTGTTATTTGCTATGTAAATGTTTACTTCTAAGCAATTAATTACTTTGCTTTTGACACTTTTATGATGTTTACTTGGACCTTTGTAGAATGTTCTAGTTGTTTGATTAGAAATTAATGGAGTCTTATCGAATATTGTGGAAGGTGCGAAGATCTTTCATTGTTTATTTTAGAATTCGGTAGAAGTTGATAGAAAAATCGAGAGATATCTCAATTATGGAAAATTATATAAATAGAGGGAGACTTTTGCAAATTAGTTCAGTCTTGTTTGAAATTCGTCATGATAAATAAGTAGTTCAGTTGTTGTTCTATGTTGATAAGTGGCAGTAGTGGCAGTTCCCGTTAATACAAACAGTGCAATCCCGTTGGTGCTATTACAAATCATCTAATGAACTTTCGTTGTCTGTAGGGATAATTCTTTTGACAATTCTATAGTGATAATTCTTTCACCTATTACTGTATTACGGACTTGTGCTACGTAAGTCAATTGTTCTTCCTGAATATTATTGGACAGTTTATTGTTACAGTTATTATTTAATATTAGATCAGCCTTTTAACTTTTAGTAATTGATTTTTGACAGTTATTGAAATCTCTTTATTAGTTGAACAATATCTATTTATCTGTTTTTAATTTCTTATTTATGTGTAAGAAATTTCTGAACAGTGTGAGTTGTGAATTATTTGTGTTAATAAAGTGCGAGTGATAAATTTAAGTGTTGCCAGCGTTATTTTAGACATAGAACCCGTAACAATATGTTCCTATAGAAGAAGGCCTAAGAGCCTTACTTTTTCCCCCTTTTTAATATCCTTTAAATGCAAGATGATTTCGAAAATCCTTAGACATAAACATCACTGGGCATTCCGGTTTCGGCAGGAAAATCTATGCATAATTTCATCGAATTTGGTCCACGCTTTCAGCTGTAAATACGTTACAGACAAATACAAAACAGTCGACTTGAAACAGAGACCTCTCTTTGTTCGGTCAATTAGTGTTTTTGAATATTTTAAAATTATAAACGTTCACTGGAAGGTCACTAAACAGCTTAGGTATAACAAACATATTTTGTTATTTTCAGCTATATTATTTATTATAAGCAAAATTAACGCTCATATCTTTTAATTATCTTCTATTATATATTTTAAAACTAGGTACGTATATTGGTAGGTCACTTCACAACTCCGGTACCGAATATCACAAGCTATTTTCAGCTATGTTTGCTAGGAGCAAAAGGAGCCTCATATATTTTAATGATTCTTTTATTATATTTTTAAACTAGGTATGTTTACTGATGGGTTTCTAAACAAATAAGGCACAAAATTCATCAAGTTATTTCAGGCAGAAGGTCTTTTAATAATCAAACCGACTAATTTATTTTTTAGTATTGCTTATTGAAATAATTGCTCAAAATTATTGTAATAGAAAACAAAGCCATGCACAATGTGTAACATTTATTTTAAAAGGAAATTTTTATTAATAGTAGTTTTATTTTTCATATTTAAACTAATTTTTAATTTGGACTAATAATCTCCCTTTTATTACTTTTCCTTATATATTTATATAGTATGTTAAAACACAGCTGTTAAATACAATTATAACTTTTTAAAATGTAGTTGTATTTGTTCAGTTCCATTAATACTATTTAGGTGCATATGCCTATCATCTTAACTGCTAATAATAATAATAATAATTATTATTATTATTATTATTTTATGTAAATTCGTCGGGTCGTTGGATACTCCATAGTATTGGTTTATTTAGGTCGAAAATCATCTCCAGCCACGAGTGAGGGGTGCACAATAATTATTAATTTGATATGGAAGGGAAATTTCAAGTGCGAATGGGAGTTTTCCAGTACGGGAGGGATATTTCACGCCACAAAAAAGGGAATTTCGGCATGCCACTCAGCCTGTGAGGAGTATTTCGTTCTACTGAGGACAGAATGGATAGTGTACACCTACCCACTCATGAGGCGTATGAACTGTGTGCATTACTCACAACTCACAAGAGCGAGCGAGACTGTCATCACTGTCTGTGTGCATACCTATTCCATTTACGCCCACCAACTTTCAAATACTCTCTTACTTTCTCACACTCTCTCTCTCTCTCTCTCTCTCTCTCACACTTACACTCTCTCTTACGCTCTCACTCTCTCTCTCTCTCTCTTAATATCCTTGTCCATAGATAAAGAATGCTCTATCTTCTCATGTCACCAGAAACTGTTTCCCTAATAACGAGTTCCGTAGATTAAATGTTTACACAGTGGGACCTTTCCATGAGGATGAAAATAATTTGGAAATTGCCAAATTTCACCCTCCGAACTATGGTATGAGTTACATAGTAAACTTTACTTAAATTACAGGATGATAGTTTGTAGAAGTTCTTGCACAGTGGAGCACCAATACTCTATGATAATCATAATGGAACCATTGTTGACATTGTGAGCTTTTCCGTAGATAAAGGTTTTTTCGATATTAGGCTATCATTAATAATCAAATTACCCATCTAAAGTAGTAGGTCGACCCATGTTCCCCATATCATGTCTTAAACGGCGAGGTGGAACAACCCATAAGGGTCACCCCACTAATAGAGGCAATGAAAGCAATAAATAATTGAGAATAGTAGGTGTAAATGACTAGAGGGTAGCCCGATTCAATTGAATCAAGATTCCTAGAATGTGTAATAACCTATCTACAAAATTAAATGAAGAGCCACTCCTTTTTATCCCCTCTCTTCTTCTTTTCTCCTCCTTCAATCCCTTATTTTCCAGCGTTTGAGTTTTGTCGACTCAAACTTTTTGGCAAGTAGCAGTTTATTATTAAGGATTAGCCTTCATAGGCTTCATACCATCTTATTAACTCAAAAAGAATGAAAATAATAACTAGTGAGCCCCCCGGGGCTGTATTCACCTACAACTGATGATAACTCGAAATACTGTTTTGAAATCTAACGCTTGATTGGTTCACTACAGCTGGTAACTTTAGTTGCTATTATTATTATTACAGTAAATTATTATTTTTAATGGTTGTTTATTATTCTTTTTTTTTAACTGCATAATTGATAATTAACTAACAATAAATTAATTAAAAACTCCAAATACGTCACAATTATTTAGAAAAAAAGCAAAAAATGTTTTCATTATAACATTATTCAAACATCAAAAAAATAATAGCTTGAATCTGTGTCATCAGCTGTTCATATTCAATGGCTCCGGCTACACTATAGTCACTGTTTCTAGCATGTTAATAAAAAATTGCTGTCTTCTATCAGATGCTCCCCATATTTGAACAACATAGGCTCCGATTAGAAATCAAATTTACAATTCCATACGATTTTTCTATCTTAATCTTCTATATAAATAAAATTAGAGTTTTGTCTGTACATTTATCAGAATTGTATATTTTTTGGTTATTTTTACGTTTTATACATTAAACAAGCCGAAAATAGTCTTATCTTACTTTCTGTCTGTCTGTCTGTCACGGCCCCAAAGGCATTTTACGCGGCCTTCTCCTCAAAAACGAGAGCATCGATCGGGATTTTAGTTATTGAACAGTATTGAAAACATTATTGACAATGTCTTTAGCTATAAAAAACTAAATTAATTTTTTAAACAGAGTAATAAACGTTTAAAAACCAAGTATTGTGCGATTTTGGATACATTTTACGCGGCCTTCTCCTGAAAAACGAGAGCATCGATCGGGATTAAAGTTATTTATCAGTATAGAAAACCTTTTTGACAATGTCTTTAGCTATAAAAAAACTAATTAACTTTTTTTTTAACAGAATAATAAACGTTTAAAAACCAAGTATTGTGCGATTTTGGATACATTTCTTCCAAGTTTTATTACCACATAAGAATAAGAACAAATCACGTAATTTATCATGATATATCAATCAACTGTTCTCAAATATTAATGGTGGGCCCTTCGCGGCGTTATTTACGCTGTCTGCAGACTTGTGTAGTCGGAGCATTGCAGTCTTTTAGGAAACATATGTCTGGTGAATCAAAGCTCATATTATGTTTTATTAATTATTTCTTTGTTGAAAAAAAATAAAAATTTTTTAATTTCAATTTATCAAAACAAAAATTAACATTTTAGGAAGGTGCGGTTTGCTCTAGGCTCTTGGGAATTCGCCAGGTAGCACTATTATTACCACATAAGAACAACAACAAATCACGTAATTTATGATGATATATCAATCAGCTGTTCTCAAATATTCTCTCTGATAACTACTGTCACTGAATTGTTTACATCCTAAGTTGTTAACTAAGCTGCTTCATGATCGTTGCTATCAAAAAAGCCGAAACATATTTAGTCGTATTTCTAAACATAATCCGGACGAAGGACGGGTAGCTGCTAGTCTATATAAATAAAATTAGAGTTTTGTCTGTACATTTATCAGAATTATATATTTTTTGGTTATTTTTACGTTTTATACATCAAATAAGCCGAAAATAGTCTTATCTCACTTTCTGTCTGTCTGTCTGTCTGTCACGGCCCCAAAGGCATTTTACGCGGCCTTCTCCTAAAAAACGAGAGCATCGATCGGGATTTTTGTTATTGAACAGTATTGAACACTTTATTGACAATGTCTTTATCTATAAAAAACTAAATTAACTTTTTTTTTAACAGAGTAATAAACGTTTAAAAACCAAGTATTTTGCGATTTTGGATACATTTTACGCGGCCTTATCCTGAAAAACGAGAGCATCGATCGGGATTAAAGTTATTTATCAGTATAGAAAACCTTTTTGACAATGTCTTTAGCTATAAAAAACTAAATTAACTTTTTTTTAATAGAATAATAAACGTTTAAAAACCAAGTATTGTGCGATTTTGAATACATTTCTTCTAAGTTTTATTACCACATAAGAACAAATCACGTAATTTATCATGATATATTAATCAGCTGTTCTCAAAAAATATTCTCTCCAATACCTGTCACTGAATTGCTTACGTTCTAAGTTGTTTACTCAGGACCCGTTCACACGATACAGTTTTTGTGCGGTACATTAAATTTGCTGTATCAGTTATTTTGCAGTGCTTTCGTTTGCATGTACATTTCATATTGTATGTTAACACAATACTGTTTCGACTGGATCCAGTAAAAAAGATGTTCTAGCCGATTTCTACATTCGGTTTTGTCTTCGAAAACTGTATCGCTAAAATCAGCTGTACCGCAAAATAACTGTATCCGTATCCATGTATTGTACCGGTAATGGATATGTTCAAACGATACGCTTATTACGCTAGAAGCAGTCTTCAGATCGTCAGCATTGATCTTCTTCATTGATCTTCTTATTAGTGAATTCCAGTGTCCAGAAATGGAAGATATTAATTGTGAAAATTTAATTTCTCTCATATATGAGAGACCCGCCTTGTGGGACAAGACTTAAGATTAATATAAAAATAAAGAAAGAAAATTATCAGCGCGGCGAGTAATGTGTGGAATATTGAAGAATTTGCGTACTTTAATCAAAATTTAAGAGAAACCTTCAGTTAGTAACTTATTTAAAAAAATCTTACACAAATAAAAAAAATCCTGGACTGGAATAAATAAAACTGAACTGGAAGCGCAATGGAAGAAGGAGGAGAGCACAGCAATAAGCAGCAAAGCCGGACCGTGTGAAAATCACAGTACAGTTGACGCCGTACAGTAAAAAAACCGTACCGCAAAAAAAACTGTATCGTCTGAACGGGGCTGCTAACAACTTCATGATCGTTGCTATCAAAAAAGCCGAAACATATTCTTATTTCTAAACATAATCCGTACGAAGGACGGGCGCAATAGCTAGTATTACCTATAGTGATGCTTGCCTGAGAACCTATATTTTTGCTTAACCTCAAAAAGGATGGAGGAGTAGATCAATTTCATTGGCAAACGAACTTGATCTGTATAAGGTTCCAAGAATGCGCGTTTAAAATTTGAAGTTGATTGGTCAAAGCGTTTGAAAGGTATCGTCGAACATACAAACAAATAAACACACAGATATACAGTAAAAGCCGCGAGCCTCGAGACAAAACTAAGAAGTCGCTACGCTCGTTCAATTATCTCCATTTTTTTCTAAGCCTCTTTAATTCCTTTCTGTTCTCTATACGCCTCTTCCTTTCTCTACTTCATGTTCCTTTCCTGCACCATTATTCTACATTTCTCTTCTCTTCTTGCTCAGTGGAGTTTCAATAATCGATGATCATCACAGATGCGAAATCAAACGCATACTGTGGTATGGTAGAATGTAGGGGAAGCGTGAATGCCACCATTCCATAGCTGATGTTAGAATTTCTGATAGTGATTATCCACTGATATCCACTGGTATTGGATGCTCCACTGTGCAAGCAATCTTATACAATTAAATATTCAACTTTCTTTGTAGTGATGAATGTGATATTGTGGAATGAATAATAAGACGAAATTGTCACAACCACATTTATTAAAAATATTGAGATATTAGTTTCGGATGTTACTCCATTATCAATCTCAGACAAATTAAAAAGTACAGAGTAGCTTAATATATACTATATACGGAATGATACTGTTGGCTAAGAGATAGGCTGACCTTCATTGACGGTTTGTGATTGGCAGAAGGCCATAACAGGTCACGCCCTCTGGTGGAAGCAACAAGCAAAAATAAGAATCAAATCAAGAACTAAAAACCGTGAACATCTAAAAGTAACAAAAAAGAACAATAAATGCAAAGTAAATTAGGATAGAATTGAATCATTGTAACTTGATTGACAAAGGCAGACAATTTAACATTTTAGAAGCTTTGGAGATAACCAGATTGGTAAAAACCGATTCCAATACTAGTTTAAATGATCAAATTTATTTTAACCAATTCAATACAACTAACTTGGTTTCATCGTAATTATTCTGACCTACATTTTGATAACGGTATTTCCGTGTCTAGGCATTTCCTTTCTAGGTTGACCTTGGCTGCATTTCACTGAGCTTCAATTTTCTAAGCTAAAATGATTCAATTCTATCCTAATTTACTTGTGTATTGTTATTTTTTTTAATTTTTAGATGTTCACAGTTTCTAGTTCTTGATTTGATTCTTATTTTTGCTTGTTGATCCTCCCACCAGAGGGCCTTCAGCCAATCACAAACAGTCAATGAAGGTCAGCCTATCCCTTAGCCAATAGTATCATTCCATGTACAGTATATATTAAGCTACTCTGTACTTTAGTTTTAGTTTGTCTGAGTAATGGAGTAACATCAAAAACTAGTATCTCAGTATTTTTAATAAATATGGTTGTGACAATTTCGTCTTATTATTCATTATGAAATATTCAATCCTGAATAATAATACTATTAAGATGCTGCCATTTAATATTCATTCCATCTTCGCAATGAACCTAAATTCTCTCTTACTCTTTCCAATTTCTTATAATATAACTCTCTCTCACTCTAATGACATTATGTTTTATTATTTTCATTCAAATTTGTCACGAGTTATTTTTATAAAATGCTGGAGCTCGCTTGAATATTATATTTTTGTTGACATTAATCTGCTTTTTTATCTTTCTTTGAATTGTATTTTATTCAATTATTACTCTTCTGTAAGTTTGGTCTTCATTTGAATATATTATTATTACCTGATTTATCAATATTTTTCGCTTTTTTCTTCTTTTTCATCAATTATTTAAAAATTTCCATTCCATATCTCTATGTATAGATTTTTATCTCTTACATTGTTGTCTACCTGTAAATTGTTCCTTTATATATTTTTCTTCTCTTTTTCTAGTAGTTTTTTTTAATGATTTTGAGGCCAAAAAGGACCACCCCAGTCAATATTTCAGTCTCTTCTGCCTCTTCGCATCAGTTTAGATTCCAACTTCTTTCTCCAATATTCCTTCATCCTATCATTACTTTCTGATCTCATCTGTAACCTCCATTGTCCTTTGAGTTTCTGGTCTTTCAATGTTGAACATATTTGTTAGAAAAATTTTGTAAATTTTTATTTTATCTGGAGCATTTTCGATTTTCAGACCAATTTCTTGAAGATCCCTTAAAGTTTCCGAAACATAAATTCCGTGGGTTCTTCGAGAAATATTCCTCATGACTAATTATTGTTTCAAGGTTCTGTTAGCGGGCATACTGAATGTATGGAAGAAATAGGAAATTCTTCGATTCTTCATGACGCTGATAATTGGCTCCATATTATTGTAAACTGTTTCATTTGTAGCGATTCTCCATCTCTTTGGTAACTTTTGTTTATGCATGTCCTAATAATTCTTCTTTCGATTTTTAGGAGTAGTTAGTCAGTTATGGTATTATTTTTAATCTGGAAAATGATTTCGCAGGCATAGAGTGCTTCTGGGAGAACTACAGAATTGTAAAGTCGGATTTTGGATTTTATTGAGAGACACTTTTTTTGTAGGTTGACCATGTTAAAATTTGTGCCTTTTTGAGTTTGTTTGTTCTATTTGATAACGTGGGATTTCGTCTAGATTATGGAGGATAATCTTCCCTGAATATTTGAATTGTTCACTTAAATTTATTATTTCGTGGTTTATTAATATTTTTCTCTTTTTTTTTATTTTTCAATTGTTTTAAAATTTTAATTTTCATTAATATATCATTTTTAGTAGTTTAAGATGTTTATTTCTGTGTTTTATAATTATTGTCATCACATGATATATTTTCTAATTTAATTTGAACTAGTGTTTGCCAACGTAAGTTGTAACAAATAAATATTAAATATCACGCTCTCTCGCTCTTTCTCTCTCTTCATTTCACTAGGCTGGCTACATCAGGGAGGCTTCACGCCAGAAGCTGTTTCCCTAATTATACTTTGCACTAATTAATTGCTAGCTACGGAGAAAGAAGGAAGTAGCCTGTTCGTCATTTTTTCAACCTAAACATCTTCTTCTTCTTCTCTTTGGACTCCTCCATTTTCTTTTTTTCTTCTCATTCTTCTTTTTCTTCTCATTGAACTTCTTCATCTTATTCATCTCTTTCTCCTTTCACACCTCTACCCTCTTTCTCTTCATTTTTGTCCACGCGCTTGTTCTTCCTCTTTTCTCCCTCTTCATTTCTTCGCGCTCTTCCAATCCTTCTGCTTTTCCTTCTCCTCTCCTTCCTCTTCTTTTTGTTTTATTCATTTATCATTTTTTCTTCTCCTTTTTCATTTCTCCCTGTTACCACCTTCCACTTTTTATTTTCATCTTCTGATCCTTCTCTGCCTATTTCCTTCCTGTTATTCACGTTTTCCTTTTTTCCTCTCTTACCCCTTATCTATTTTCTTTTATTTGTCTTATTCACCTTATCCCTGTTTTTATTTTTCTGCATTTCTGCCTGCTCCTTTACTTCTTCTCCGTTTGTTTTTTCTACTTCTACCCCCTTTCCTTCTTCATCATGTAGCGTCTCAATGAGTTCATCTAATTATTAAATGATATTCATCTCATTTTCAAAATTGACTTTTATTCTCCATCACATTAAGTTTTCTGTATGCACACTAAGAAGGAACACTAAAAACTAACTTGTTTATAAGAAAGCTCGATAAACCATAAATATTACTTTTTTCTTCTTCAAGTTTTGTAAAAATAAGAATTTGAATGTTATTATTGTTAATTGAAAATGTAATTTATTATTCGTTAAATTATTTATTATTAATTTGTTCAAATATTGTAAAAAAAAAACAGAAATATCTCTTCATTTTTTCGTATCAGGATTATATAAAAAACAAATTTTCTTCTTCTTAAATTAAATAATTTTAATATTGTACATTAAATTTGGTTCAGCTTTCCGATCAGATATATCTGGTACGTCTAATCAGTTGAGTTATTATTTTGTATAACTCACCTGATTGACCACAATAGGACATTACAATCGGCGTTAATTTTTTCTTCACCTCCTTGATTTCCTTTTTTCTCCTTCCTCTCCTCCATTTTTCTACCTTTCTTTTCCTTTTCCACATTTCTTCTTGACCTCCTTTCTTCCTCTTCTTCATCATCTTCTTATCATCATTTTCTGTTTTTCCCCCCTCTCCTGCTTTTCCTTGTTCTATTTCTGCTATTACTTCTTCGTTACTCCTCTTTCTTCTTCTTTTTCGTCTTCCTCTCACCACTTCTAATAATAATAATAATAATAATAATCATCATCATCATCATCTCCATCATTACTAAGCTGACGCTTAGAATTTGGCCCAGTCTACATTCTCACCTCCTCTTTCCCACCCACTCACACTTACTCATTCCCTCTCTCTCACTTCTTTACAGTCACTCATTCTCTCACACACTCACACTCATTCCTCTCGACCTATCTCGCTCACTCTCTCTCTCTCTCTCTTTCTCTCTCTCTGTGTGTGTGTCGGGCGGGGCGCAAATTAACTCTGCTATTAAAGAGTGGGCGGGTTAGCCGAGCGGTGGGGGGGGGGGGCGGTCTAGCACATCAACAAACTAAACTAATAGTAGGCGGTTTGTTAGCTCTGATTTTTGGGCCAATGAGAGAGCTCCGAGTTAGTTATTCGCTTGGTCACAGTCAATTTACACGTTGACATTTGCTATGAAAAATGTTTACTCATCTATATAGAACTTAAACCAGCCGGTAACACGAATGTCATATCACTCATAATGTCTCATATTTAGAGAGACATCTAAAATGACCAATTTTAATCATCCAATTTTAATCATCATCAATAATAATATTTATTTATTTATTCACATACAAAGACTCACAGAATACTCAATGAAGAGCCTTATTGATTTAGAATAAATTCAATAACAATAAAATATCGAAAGTTAACTTAGAAAAGAATAGAAAAAACAATTCCTCAAAACTGAAATTGATTATGATAAGAAGAGACGAAATTAAAAAAGAAATTCAGGAAAAGTAAAAAATATATGAATGGATAGGTTGAGAAAGAAAAAACTAAATCAAGTCTAAATTAAGTCTATTTACGAATAATAATTTATATAGAGGTTATGTAGCTCTGACTAAATCCTTAAATTTCTGGACTAATATTTTTTTGAATCACTCATGAACCTCGTAAAAGAGGCTAAGAAAAATGGTAAAAATCAAAGAAACTTGTAGAAGTGGTCATAAGAAATAGGTAAAACCCTAATCTCATGAACCCAATAGATGAAGTGATGAAAAATTGATTCAAATCCAAGAACCTCGTAGAAGAGGTTATTAAAAGTAGGCAAAAACCCTTATCTCATGGACCCAATAGATGAAGTGATGAAAATTGATAAAAATCCAAGAACCTCGTAGAAGAGGTCATGAAAAATAGGTAAATATCACTTAACCTCAAGTACCTCATAGACGAGGTGATGAAAAATCCAAGAACCTTGTAGAAGAGGTCATAGAAAATAGGTAAAAACAATAATTAATCTCATGCACCCAATAGATGAGATGAAAATTTAGTTGAAATGAGTTCATTAACAAATTTCAATGCATTTTTCATTTTTATAATGTTTCATGTGCTCTTACTTTTCATGAATGTATATGGAACATTCTAAAACATAAAAAAGTGTGAGGAGGCTAAATCAACCTACAGAATAAAATGCAAATAGAAGCAAACTTTTAAAAAGGTTATAGATTTTAGGTAGAGCTTAATTAAAGTAGAAAGGAAAAACTAGTTAGAGGCTCCTTAAGTGTAGAATTATTCAGAGAATCAGGTTGAATTCTAACTGTTTATTAGTCGTGGTAATAGATAACAGTCCAAATACAAAAATAATCATTGACATTTTTTTTCAATTCTCCAATTTTGTTACCGCAACTTTCAAAATTCACATACAGCTCATCATAAATACCATAAAATAGAGAAGCTTTAATTTCAACTGAATTAAAAATATCATGTTACATGATTAATTATGCAATTATGAAAAATAATTTATAGTAACTTTTAAAGAGAGCAATAAATATCAATCTCTAGGTTTCCAAATATTAACGTAGAAATTCATACAATAATTGAAATAAGACTTCGAAAATTATCAATATTTGTATATTTGAAAGAACCTTGTTAGGCTAGCAAAAATGATTATGCGTGAAACTGCAGCCATGGTGAAAGTTGGTAATAAAAAAGCATTATATTTGAATTCAACACAGGAGTCAAACAAGGTGATGGACTGTCGGCACTACTGTTTAACATTGCATTACATAGTGCCATTGAAGTGATAGACAAGGGAGGTAACATATTCCACAGAATGTATCAGGTATGTGCTTATGCTGACGACATAGCAATAATTGCCAGAAGAAAAGATCTGCTTCAGGATGTCTTTCAATTGTTTGAAAAGGAAGCAGAAAAGGTTGGGCTGCTAGTTAATGAAAACAAAACAAAATATATGAAAATATCTAGGAGCCAGGCAAGAAGAGTACCACAGGATCTTAGGGTCGACCAAAAATTATTCAAAGGAGTGAAAATTTTTAGTTATTTAGGTGTTGAACTGAATAACGAGATCAAGATGAGTTTCAGCATAAAAAAGAGAATAATGACAGGAAATAGAGCCTACTTCAGTAACATAAAACTTTTAAAATGCAGGTTCATTTATAGAGACACTAAATTGAAAATATACGAGAGCCTAATACGGCCAGTAGTGACATATGGCTCTGAATCTTGGACATTAACCAAAGATGACAAGAATAATCTGGGTGTATTTGAAAGAAAAATTATTAGGAAGATTTATGGTCCTATTAAAGATGGAGAAGAATGGAGAAGAAGGACAAATTCAGAGCTGGAATCATTGATACACGGCCGTAATATTATACGTTTCATAAAGGCGCAGAGACTCAGGTGGTTTAGGCATGTCTGCAGAATGAGTGAAACCAGAATGCCCAAAATAGTCTACAAAGAAAAACTTCACTCAAGAAGGAAGAAAGGCAGACCAAGGATAAGATGGGAGGATGAAATTAGAGAGGATATCTTAAAGAAGGGATATAGAGGATGGAGAGGGATGGTTGGTAATAGAGATGCTTGGAGGGCTTTAGTGGAGGAGGCCAAAGCCCATATTGGATTGTAGAGTCAAATAAAGAAAAAAAATGTTACATAATTAATAATTATGCAATTATAATAAATAATTTATAGTAACTTTTGAAGAGAGTAATAAATATCAATCTCTAGGTATCCAAATATTAACGGTGAAATTCATACAATTGAAATAAGAATTCGAAAATTATCAATATTTGTATACAAATTATCTTGATTACAATTAATAATATGATTTTGGAATGACAGCTTGTTATCCTGTCACTTGAATTTTTAGTTGAAATATCTCTGCTGAAAAGCACTTCCCGGTGATTCGGAACCCACCTAAAACTGTAGGTCCAACTCATAAATCACCATCATCCAACTCATTACCCACGCACAGGTCTCAGACCTATGTGGTCTTCATCCTCCAAAAAAAAGTACCGTAGCTTATAACTTCTCATTATCAAAATTCCAAATTATATCATCTTTTTTCGGACTGTGATAGTGCATTGTTTGAAATGAAAAATTAATATTCTTTATCTGCAAAGACTTGTACTTGTGAATGATTATTGTGCTTCAAGGTGAAATTTCAAGTGAAACAGCGACTAAGATATTGATCCTACTTTAAAATTTTGTGAAAGCAGTTTTGGGCAATAGCCTGTTGTATTCATATTAACTGTATGTTAATTAAATGAATGAATAAATAAATACAATTGTAAAATTAATTTGGTAAATATTATTTGTATTCTATCAATCTTGACTCCATCTCAATACAATAAGTGTTATAGTTCCTTCATTAAGACTGAACTAAACCGTTCAATAAATGAATCTTTGAAAATAAATTTCTTAAATTTTGCTTCATAAAGTTTGTAGTGTCGCGTTTTATTCAATTATAAAACAATCTCTTCTGAATTTTCAAATTTACTTTAATCTCCAACTTACAACTTTCAATAACATTTCTTCATCAAACCCAGATAAAGAACTTACTGTTTACAAAGAAAGCTCGACAAACCAGAAATATTAATTTTCTTCTTCTTAATTAAATAATTATCATACTGTACATTAAATTTGGTCCAGCTTTCCGATCAGATATATATCTGGTACGTCTAATCAGATGAGTTATTATTTTGTTCAACTCACCTGATTGACCAAAATAGGTCATTACAAGTTTAATTGGACAATGTCAAAATAGATTACTTTCTTTTCCCATTATTATTATTGTAGTAGAATGTTGTAATTATTGTATTAACACAGAAATGTACATAGAAATATTGCATTATGTAGAAATGCTGTATTTGCTTAATATGGAAAACATATTATTTGTTCACACACATTCTTGAGCTTCAAAAATTCATTAATCTTCAATTATTATAAATCAAAACCATAAATCATCAGTTATAATATCATGTTACATAATATTTTTAATTCAGATGAAGTGAAAGTTTCTCTATTTTAGGTGTTTTTGGTTGAGCTGTTGGAAAATTAATTGACATAATACAAAAAAAATTAAAATTTGATGATGAGAATGATTTAATTTATTAAATTATCAATCGATTATTTAATTTATCCATGAATACATTAATGGCTACACTGCTAGTAAAAGTGGTTCATTTTTCCTCCCTAAACATGTGAAATGATATTTGCTGTGGGCTATGATTCTACCGATAAAAATAAATAAATAATATTATTATTTTTAATCAATTGAGCTTTACAATTATAAACCTTTAGAAAGAGGTGATGAGACAATTATTATTGAGAGTAATTATATTCATAATCCTTAATAAATCCTTAATGAACCATATCAAGAATGATCATTCCCCCAAACTTCCATTATTCGTAAACCTATATACATAACCTATTCAAAACAACTGTAAAACCTATTTCCAATTAGTTGTCAATTAATTCCTCGAATTGTTCCACTACTACTTCCTCAACCATGCGCGCGTGTGTGAGTGTGAGCGTGGGAACATTGCAGAGTGAGAAGTGCAGAGAGCTCGATAAACGGCGACCATACCGCCTCCTTACCACTTTAGTTACCTCTTTCACCGCTCAGAATGCGCCACGTTCGTCGAATTGATCCAAATGTCCCCCTACCCAATCGCTACTAAAGCCCCCAAACACCCTTCATCCCTTTTCCACCAGCCCATCGTCAACGCTGCATACCCTTTCCCTCACATTTTCCACCTACTACCAAAAGCAACCTGCTTTACTCACAGTCCAGCAACGCTTAGCTTGTAGAGAGGAAACTCAAATTGTGTTGCATTCCGTGATACGGAAATGGTTTGATGGTTACCCCCCGGTTGCACAAACGTCCTACCATTATGATGGTTCATTATTCGTAAAAAATTTTATAACAGGCTGTAAACCATCACATGGAGTCGGCGTAGCCGAGTTGGCTTATCGCTGGTCTGATAAGCCAAAGGTCCTGGGTTCGATCCCAGTTGAGTACAAGATATTTTTCTCGAGCCACTCCCGTGTTTCGGAGGACACGTTAAGCCGTCGGTCCCGGTTGCATATAAAAAAAAGCAGTCGTTAAAAAAGCGGCGAGGTGGAACTACCCGTAAGGGTCTCCCCACCACGAAAAGCCATACGAATTTACTTTTTACCATCACATCATTCGAAAAGTGAATTACTTTTTGATTTAAAAGTGTTTTGTTAATCGAGCAATGATAGCTAGATTACAAAGCAGCCAACAGAATAAACTAAACATTTCAAAATCCAAGATCAGCTGAGCATGAAATATACTATATAAATTAGTTTAAAAATACGTTATAAATTGAATAATTTATATTATTATATTGTTTGGAGTGTAAATTAGCTTTTAGAATAATGAAATACATGCATTAGTGATTGGTATTTGTTATTGATATAAGCCTTGTTTTAGGTTATGTTGAATTATAACAAGATGGCACGTGTGCATGAATGATATTATACATAAAGCTGGGCATTCACGTTCCTATTTGCAGTACTACTTGCAGTCCAACCTCCAAGGTTGGATCCGATATTGGAACGTGAATGGGCTTGTTGGATAGTTGGAATTGTAGATGGTCGACTTCCGAATGTCGACGGTGTTGAAGCGTGTGTGGGGGAGTCGGATCAAAGTCGTCCAACTTATCTCAGTCAGTGCTTGACCTTCGAGCAAGTTCGGGCAACTTCGGTTACATTTTCCGGCTCGAGAGTGATGCTCACAGCAGCCGACTAGGAATAAAGTTGGATTGCAAGTAGGAGCGTGAGTAGAGTCGACTATCCATCTAGCAGTACTGCAAGTCGTACTACAAGTTGGAACGTGAATGCCCAGCTTAAAGCTGGCCATTTACGTTCCGATTTGCAGCCCAACCACGAATGTTGGATCCGATATCGGAACGTGAATGGGCTTGTTGGATAGTTGGACGACTAGAGGGACTAGAGTTCCAAAGTTATCTACAAAATTTGACATATGGAATCTTTTTAAAAACTTGTTTAGTGCCAAATATCAATCAGACAACGATGTGGAACAATTAGGGAGTGTTTCTGCCAAGTGACAATATTGATTGTGAATTTTCAATGTAGCCTGAACATAACCAAAAACATTAGGTGTAAAGTTAGTTCGTTTTCCAAGTGCACACTGTGTTACTTGATTCTGAATGAGCTGGCATATACGGTGGTCAGACAAGCCAATGGTTCTCCTCACCTGACTTTGTTACCGATTTTGCCAAACGATTAATAATAATAACATAGTAGCTTGGTATAATAGTTTTACAAATGAAAAACAATCATAATGATAAGACGTTTGTGCAACCAGGTGTTAGTCACGAGTATATTGATAGTTTGAGCCAGTGGCGCCTTTTATCTTGGGGGTTCAACCGCATGGGAGACTATCAGATCATTGATTATATATTATATTTAAATTAATTATATAGTTATGTATTACACTAGTGAGCCCAACGGGCTGGAGAACTCGCTTGTAAACAACTAATTTTGGAAAGGGAAACTCATTTGGGAAGCTTATCGTAGGGGAAGGTGGTAACGAAAAACGGCTGCTTTGAACTGATTTAGATAAAATTGACAAGACAAATCATTTGAATTTCAAGTTCATCGTTGCTCTGATACGCAGATTTATTTTCCACAAAAAAGACCTACTGTACTCATATACCTATATATCAAGGCAATGGAAATTAGTGTATCTATAGAGTAGATATATTTACCACATAAAAAACAGCTGTTTATCAGGATCAGCTGTTTATTCATGTTTATCAGGACAATGAAACTAGTATATCAGCTGATAGAGATTCTGATCGCATGATAGAGCTGATAGAGATTCTGATAAAAAGCCTGATCGCATTTATTCATCTACAGCTGATGATAACTCAAAATATATTTTGAAACATATTGCGAATTCCATATGGTGGAAACAACATGAGAGGCTACACTTCACTTTCTTTCCAACCTACAGAGCTCTGGGTGGGCATTTTGTCATCTACTACAAATGTTGGTAACCTTTCACCAAAAGGTTAGTTGGTTAGGTTTTTTGTTGTTATTCCTGTTCCTGATTCGAAACCTGCATAAAACAACCAAAAACCCAACCAACTAACCTTTCTATACCAACAATAACCTTTACCAACAGTTGTAGTAGTTGACAAAATGCCCAACAACAAAAAACCTGACCAACTAACCTTTTGGTGAAAGGTTACCAACAGTTGTAGGAGTTGACAAAATGCCCACCCAGAGCTCTGTAGGTTGGAAAAAAGATGAAGTGTAGCCTCTCGTAAAACAACTATTTTCTATATATAGTAATTTATATAGATATATTAATGAAGGGCTGAGAAGAACCTGTTCTTTTATTTCGCCTCAAAAAGGATGAAGGAGTCGATCAATTTCATTGGCAAACGTACTTGATCTATGAATGTGTTCCAAGAATGTGCGTTCAAAATTTGAAGTTGATTGGTCAGAGCGTTCAAACGTTATCGTCGAACATACAAACCCACAAACGTACAGAAAAACTCAGGTTGTTATATATTTTATGAATAACTCAGTTATTTTCATTATTGACGCATTAATTATTAACTCACATAGAGAGTTACAACAAAACTATGATAACGATGACACTAGGTGAATATAAAGATGATCTTAGCTAAATTCAATTTTGCGCATGCGCCAGCTACAAAGTACAATGTCCAACGAGCTAGTTTACGGTATGTGTCATATTTACAAAAGATTGATCTATTTCAAGAAGTTGTTGCTTCAAATATTATTAAAAGCACCAAATAATTGGATAAATAAATGAAAATATGACATTGAAGATCCATCTTGTTTCCACTAGTATATAATAAAGAGCACGAGTGAAAATTGTGACTCACGTTATGGCCTCACGGCCGTTTCACTCTGTTGTAAAGAGCATCGTCAGTACTATGGGTCGTCTGACGATGCTCTTAACAACAGAGTGAAACGGCCGTCACGCCATAACGTGAGTCACTATTTCTACTCAAAAGTATTTTTTAAGATTTTATTGTACATGAAAAAGTAATGGTCACAGAGGAAATAAATATCTTTCAAGATCAGGCTTCAAATTTATCAATTCAAGACAGGCCAAATCGTTAATCACCACAAAAAAATCAAGATGTATAGTTTTATAATTAAAAACTACGGAAATTTGAGAAAGTGAATGGTTATTCATTGATTTTTGAATTAACAATAACTTATAATCAACACAATTTGACAATTGATTGATAGCTCCTTTCATGTTTTCAAAATTTGTAATTTAATATCTCATTTGCTCATCTAGGATTTTATATTTTGCGTGTGAAGTAGAGATAGCTTCAGCTTTTATTGAAAGTGTAATATAAGGAAAAAATTAGCAGCGATTTTTTCAGGCTCTTATTAATCAGTATTAATTTTTTTCAGGGGATGAAGCCCACATAAGTTTGAAACCTGTGCATGGATAAGGACTATGATAATGATCGATGAATTGTATCCACAGTTTTAGGTAGATTCTGAACCACCGGGAAGTGATTTTAGCAGAGAACAGAATATTTTCTGCTGATCAATACAATCATCCTTACAAAGAGGGCTCAGGCATTCGTAGCTTATCTTATCTGATTGAACAGATAACTGCTACAGCTCGTGGCCTCACTCTCATTCTGCTGTTATTATAGAAGTACCAAGTAGGCTAATTATTGCTAAGTTCTTGATTGAATTGTTTTGTTTGGATAGATTGGTTTCTACTTCTTTGCTGATTCAAGATTAGACTCCCCAGTTGAAGAAACTTCCTACTTATACTAGAGATGTGACCAGATTGAGCGAGTCATTCAAAGTAACTGACTCTTTTAAATGAACTACGAACTAGTAGTTCAAATTCAGAAAGTAGTTCATTCATTTTTGAGCTGCATTTGTGTTTTCACAGAATCTAGTACACATCTCTAGAATCTCTAGAACACATCATCTAGTGAGCGCTCTTTGAACTAGCAGAGCAGTGCAGCGGCCTGCTATAGGCACTGCTAGACAAGAGCACTCACCTCCCCACTACACGAGCATTTTGAACTGTGAAGTGACCGAACTACAACAACAGCTGGCTCACTCACTCACCTCTCTCAGCTCCATGAGATTTTTGAACTGTGAACTGAACGAACTACAGCTGGCTCTGAAAGCTCATTGACTAAGCTCTGGAATATTAAACTGATGACTCAGATTCTGAGAATTGTTTATGTTGAGGCGCCAGACATACGACAAGGCTGTTTATTGTTGTGTGTGTTTGAGTGCTCGCTCAGTGAGAGTGAGCGCTGAACAAGCTATGGTAGTGAATGAGCACGAGCATTGCTGATGACTCATTTTTGAACTAGTTCAAATGAATGACTTACTTACAGGAGTGAGGGCGATTGAACGACAAGTACCTCATTGTACCTTATTGAAAAGAGTCATTATTGCCAAGCCTAATACTTATACTACACTAATTTTTAAGATGTTAAATTTGATTAAATTTCTCAAAAAATAATCGACTATACTGGACTAGTGAGATTGGACTCACCGATGTATGCGTATACTTTATTGGCCATTACAACATGAGTATTTTGCTCATTACCCCTACGAATGGTATGACCAATTCGACCGGGAGACATAATGTGTCCGGTCAGCAAAGGTGAGCTTCAAATGGAGATTATCTGAAAATCCACTTGTATACCAAATAAATTACATTTCGAAGTCTCTCAATAAACAGAACATCTCTAATAATTAT
Source organism: Conomelus anceps (assembly GCA_948455865.1). Lineage (NCBI taxonomy): Eukaryota > Metazoa > Arthropoda > Insecta > Hemiptera > Delphacidae > Conomelus > Conomelus anceps. The sequence goes on from OX418216.1 coordinate 52,109,364, forward strand.
TGTAATGCTAAAGCCCAATTTGACAGGCATTGACTTTTGACATGACAAAAGGTATCTCACCAGCACACAAAATTGTTTTCTAATTATTTATTGTTTGTTGCGTGATATTTTATTGCAGTTTATTTTACTGAATAATTTTCCATCAACGGAGCATCACAGAAGAATTAGGTTAGGCCTACTGAAAAGACTAGAATGATTCATTCTTTCAAACTGAGGAAGGCACCAAGAACAATAATTTCATTGAATGCAATGCAGCTTATCAAGAGAATAGCATGCAAAAGAAGAGTATTCTCCGAGGGTATTGTCCCGAAAATACATGATATATGTTCAGCTGGAGGGTTGCCAGCAATGGGTTCATGCAGAGGAAACCCAATACCAGATCGTTATGATGGCTGAATACATCTGAAGTTCTTTTGAAAGAAATGATCTGTGATATAAACTAGTAAATTCATTGTATTGTGGCTGCAGTGTAGCATTATGTGGGTAATTTTTTTATTTATTCTCATTTTTCAGCAATTTTACAAAATTAAATATCTTTCTAATTTTCAATAAACTTAAGAGATAATAAGAAATATATTATACAAAAAAGCAAAACATACGTCTGAGTCTATCTTAATGAGATAAAGCTAGCATAAGCATAAGCTTGTGCGCTAGCAGTGAGTCATATATTTTAATTCACTTATTTGTACAGAGTGGCCGTAGCCGAGTGGGTTAAGTGCTGGTTTGCTAGCCCAAAGGTCCCGGGTTCGATCCCAGTTCTGACCGAAAGATTTTACCTCGGGCCACTCCCGTGTTTCGGAGGACACGTTAAGCTGTCGGTCCCGGCTGCCTAAAAACAGTCGTTAAGTCACGTCAGAGGCCCTGAACTTATTCAGGTGCGACCTGATAACTCTGACACCAGACCTGAGCCAGCCAGGTCACACGATATTATTTATTTGTACAGTATATCAAATATTTAAAACTTTTGATGATCATGTGACGTTGTAAAAAAAAGGCAAAAAATGCAATAGATTATGCAGTAGCTTGTGGGTTGGATCAGGGGGATAGATTTCCCACTCAAAGACAAAACGAATTTTGAAATGTTGTAACAAGCCTTGAAAGACATTTTTTGACAAATGAGTCAAGGAAGGAGGATGTCTTGAATCGTTGAAAATATGGTTATGGTTTATTTTCAACCCGGTATCACTCGCGCTACGGAGAGTTCCACAAGGACCCACGCTATTGATTGAATCTAACATTCAAAATTGGCCTTACAATTATTGCAGCTATTATTACTAAAAATGATTATTTCTTTAATAGTATTATCAAATACTTTTATTTAAACACTATAATTCCTTCATGAGATAATTTTTCTTGCATAATTTTACCCTAATCCTCAATCATTAGTTAATCTCTCAAGTTAAATAATAACTCATTAATAATATTTTTTGTGGTGATTTTCAATTTTTTGTATAATATCTAATGTTCGAACCAGTGTCAAGATAAACTTTGATTGGTCTAAGAATTTTCCAACCTACGTACATTAGAATTATTTTATCTGTTCTTTTAGTGTCAATTCATTAATATTTTAGTAATTAATATATTGGTTATATATTAATATGAGTGGTGATTGGTCATGCGGTGAGCGTGGTGTTCAAGTAATCGTGATGTTCAGTCACGACCGCTCAAGACTGCGCTTGGATGGGTGACCGTGCTTCAATGACTTGATGTTACAAGCTTTATTATCAATTACCCGGTGGTTCGGAACCCACCTAAAATAGTAGGTCCACCATGTTCCCCGTAACATGGCACAAACGGCGAGGTAAGGGTCTCCCCACCATTAAAAGCCATACGCTTATTATTATTTTTTATATATTAATAATAATTATTTTTGGAGATTTTTTCAATATTTTATTCTGGTGACAATGGAATTTTGAAATTCTTTTAAAATTCCATTGTCAATTCTTTATAAATTCCAAAATAACTATTTTGTGAGCAATTTAATAAAATGTAAGATCTCAAAAATTGTATTATAATACGAGAATGCTTTCTGTTTATTGTACAATGCTCATGTGGATGAATATATTTATTTCATTTCATTTCAATTAGTGTAGTATGAGGGAGAGGTTTCTTCAACTAAGATATCATTTCGGGGGATATCACTCTAAAAAAGGGTTCCACCTCCAGGAATGACATAAATTGAGGTATTTAAAATTATGGGTCTGTTAAGTACCAATTATTATCGATGGGAGTATCAGCTAAGAAAGTATTTCAGGGGTATATCACCTCAAAAAAGGTCTTCACCTCCATAAGAACACATACAATAAACATAGATATAACTTAAAATTTAGATTTTTCACTAAATATTTGTAAATAAAGAAGTAATGGGCTGTGCCTGTTTTGTCTTTACTTGATAGTGCTTTTGTAATAAATAAATGAATTGACTTTTAAGAACAAACCACATCAAACACATTTAATGAGGCTACTTTTCCATGAGCCTGGAAACTTCCTATCAAGAGTCTGGTACAGTGTCTGTACCACCAGTATTATTTTATCAATTCGGATACATTGCAACGTTCCGTATCAAATTCACGATACGCGTCTGAGCTTCCTCTCTACAACTCAGCCGCCCTGTATCACCGTTTCGTTTTCCCCAGGAAGAGTGCGCGCCTACATTTCTAGTGAGCTCTCGATTATGAGTGGGGGGTGGGATAGCCATGGTTGGGAAGGGGGTCCCAACCCATACAGAGGGTTCCAGTGGGGGAGTAAAGGGGAACGTTTCTTCGCCGGATCGTCACCGCACCGAATTGTAACCTCAAAGTCGCCTCCAAATTTCGAAATCGTTCCCATTCGCTTCGAATCGAAACCTCAAAATTGGACTACAACCTCACTCAATCTGGGATGAATGTCTATGGAAACGACCGACCGTTTAACAATGGTCTACTACAGATTCACGTCCATTACATTATAGCTCACAAATTCTCCCCTTTCAATTTCACTCTCTCTCACTCTCGTTTTTCTATTGTGTTGTTAATAATATACTTCTCAATCAGTCATAATGGAATTTTGTGGATAAAGTAGTTTTATCTTTATCTCATCTTCCAATCTCATACTCTCTCTTTTTCCTCTTTCCCTCTATCTCTATTTCTCTATCTGCCAATTCGTTCTTGCCTCCCTTTCTCCAATGTGAGACAAACGTTGTGCTTTCTCAGGTACTGCGAATATAGAGAAAGCTGAAAGTCAACATTGAGCAGACTTTTCAATCAGAATTCTTAATAAATTAATTAATTTGACCACTGCATTATTAGTTGAAGTACCTGAATTATTAATTTCACTATTTATTATTAATTATTGAAATGTCCATAGTTCTTTCCAATATCATCTGTCCATAATAAAGTATATATTACAGTGAATTGAACAATATTTAATGTTTTCGATCTGCGGTAGAGCTCCCATTGTCAGCCACCGGCTAGTCCGACACCCTTGGTGATCAGACCGACCCAAAATCGCAAATTCGCCCCAAGTTTTGACGTTTACAACGGTTTTTTTTTAAAGACAAACAACAGCATTCTTATATTTTATTGCAATATAAATAGTTAGTATCCCTTCAGAGAATAATACAGCCGTTTTTTAGTTTAAATGCATTTTAATGTACAGCGTACATTATTGAGTTTAATGTACAGCAAAATGTATTTTTTGTATTGTGCAATAAATAACAACTTATTTTAGATAATTCAGACATTTTTTTCCAACCTAGCTCCCTAGTTCAGAAAGTGATGGTTCAGAGATACTCTACTATATTTAAATAAAATATGTAGAGAAGCTATGAGAAAATATATAATACTGGATGTGGCCTTCAAAGTAGCAGTCATATTTTAAAAGTTTCCATAACTTTTGAAGCACATTTAAAAGTTATCAAGTTAGCAGAATATTCTGGGGTTATCCTCTTGGAACAATTATAACTCAGCACTGATAACCAGTTCTTAGATAACTCTAGACCTCAGCCCTGATAGCAGAAAGTAGGAACCATCTATATAATAAGAGAGAGTAGGGGTGTATGTGTGTGTGTCAGTCTTGCGGATTCACAAAAACGGCAATGATTTGAAACACTAAATTTGGTACCAAGCTTCCTCTAAACTTCAGTACAGCTCGAAGCACGATTTTTGATTTACCTTTCAGTGTTTGAACATTAATGTTCAAAATTCTTTCATGGACACTATTACTGTTTTAAAATATGTACATGATAAGTCAAAGATGCACATTCGTTTTCTATCAATATTGCAGCTACTAGTTCCTTTTTTTGGAGTTATATTGGCATTGGCGGTTGAAATCCATATATCACCTGTGCAATTTAAAAAGTCTGCCTCCAATCCTGTTGCAAAGCACGGGTACACTAGTAAATAATGTGGGGATTCCAGTCTTTATTTCAAGAACATTCAAACTTTATATTTCGTATTAGGATATTGCAGAGAAGTGAATAACTAAATTGCATGAACAATTCACTCTGGCTTTGCCTCTATAAAAGGAAATTATTATTTTAAAAATAAATTGCAATTCGTTAAATTCAATTTGACTAGATCCAGCAAGTAATTCGGAAGCGAGTAATTTTATTTTGCTCACTCTAATTCTAATTAGAGTTGAATAGAAGTAGAGCAAAGAGAAGAGCGTGAACAAGTAAGAAAGAGGTAGAGAGAGAGTGCGAGAGAGAGTGCGAGAGAGAGTGAAAAGGAGAGCAAAGAGAAGAAGGAAAAGGAAGAAGTAGTGAGAGCTAAAAACGTGATCAAGTGGGTATAGTGGCATGGTGTTTGTGTCAGCATATATTTGCAGCCAAGTGGCTAGGCAAGACAGAGAGAGCAGGCTGCAGTGGCTTAGTCTAAAACGGAGCAGAATGGATGAGGAAGAGCAGGGGAGAGGCACTTGTTAATCATATGAAACCCCCTCCCGACCATCATTCCAACCTGCTAATCATATGAAACCACCCCTCAACCATCTTGTCGACTTGCTAATCATATGAGGCCACCTCTGACCTACCTCCGACAACCATCCGTTTTTCTTCCGACTTCTACTATAGCGTATCCCAACACACACTTTCCCATCAAAATCTCCTACTAGATATATACTATGTATAGTCGCTTGTTGTCAGAGGAGTCTAATAAACATTGAATCAGATTAATGTGTAGCAATTTTATGCAGATTCTGAATGTAGACGATGACATTAAAATTAAAAAGGCTGATAAGATAAATACCTGGACATTGAATCAGGAAGTTCATTCACTATAGTCTAAAATAGTAATTTCACAAAGATTCTGAATGTAGACGATAATTAAAGGGACTGATAAGTTTAAATACCTGGACATTGAACCAGAAAGTTCAATATAGTCTAAAATAGTAATTTCACGTAGAATCTGGATGTGGACAATAAGATTAAAATTAAAGAGACTTATAAGTTTAAATACCTGGATTTCACTTTAGTACTGAATGGGAGTGTCAAAGATGAAATAAAGACAAGACTGGTACAAACAAGAAATTAATAAGACAGCTGCATCCCACTATTTGGAGAATTAGTATTCACAGGAAGACTTAACATATGAAATTCAACACAATAGTCAGAAGCATCATGACTTACGATTCTGACGTTTGGATGACGAATTGGTGAAGAGTAGGAGTAAAATACTAAATGAAGTATTAGAGAAGTTGTAGGATAAAATACGGAATGAAGAAATTAGTAATGAGGTTAAATTTTATATAGTGCAATTCATAGAAGACAAAAGATTAATATGGTATGATCATACAAGAAAAGCGAGTGCTAGCAAGTGAATTGGAATTGTGACAGATTGAAGCCCAATACGGGGAAAGAAGAGAGGAAGAAAGAAAGACGATCGTGGAGATACGAAGTTGATGACGCTATGGAAGCGAGGAACCTGATTGACGAAGAGAGGGACGGTCGACAGGGATAAAGAACTTTCTTTGTAGTGGCGAAGGTGATACTGTGGAAGATATCCATAATGGACTTGAAGTCGTCACAACCACATTTATTGAAAACCGTGAGGTACTAGTTACAGTTGTTACACCATTATCAATTCCAAACAAACTAAAACTAGAGTACAGAATAGCTTAAAATATATACTAAAAACGGAATGATGCTATTGGCTGAGGGAGAAAGTGCCTCTGATAAGTTGACCTTCATTGAAGGCCAAATCAAGACAAGCCTATTGGTGGGAGGAGCAACAAACAAAAATAAGAGTCAAAACCAAGAACACATCGAAAGCAACAAGCAAGAACAATACAAAAGTAGGCTAGAATTAAATATTTAAAAAATTAATATTAATTTTGTTGCTTCCGGTGTTCTCGGTTTTTGGTTCTTGATTTTGACTATTATTTTATCTGTTGCTCCTCCCACCAATGGCCTAGTCACGTTTTGGCCTTCAGCCAATCACAGGCCTTCAATAAAGGTCAGGTGATCAGAGGCACTTTCTCCCTCAGCCAATAGTATCATTCCGTGTTCAGTATATATTAAGCTACTCTGTCCTTTAGTTTTGATTTGTTTGGGATTGATAATGGTGTAGCAACTGTAACTAGTATCTCACGGATTTCAATAAATGTGGTTGTGACAACTTCAAGTTCATTAAGGATATCTTCCACAATATATTCACCTTCGCCACTACAAATAAAGTTCTCCATGTGTCTTGTCCGCGTCTTGTTTTGGATTTCAGCCAATCACAGGCCTTCAATGAAGGTCAGCCTATTACAGGTCAGCTCTCTTCCTTAGCCAATAGTGTCATTCCGTGTTTAGTAAAAATTAAGCTACTCTGTATTTTAGTTTTAGTTACTTGAGATTGATAATGGTGTAACAACTGTAACTAGTATCTCACGGTTTTCAATAAATGTGGTTGTGACATCTTCAAGACTTGCTATTCATTAGAGATGGAGAATCCGACTAATGAAAGAAAGAAGGCAGTGAAATACTGTAAAATCCCAACATATATAGTTATAATTATCAATTCTATTAGGGAGTTGGCGCACGACTCACACACCCTGAAGATACGCCACCGCAAGTAGAAACCTTTTTCTGCCATCTTGGAAAAACGACAGAATTCTGGCACTTTTTTAGTTTTCAATGATATCTCACAAACTGTACACTTCTCCTAAAAATTGCGTATCACCATTGTCTAAATCTTGGATCATGTTGTTTGGTATGTTAGGAAGGTAAAAAAACCAAGCTTTGTTCGTCCCCACCCTGATAAGCCAATTTCCTCATCCTCTGTAAATTCCCCAAGAAAACGACCAAATTTTGACACTTTCTTCAGTTTTTTGATGAAATTTCCCAAACTATGCCTTTTTTCCATCATTTTGTGAGAAAGTTCATAAATAGGATGTTTTCAAAAATTTTGAAATTTTGTATCATTGTAAATGACGCTTTGACGTGATATTTATTACATGATGGAATTGAGATTTGATATAAATTTTTAAAGGAGACACACTTTGCAAGAAAACAAGTCGAACATCTGTTTATGTAACAATACTACCAATATAACAACCCAAAAATAGGGAATTGATTTTTTTAAATTTGAAGCTGTTGTATTTTGTCCCATTTTAAATAAAAAACCTGCCAAACAACGATTTCTACGTGATATTTATTTGATAAGGGATGAAATTAATGAGTTAATATTTGATTTCAGCAATTGAAATTAGACGAAGCAATTGAAATGATAGAATTATTTAATACTAGACGTTTACCCGTGTTTTGCAACGGAATTTTCAAACTCAACATGTGATGTACAGATTGCAAGGTAGATTTTTCAAATTGAACATGTTATGTATGGATTTCAACAACCAATATCAATACATTCCAGAAAAGGGAATAAGGAGCTGCAATATGGATGTGGGACAAATGTTTTGCTTTGGCTTGGGGCTTGAAGCTTATTTGCATCATAGTGACGTATCATCATGCATCAGTTGTTCTATGAGCTTCCTGTATCTAAACACAATTTCAAAAAAGTAATAGTGTTCATAAGTGAAATTTGAACATTAATTTGAGAAATGTAAAAAGGAAAAGATAAATCCGGCTTCGAGGTGAAATGAATCGAGTTAAGAGGAAGCCATGTGCCAAATTTTAATAGTATATTACGTTACTAGGCTAGAAAGTAACGTTTTGCCGGTCGAGCATATGATAGTTCATGCACGAGGCGAAAGCCGAGTGCAGAAACGTGAATATGCGAGAACCGGCAAAAGTTTACAGCCGTGTAATGTACGATATTTTTTGTTATACTTGATAGAAAGGCATGACACAATCAGCTGGATAATATGCAAGGCATTCAAAAGTATTCAAGACAACTGAATCAGCTGCTTTATTTAGATTCAGAATTTGAGATGAGGTTTCTGAGAAGTGTGTTTGGCTGTACTAGAACGGACAGAATAATGAAATGATGAAATAAGAAGAGCTTTGTCTGTTCCACCTCTGCATAACAAAATATTACAAAATAGAAGAAACTGGTGCAACCACTTGAACAGGATGACATATGGGAGAATTCCATTAGCGGTGCACAATTATAAACCTATAGGAAAGAGAGATGTGGGAAGACCGAGGAAGAGATGGGTACCGGAACAGGTTCAATAAACCTAATCCTTGTAGTGAAGATGATGATGATGATGATGAATTTGATGGGCGAATTCCCAGATATAAACCAAAATAATGATAGCCTAGTGCAATCAGCTGGATAATATTCGAGATAGGTATTGAGTAATGTAATGAGTTGACTATATCTATACATATAATATATATATGTGAGTCAACGGAAAATATTTTTTTGTTACACTTGATAGAAAGTAGCTACTTTCCATAGATTTTTCACGTATGGAAAGTGCCTCTTTTCCGTACTAGATCGGAAAAATCAGCTGACAAATAGGGCCTTATAGGAAAAAACGTAATGGAGTACTTTCCATACGTGACAAATCTATGGAATGTAGCTACTTTCTATCAAGTGTAACAAAAATTTAATTCTTTGCATAGGCCTGAATAAGATTAATAAACATGTGATTAGAATGGTATGTCCTATGCTCTGGCTCCAAAATCTATACAAAATTCAAAATTATGTCTACTGTCTTTGGACGATTAGAATGTGTTAGTGCTTCTTTTACAAAAAGTAATTCTAAATTAATATTCTAGAATTGATCATTGTTGTCCAAAGTGAAACTTCTTGTGAAATATTGGCATAGCATTTGGATTCTACCGTGTTGCTGATTTGCGAAGAATGAAGTTGCGGGTGAAAGCCTGTTGTCATGAATCACTTTATTGTATTTTTGTCATGAATAAATAAATAAATTTAGTGTTCCAAATCGTTTCCGTGTTTGTGAAATAAGATAGACTGACGTACGTACACACCCCTACTCTCTCTTGTTATTTATGAGATTAATGAGTACTTTAAAAAAAAAACGATCTATCCGGTCTCAGACCCATGAGTTAAATTTTTCTCAAGTTTCTTCGATATCTCAAAAAATTATATGGGAATTCCCACACAATCTGCAGCAAAACATCTACTACCTTGCCAGATGGGGCGCTACGATATTTTAGCACGCCCACAACGTTTTTCTACTTTAATTTCCAATGAAAAAAGCAATGTGGGAACACTGTTCCCACACATTCCTACACTACTAAGTACACATTTCTGTCTGGCATAGCTGTAAGGCACACTCTAATGTAAGTATGTCCCTTCAAAGGTTGAAGACTACGAGCAAAGAGAAAGAGGATCTCTTCAAATGAGATTATGCTTCGTAATCTATTTTCGGTAGGTTGCAATATTTGTCGATAGCTTCTTAACGCTTGGTCTGAGTATAAATCATTTTGAAATAAACTGTTTGCCTCTGAAATATAGCACTTCAATGTAGTATCACAATAATATCTGTCTATTTAAAAATTAGATGGAATAAGAAAGATAAGGAAGAAGAAGGAGTAGGAGAAAAAGGAGAAAATAAGGAGAGAAAGGAGAAGACATTGGAAGATCAAGAAAGGAAAAGAAGAAGAAAAATATAGGAGAAGATGATGAAACGAAAACAAGAAAAAAGGAGCATTGATATCAGCAATAAACTAAAGTGGGCGAAACTTGTAGGCGTAGAAGTAGGAGTAAATTACGGTACGGTACTGTATTTGTTGCTAGAAGTCAAAAGAGACGACTCTAACAACACAAGAAAATTGAGATTTCTGGGGAAAAATTCTATAATAATTTTCTTGGAGAGGAATCTATATCATCCACTGTATTTTTCACTGTACTAATGATTGAGCACAGTTGTTGACAATGATAAATAATAACAGACAATAATTTATAGTAGATTATAGGTGCATCATGTGATTGAAAATCCCTAATTGATGGCAGAATATAAAAAACAAAAAAACTACGACATTCTTGGTGCAAACTAACCCAAAACAAAAAAAAAACTTTAATAATTACGTCTGAGTTGAGTGCTAAAGCTTCGATTTCTTATGAAGCGGATTCGGACTAAACAGACAGTGGACAGGGCCCCATACACTACAATTTATATAAACTCGATTTGCTTTCGAAGTATAGTTTAAAATAATATATTCGATTTATATTCTCATATTCGACTATTCTTTATATTGATATATTTTCTATTATACATAATTTGCAAATCAATAAAAGTTGTAATATACAAAAACACGCCATTTTGATCTGTTCAGCGAGGAGATGACACATCGGGATGGTGACTTACAACTACAACACTGAAACAGTGGACATAGATGGAAAGCTTTGTCTCCAGCGTCTCTCCACTTCCGTAATGTTAGTGAGTTATCAGTCTGATGTCGCACGGGACAGATCAAGAATCAAGATGGCGTATGTTCGAAATTATTGGTTAACTTCCAACAAATTATTGAAAGCAGATTATGTATAATAGAACATAACAAGAAGACAAAAGCAGAGTATATATATAATTAATCAAATATATTATCGTACTTTATTAGTATAAACTATAATTCGAAATTTTTTATATAGGATTGAAATTAAAAATCTAGAAAATTCTTTGTGAAAACCCACCCAAAACTAAAAAAAAAATCCAGAATAACATCTGAGATGAATTTGCACATTTAAATAATATAGAACCGAAGAGTATTTTGATTTTTCAAATGTAAGTGTTTCTAAACTGCATGCACATAGTAAATATAGTTCAAAAACAATAACTTCAAATTCTTGTACACTTTAAAAAGATTTATCGACTAAAAAAATTTCATTTGTTCTTTAAATACTTAAATATTTTCAAGACTCTTCAGAAATAGCGGTAATACAATAGTTGCAAGAAATTTAATCAGTTTACAGTTAAATAATAGCTTATTTCTTCATCTGATGTGAAACTTTCTTCAAATGTGTGACCTCAATTGTTCAATTCGATTTTTACCCGGGGTAGTCTGACCGTCTGTTCGTAATAATCATTTATTGAAAAACTTAGATGATGTTTCTAGAGTTTTAACGGGGCTACCTGCCATTTTTAAGACTTAAATCTGCTACGTTATCCAATCTTGAGTAATCTCGGTTTATTGTGAGAGTGAGAGTAGGAGAAATGCTTTTGAAAGGGAGTGCAATGCAAGAGAGTAGGGGAAGATGGAAACTCCCCAGTACCCGTGAACAACGTGATAAAGGAAGCCACGTGTCCTATCACGTGACCTCAAAAATGTCATATAATATCGCGATATTGTTATCGTTTTGTCCGGCCAATGTTCTACAGGTAGACGAAACGTAAAAAGGGAACTGCAAAATGTTTGACTGCTAAATGCTCATTGATTGACGTTATACAAAGTGTTTCGCAAAGAGTTACCAATAAATTATAGGCTTGTTGTATTTACTAAAATAATTGAGAGTTTAAATGAACATAGGTCTGTAAATTCGGTGCTTTGTATAAGCCTGACACTTGTGGTGCCTACATTCTACTACTTGTAGTTTTAACAGGTTCTACGTAGAATGATATGAAAATCGAATAAAACAAGTCTGAAATCTGTAACTATATTAATTTTTGAGATATTATTAAAATAGGCAAAAATGTTCCAAATACACGTTTTTTCAAGTTTGGAGTGAATTAAGTTGGTTGATTGTATAATTGAACGAGCGTGGCGAGTTCTCAGTTTTGACTTGTGACTGGAGGCTCACGGCTTTTTCTGTATGTTTGTGGGTTTGTATGCTCGACGACAACTTTCGAACGCTTTGAGCAATCAACTTCAAATTTTAAACACAAATATTCTTTTAACCTCAATACAGATCAAGTTCGTTTGCCAATGAAATTGACCCACTCCTTCATCCTTTTTGAGGCGATACAAAAGGATAGGTTCTCAGCCCTCCATTAATATATCTATATATTACTATATATAGGAAAAAGTTGTTTTCACCATATGGAATTCGCAATAGATTCCAAAATGTATTTTGAGTTATCATCAGGCTGTAGGTGAATAAATGCGATCAGGCTTTTATAGAATCTCTATCAGCTGATATACTAATTCCATTGCCCTGCTGTTTTTCATGTGGTAAATATACTCTATATACTCTATATACTCTATAGATACACTAAATCCATTGCCCTGATATATAGGTATATGATGGGTGGTGATTGGTCACGCGGTGTTCAAGTGATCGTGATGTTCAGTCACGACCACTCAAGACTGCGCTTGGATGGGTGACCGTGCTTCAATGACTTGATGTTACAAGCTTCATTATCACTTACCCGGTGGTTCGGAACCCACCTAAAATAGTAGGTCCACCATGTTCCCCGTAACATGGCACAAACGGCGAGGTGGAACTACCTGTAAGGGTCTCCCCACCATTAAAAGCCATACGCTTATTATTATTATAGGTATATGATTACAGTAGGTATTTTTTGTGGAAAATAAATCTGTATATTCAGATTGTGTTGAGACCAACGATGAACTTGAACTTCAAGTGATAGATGTGTTGTGAATTTTATCTGAATCATTATCTTCAAAACAGCCGCTTTTCGTACTGCCTTCCCCTACGATAAGATTCCCAAATGAGTTGTTTGCAAGCGAGTTTTTCAGCCCGTTGGGCTCACTAGTTGTTCATTTTAAACTTTAAAAAACATGTTTTTAAACCTTAATTTATTTTGTTGAAATCTGATCAGTAGATTATAGGTTCATATTGTGGAAATCCATAATAAAAACAAAACCGGTTTTTGTCAATTATATTATTGAATTGAGCACTGGGCCGGTTTCGTGGCCTCCCTATTCACATTTTAACAGAACTGTTTTCTTGTTGTATTTGGTATAACCACTGACTTTTCACTTGTTTTCCACGATTTTCATCCCATTTTTCATAGAATCTGACCAAATTACAAATAAAATAAAGGCACTGACTATTTCTGAATGAATTAATTTGATGGGACTAGCTACCAACTCTTCCGCCATCCTTATCTCTGTCACAGAGCATTTCCGAATATATACTGTACTTACAGGAACTTTATTTTTATTGTTTTGGTGAGTATTACAAACCTTCGAGTATTGATAGCTCTTTACCAAACACTCTGTAGATTAATTATTGGTTTTTGACTTATTTTGTATTATTTTCTTGCGGATGCCAATATGAGTTTGGAGACTCTAGAGGAGTTTGGGGTAATGAGGTGAATGATGAGAAACATCCATGGCTAAATGAGATTCGAACCCACGGCTGCGGGAAACGAAGCCAGCCAAAGTCGTGTCACAGACAAGCATGTTCTGAGGGGACCTAGGGTTACCAGCTGGCTGTTAACTTTTTTCCACAAGGAATTTGTACAAGTTGCTTCACATTTAGAAAACATCAACTGAATAAGCTCTAGAAAGAACTCCCCGATAAAAGATTGTAGAAGAATCAGAAATATGAAATAAATATCAGAAATATTAAAAAATGGAATTTGACCAGTATAATAGAAAGTAGAATTTCTTACCTCAGCTGCTGTCTAGCTTGATAATTAGAGTGGTAATTATAACAGAACATAGGATCCCCGCACCTAGAGTCAATCAGTTATGAAATTAGTTATTTTTAAAAATATGAATTTCTTAGTAAATTTCTCATAAAATCGAAAAAAGAAGTAAGACAACTAAATCCACAAACAAAAATGACATACCATGAAATCCTTATAAAATAAAACACACTTATCATAAAATGCATGCTGTAAATGATTGATTCAAGAACTATCTGTAACTGTAAAAGGATTCAAGCGCTGTTAAGATCATAATATAAATCGAGTAATAACGGTTGAGTTCCAGGGAGCTTTACAGGTAACTGGTAAATTTTACCGGTAGCGTCTGATTTGTCCACTCAACTTTTCTAACATCTATGAATTCAAGCAGACCAATCAGACGCCACAGTTCCCAGGAACTCGATCATTGTTCAAAAGGAACAATCTATAAGATGGCGGCTTACCTAACTTACCATTAGTTAGGTTATTATTTACGTTCACATGCAACACAATAATAAGGAAAAATAGATTAAAAATTAATTATATTGGATATATCAATCCCTACTTCTAATTTTCATTCCTAAATAGTCTAATTTTGAAAATTGACGAAAACGGATAATTCTTTCCTGAATTTTAGTTCACCATCTGTGTCTAAATAAATAATATACTATAGTTAATTAAAAAACAACCTCAATATAACTTGACTGTATATGTGATATTCTAATGTTGCTGTGATTTTTAGAATTAAGCTTATAATCCTAGTATTATTATTGTCATGAACATACTTTGATCCACCTTTGGTATTATATATCAAAAGTCATTAAATGAGAATAGTTATTCAAATGCAGAAAAAATGATCAATAAATGAAAATAATTGCCAACATAGAAAAGTAATATTATAAACAGGGAAAAGTAATAAGCAAGAAATGAGACAACGTTTATAACTGGGACAAAATGTTTTTTTTTCTATGTAGCCGTTTTTGAAACAACACGTATATACCATATTATAACAGGCAAAAAACATGGTATAAAACAAGTGTTTCAAAAACTCCAGCTCTTTCCTACTTTAGGACAGGGCTTGGAATATGGCTACATGAAAAGTTTATTATAGAAAATAATAATTCATTCTTACAACATTCACTCATGTTGCGAACAGAATCTCACACAAACTCTTTTATGCCATTAAATAAAAATAGTTATCCAAACGTAGAAAACTAATTATAGACAAAGAAAAATAATAAGCAAGAAATGAGACACCTATTATAACTGGAACATGTTTATACTGCTGTATTTTATCAATTCACTGAAATAAAAATATGGTTAGTGAGAAGACAACTCTCAGCAATATTTTTCTGACCATGAAAATTTGAATAATTAAAGTTATGAGTTGAAGTCAATATCATGTCTTATACATTGGAATTTAGAGAAAATTTTTAGAAGTAATATCATTGATAATGATAAATAGAATAATGGAGTTTAATTCCACAAGTCAATTATGATCCCTACATTACAGAGTATCTAGTTCATCCAAATTAAGCCAGAAAGTTATGGCTTTGAGTATAATATGCGATAATCTGATATAATCATAAAATTTTATCGTATTTAATATAATAGATAATCTACTGAAAATCAATAGAAAAGGGATATTGAATATCTACTTGGATATTATATATCATATTCGATATCAGACATTATCAATATTGATAAATTAATATTGTGAAACTGTGATATTGATTTCAACTCAACTTCGTCATTTGATTAAATCAAAACTTATTATCAGAAACAAAGCAATACAAATTGTACTATGAAATCTACCAAGGAAGATAAAATTCAAATATCTAAAGCAACTTATTATTAATTTCAGCATCCCTGTAAGAGAACGATAAATTAGCAGAATATAAAGTATATTTTTCTAATGTGGCTCAGAAAATTTATGGAATAATTCAATGCCTGAGAGACTCTTTGTATTTTATCATTAGAATAACGAATAATAGTAATAAGCTTATGGCTTTTAATGATGGGGGGACCCTTATGGGTAATTCCAACTCGACGTTTTAGCCATGTTATGAGAAACTTAGTGAACCTATTATTTTAGGTGGGTTCCAAACCACCAGGTAAATGGTAATATCATTAGAATAGTTATGTTTTTAAAGATTGGTTTCTATTTTCTTGCTGATTGGATACCTAGCGATATCAGACTTTATTTAGCATTCATTTTATAATAGAATTTTTTATTATAATTATTATACTAGCGGTTCACGGGATTGCAACGTTGCAACGGGGTTTTAGTTATAATAGCGGTACCTGGCCGATTCCCAAGAGCCTAGCACAAACCGCATAATCCTAGCTTTCCTAAAATGTTACTTTTTGTTTGATTGAATTGCAATTAATTATTATAAATAAATATTTTATGTTTTTTTTTCACCGAAGAAATAATGGAAGAAGCATTAAGCTGAGCTTTTATTCTCCAGTCATATGTTTCCTACATGACTGCAATGCTCCGACTACACGGTACGCGCGTAAGTCTGCAGACAACGGAAATAACGCCGCTAGGGGCGTTAATAATGTAAGTCAGCAGACAGCGTAAATAACGCCATCATAATCATAATCATAATATGATTAAAAACTGTTGACTTCTATCAGCTTTCTTCTACCTTTAAGGATAGATTTCTTCTTTTTGTGTCCTTCAGCGAGGACTTTTGAACTACCAAATTTCACAGGAACTATCTCAGGACTATTCTACATTGTGCCTGAAAATTTCATAAAATTCAGTTCATCGGTTTTGGAGTTTACTGGGAACATACTTACATACTACATACATACAACATACATACATACACACACAGTCTTTTATATATAAATGTAAGAGATAATAATTATGTTTTATGCATCCAACTCAATTTAAAAATATTTTTCTGAGGATAGAGCCCACATACTTATGAGACCTGAGCTTTGGTAATAAGTTGGATGATGGTGATTGCTGAGTTAAATCCACAGTTTAGGTGGATTCCGAACCACCGGGAAGTGATTTTACAGCATAATTATTATAGCTATGATTGCTGCCAAGAAGTATTAATTTAATTTACACGTTACACCCAATATGTGATGCTAATATTCTATACAGCTCTTAGTACTACTGAATATGCAATATACCTTAGAAGCAGAGAGGGAATAATCACTGTAATTATACTCAGTGCAATATTGACATCAAATTAATAATTCCTCTGAGATCAAATCTAAATTTAGCTCTTGATTATACATTGTAATAGGAGTGTGCTTAGTTATGAGATTCTAGGTCTGAAATCAAAACTACTGAGGGATATAATAATTGGATAAGGGAGAATAATTGAGAAGTTTTCAATAATTTCAAGTATGAATAAATTTGAATGTTTAATATTAGACAAAGAAAGTTACTAATAACAATCAATTAGGTTTTTCGTACTGGAGCTTTGGAAATCAATCTACTATTAAAAATATAATATTCATTCTGAATTGCTAAATAATTTCTAGATATTGAAGCTCGAGTAGTGAAAACGAGAAATACTTATTTTTGCCAATGAATTGACTTTAAGCAAAATATACACACAATAATATAATCATCTTTCACAAAAAATACACTCAATGATGAAAAAATAAATATTAATTCATGAAGACATAGAATTTAGCTGAAGCATAACTAAGTATTCAGCTTAGCATAGCAGAAATAGCGAATTCAATGAGTAGCTGGAATAAAACTGATTAATAATTATAATAATAGCTAAAATCAAAATTACATTATCTCAAGTTTTTTTTTCACTGGCAATAAAATTGATATGATGGTGAGAGAATATTATATCAAACCAATTCACATAATAAAATATGTAGTAAACAAAATTGAACATCTCTTATAGAATATCTAATCTTCGCACAACACGCAAACAAACTGAAAACAAGGAATCAAAAAATCAGTTATTTATGTAGAACATTTCGTTACCTATTTAAAAAATAGACACTTCCTGAACTGAAACCTAAAGCGTTTTCATCAATAACTGATCTATTATTGATCAATAATTTATTGATCAATTTTATCCATTGATTCAATTATTGAGAAACCATTAAATTATTGATGATTTAATGCAAGAATGCCTAAACTTGTTAATGCTATGATTGTAATCAATTATTTCTTATGGCCTGATGTGTTGATGAAAGTACCATTCATTTTGGGGAGCAATATTTGTTACTCGTCCAAAGAAACTCAAAATAAGTTAAAGCTGAGAATAAAAAACACGGAATTGATTTATTTCATAAAAATCTGAATGAATATGATACTCAAAACCATGGATCATATTATCATGTCTACAAGAATAAGTGGAATAATTTTTCTGTTTCTATATGATATACCTAATTACTCAATTAAGGTTTTACTTATGGTGTAGACAAAATGAATGTAGAAACTCATTGTCAATAATTGTAATATTACCCGAAAATGAGCTACCATAAAAAATATAATAAATTTTAGAATATTTCTGTATTTTTTGTATTTGAAGTCATATTTTGCAGCCTTCTGGTGACAAAATTGTGAATTTGTTATTTTGGTATAAATTTGGTTCTGAAGAATAATAAGTAAGCTTGAAAATTAGAATAATATTTTAGATTTTAATTTTAAAATCCAAATTTCAAATCAATATGCAATTATTGTTATTGCAAATGTTATTTTGGGACACATTTGAATTCAAATTATTATAAGCACGCTTGGATATGAAATAGCGGTCTGAGCTACACAAAAATATTTTTGATTCTACGTTGGGAAAATTATTATAAAACTTGTTTTTACAAGTTATTATTATAAAACTTGTTTTTACAAGAATTTAGTTTTTTTGTTTGTAGTTCCCGAAGAAAATGTAATGCAAGAAGTGTTTTATAATGGGTAAACAAGAAACCTCAGTTGAATAATATGTTATAATTTATTGCAATAAATTAATTATTAATGTAATGAACACATGCAATAAAAATGTGGAAAAACAAAAAATGTTATAATATGGTATATTCTTTCAATTTTTATTAAATAATATTTTTTTTCTGAAAAAGATTCGTGAATTATTGTGCTTCAAGGTGAATTTTTTAGTGAAACATACCGAACCTAAGATTCCGATTCTATTTGAAATTTTGTGAAAACCAGTTTTGTGCAATAGCCTGTTGTATTCACATTGATTGTATGTTAGGTAAATGAATAAATAAATAAATAAATTAGGATTTTCTTGATGGGATTTGGATTCTTCAGTTGAAAATTTGTGAAGGAAGCAGTTGTGAGCCATAGCCTGTTGTATCTTTGCTTGATTGTGTTTTGTGTAATAGATAAATAAATAAATTTGAATTCAAAATTTGATTTTCTCGTTAAAACATTTTTGGTCTAAAAGCCTGTTTTTCCTCACACTTGATCGCATCAATTTAGTTAAGATGAATCAATAAATAAATCATCGTACACGTCATGTAATTGGAGTAATTCGGTGCCTAATCCAGGTTCATCTGGGTTCTATCTAAATAATACCTATTTGAAATTTACATAAATTAGTTTTATTAATTTTTAATCATTCATGTGGGATGTTGAAGAAATATTACAATGATAATTCAATTGACAACTAGCCTACTCGTATTTATCTTATTCAATTTTTTTTTTTTTTTTTTTTGAGGATGAAGCCCACATAGGTCTGAGACCTGTGCGTGGGTAATGAGTTGGATGATGGTGATTTATGAGTTGGACCTACAGTTTTAGGTGGGTTCCGAACCACCGGGAAGTGATTTTCAGCAGAGAACAGTGTCTTTTTTGCTGGCCAATCTAATCGGTCACCGTTACAGCAGGACCTACGAGAACGCAGCTTATCTATCTGATTGAACAGATACCTTCTACGGCTCGCGGCTATCACTTCCCTTAATTTATTAATATTGGGTCAAAATTATTGGTGTAACATTGCATTGCATAGCTATGGATATAGAATTAAATTTGCATCCCCTAATTACATTGTTGTCTCTGACATTCTTTTGAAAATTTTCCAATTAAAAATTATCAAGCAAGCAAAATTATTCTAGCTTACAATACTTCTACTGAGCTCTTTACCAGTAATGTAGAAGAATATAAGTAGTTGTTTAATACTCAAAACGATAGCTTTTTATCTTTTCATCTTCTGTCCCTTTACTTATCTTTAGGTTTCTTCTTACTCATCGCCTCCTATTGTATTTCTTTTTTTCCAATACCTACCTATTGCATAGAAAACCCTAGTTTGTTAGGCATTCTCGTACTTTTTCTCCCTTCAGCACACTCCAAGTAGTCAATTATATTATTGTTTTTTATTGTATTTTCCCCATTTTATTGTAAAACTCTATTTTTTTTTTTTTTTTTTTTTATTGCTGATGATGCCCACATGAGTCCGTGACTTGTGCGTGGGTAATGAGGTGAATGATTACATATAAATGCCTGACGGTGGAGCGGGATTCGAACCCACGACCACTTGGACGACAGCAAGCTGAAGTTGCGACGCCCCAACCAACTGCGCCAAGCAGCCCGCCATGTTGTGCTCGTTTTTGTGTGTGCGAAATAAATAAATTGATATTGAAGAAAATTTAACAATATTATTTTATATTACAGATTTAGCTAAAAGCTAACGAACTTAATAATCAGCGACTTATTGATGGATACAGGGGTAAATACTATATATCCACATACTTTATATATATATATATATATATATATATATATATATAATATATAATATATCAACATCTCTATTATAAATGCAGTATACATTTAACATCCCCAGAAACATCAGAGCCCAGAAAAATGTTGGTTTATGCTTAAATAAATATATTGTTGACTCTCATGGTTGGGATATGGCCATGCGATTCTGCAATGATATTGTATAGTGTTTTTTTTTTTTTTTTTTTAATTTAATTCAATGTCATTAAATAATTTTTCTTCTTCAATGATAATGGAATGCTATATAACCTATTTTATTTTAATTATTAACTTGTTATGTGAGAACTTGTCATATTTGACTGCAAGTCGTTAAATTCACATAACAAGTTAATACTAACAACGCAATTCGTCATTGAACAAGAAATCCAGGAAATTTATTTTAAATTATTTTTGAATGGTATTGCAGTTTTGAATATTGGAAGGTATTTTATTTGAATATATTTAATTAAATTTTTATTAGAAGGAAAAAGTAATTATTTTTCAAATACTTTTCTGTGGCTCGCCGAAGTACTGCAGGCTCGTTCCTCAAGCTCGAGCTTTCTTTTTAGGGAAGTAGTTCCTAATTAATTACTTTATAAATTGTATTGTTTACATTTTAATTGTTTTACATTGTGAATTATTTTTAAAAATATTATTTAATTGTGATGTGATAAGAAATGAATGGATAAAAAATTATTTATCTTCACTTTGGATTAATATTCATTCTGTTTTATTGCCAAACTTTGTAATAAATATTGTGCTTGTTTTTTGTGCGCGAAATTGAGAAATTTAAATTTAAATTCAACAATACAATAATTTAAACAGCTTACTTAATCTTTAGTGGCGTGCTGATGGATACTGTAGTACAACTTAGTAGATACAACTTATCCATATATATCTCTACTTTATATTTCTACTATGATCTGTGATGTGGGTTAATACACGTGTAGCATAATTGAGGTTAGGTTAGGGAAGTGTTGTTTAGGTGATCCTACACGCGGAGTCTGTGCCTGGTTCGACGCTTGTGACACTGGGGGCGCAATTAATTTATTAACACTCGTAAACGGAGGGCAATTATAGTTGTCTGGTGGGGTTTGGGGAAGGGGGGAATCCCTTGGAGTCCTCAAATATTAATTTGATTGAGCTGCTGCTGCTGATGCCAGCGCGAGATGCTGTTATCACCCTCGGGAGTCTTGGGCTGAATTGAGTGGAATGAGCGCGGCGCGGCGAGTCCCCTATTTGCCATCAACACTGCGAATGCGCAGTGGGCCATCGATCTCTAAGAGTAGCGGAGACGAGTGATTGAGAACGAGAGAAATAGTGTAGGGAAAAGAGAGAGTGAATTGAGAGAAACATTGACGAAATTTATAATGAGAAAGTGAGTAAAAGAATGAGAATGTGTGTGTTTGTGAGTGAGAGAGAGAGAGAGAGAGAGAGAGTGAGAGAGAGAGAGAGACTGAAAGAGAGCGAGTGAGTGGGAGAGAGTGAGTGAGAGTTGAGAGAGAGCGAGTGTGTGAGTGAGAGTGTGAGAGAGTGATTGAGTGACGAGTGAAAAATCGAAAGACAGATAGAACGAGAGAGAGAGAGAGAGAGAGCGAGTGATAAAGCGAAAGATAGTGACAGAGAGAGAGAGAGAGAGATTGAGTGAGTGAGTGACAGTGTAAGAACGAGAGAGCTTGAGTGAATGACAAAATGAATGATTGACTGATGAGCTGTAAGTGAAACCGTACAGCTTCGCGTCATTCGGGGATAGTGAGCCGGGAATTTTGATTATTTGATTCGAGAGATCGATGTTGAACAATGTGCGAGTTTTGATTATTTGATTCGAGAAATCGACTACGGACTACGGGGTTATGGGAGGGTGGGGAGGGGCACCATGGAGTGGTCAGTCCACTTCAGCTACAAACTTGCCAAATATTCACAACTCTACTGTACCCAAATAGAATTACTGGGAAACTAGAGGTCGATGTACACTAACGATTGTAACGTTCCATGAGCTTTCATCGGTGTCAGCTGAAAATAGTTTATTCGATATTTATTTATACATCTTACGTTGCCAAGTCTTAAAGCAACCTATTGCCAACACTTATAGACATAACACAGGAAAATATATAAAGTGATAATAATAAAATGATGAGTTTATCGGACTCTAGACGAGTTGCTAAAGCTCTGGTTTGATGTTGGGAGAAATGCTCTACGCTAGCGCTCTATGGCAATGATTGTATCCGTTTAGACCAAAATCTAATTGGTTTAACTATGGTATAACTATGGCATAACTATGGGGGGGATCAGGGGGACAGGTCCACCCCAAAGACGAAAAAATTGTAAAATTTTTACCGAGCTCTGAGACATTGTTTTGACAAAAGAGCCAAAGAAGATGTCTGGAATCGCTAAAAATTTTGTTTTAGAGAGAGACCGAGTGAAATAAAGAAAGACAGATAGAACGAGAGAGAGTGAGTGATAAAGCGAAGGAGAGAAAGTGAGCGAGTGATTGTGACAGTGAAAGAACGAGAGAGCATGAGTGAATAGGTCCACCCCAGATACAAAAAGATTGTGAAATTTCTAACAAGCCCTGAGACAATTTTTTGACAAAAGAGCCAAAGAAGATGTCTTGAATAGCTAAAAATGTTGTTTTAGAAGGATTTTTTCAAAACTTTTCCGGGAGTGTACCCCCGGGCCCCTTCATTTGAATGAAAAGCTATATAAAATATTCTTGAGTTAATGTCATGAAAATTCCTTCTCCTTTTAAAATACTTTTTTAAGTACCTCAATCAGGTGGGGAATGGGATCAAAAAAAGCAGAGAGAACATAGTATTGAATAATGCATATTTGACGTGAGAGTTCGGATCATCCATTGACAATGATGCAAAAACAAAAAGAAAATAATGTTAGAATAAATGAATTCATGTCAAGAATCGCTTAAATGTGTCTTTTGTCTTTAGAGAAATTATTTTTAAAAATTACCCCGAATGGAAAAGCTATATAAAGTCTTGAACCTCTTCCCCCAAACATTGGTCATCCCTCCCAGACTGACCCTCCAGTTACGACACTGTCTAATAATGTTTGTATAGGCCTCCTATATGTTTTTAAGTATTATTATACGTATCAAGACTTGAAATTTTTTTTGTGTTTGTCTGAATGTAGTAGAACGATTACAATAGGAATGTAGAAACGATAAAACTAATGTAGAACGACTGTAATAAGAACGATTCAATTCAACTTGTAAAAAACACAATTTCTAAGATTTAATTAATAAAACTTGATAATAAGGAAGATGATTTTTAAACAAAATTTATGTATATTTTAGAATAATAGCCGTTTATTTGTGGTAAATACTCCTTGTATTGCATTGTAGAACTATGAATTTTGGAAACTGAGGGGTTGAAAACTTTGATTTTCCTAAAAAAAAGAAGGTAGTTAAAGATTGAGAATGTAGAAGAGGAAGGGAATGGTGAGAGAGAGAGAGAGAGAGAGAGAGAGAATTGAGAGAGACATTGAGGAAATGTGTAAAGAGAAAGTGAGTTGAAGAATGATAATGTGGAAGAGAAAGAGTGTTTTTCGATTCGTTAATCAGGGATCTTTTATGCAATCTATCTATATACCTGAGCTAAAGAAGTTTGATGAGTTTAATTTATTCACTACATATTTTTTTATTTTTCACCTCATAGTAACTCATAATTTTCTTAATCGTAAGTTGTCAGATCATGTCATGCGGGTGGTTTAGCTGCTTTGATTGTTTCATTCCAATTAATTATATGTTAGGATGATTTCCATAATAATTATGCATGTGTGTGAGTGAGTGTGTGAGTGTGTATATCTGATTCTATATTGTGACGAAAGCATGATATAGTGGAATATATTGCTCCAGTTCACAAACAAAAGGATCATGCTCCTTTTCGTCAGCAGCAATTTATTTGGCATTTTGATTATCATAGTTGTAAAATTTATTTTGAAAAATTGATTGCTTTAGTTATGAATTATTATAGAAAAATTCTCAGAATTATAATAATTTTGTAAACTGTGCTAAATAATATTTGAATCTATTGATTGTTGTTGAATGTGTATTTCGTGGAACAGAGAGTTTTCGTTTAAATTTGACAGTTTTAAAAATGTAGGATTTCGTTAACGAGCACACTGACAATAAATTTTTGAATTTCCAGTTCACATCAGCTATTTTGCTATTCATAAAAATTATCTTTTAGAAAGTGGAATTTGAGATGGCACCCTGTAATCTTATCGAATTAAATTGATGATAATTATTATGAAGGGCAAGAAAAATGCTCATCTCAGACTCTATTAGCATGAGATAAATTTTAATCTTCTGGTAATTTGTAACTAGATAGACACCTGTGTAAGAGGATAAAGATAGAGAAATTAGGAAATAAAATAGATAGAGATTAGTTTCTGATCGGAATTGTGAGTAACTTGGCTTCTTACGGTTTTGTCTGACTTGAAAAAAAATAGAAAAAATGCAATTGATCAGCAGTTAAAGTACAGTACTACATTGCAAGTTCTTGTTATTATTATGGTTATCGAAAATTGCAGAAATGACTGATTCTAGTCATTAAATAATCTTTCTCAAATTGTAAATGATTAAAAGAATAAATTGAGTATTTCCACAGACATCCACATCCATATTTCATTATAAATAATTTCTACATTCTACTTGAAAACTTATGCCATTAATATGAAAAATATTAACAATTTGATACAAATCAATCCTTTGCTGTGGTGAAACGATATAAGGTGTCACCAACTAACAATTTTGAATAATCTGTCGTGTTAAGATTTTAATTTGCATCATTATTTGTTCATAATTTTAATTTTTGTTGAATAAATTTATTCATTAATAATGTACTAGTATGCTTTATGGTACAGAATCAACAGAAATTATTCCACTCATTCAAAAATCAATTAGTGCTGTTCAAAAGATACAACATGTACATGCACACAACCGTTTCCAAGTTCAGATGGCAGTACAAGAAATATTTCTGTTCAATTTATCCGAACTATTCAAATTTATTTCCAAATTATTTTCGGACGAAGCCTACATAGGTCTGAGACCTATGCGTGGGCAATGAATTGGATGATGGTGATTGATGAGTTGGACCTACAGTTTTAGGTGTGTTCCAAACCACCGGGAAATGATTCACTGCAGTGTGGTAAAACAAAGAACACTCTAGCTTTTTCAAGTGAAAATTAAATCTTTTGATCTCTGTAAGTGATATGTCTCTTTCCCATTTATAAGTATTGTACTGTAGTTTTCATATAACTTGGCAGCAGTATGCTGGGTTCAGATGTAGCATGTCCCATCTGCTACACGCTGCCACGTTATATGAATACTACAGTAAATGCACATCTCTTTACTTTCAGACTAGTAATACTGAATATTTCATTAAAGCCCTATTTTTCTCCGGTTTTCCTCACAATTTGAGTTTTTTTGTATCTTGAGGTACGTCTAGTTCAAGTTTAGTAGAGAAAAAGGTTGACGGGTCCCTCATTCTCTCCCTGCAGTAACAAAAACCGGACTGGGAGTGGGCGGTGTGACGTCACCCTTTGCCAAAATTCTCCCTATTCAATAAATAACTGTCCTGTATTGAGGTTTGTTCTTATATTTATTTGTTCATGATATGTGATAGTTAAGTAGTGATATTATGTTACGTTAGAAATTATTTCGACAATCAAGTTTAGAAATTTAAATCTAAAATTATAATAATTTCATTGCATTGCTTGTTAATTATTATAGGTGGCACGCCACAAGAATGGCATTGGCCTCCATAATAATAC
This sequence comes from Conomelus anceps, assembly GCA_948455865.1. Lineage (NCBI taxonomy): Eukaryota > Metazoa > Arthropoda > Insecta > Hemiptera > Delphacidae > Conomelus > Conomelus anceps. Next base: position 52,135,786 of record OX418216.1, read on the forward strand.
ATGCCATTCTCGTGGTGCGACACCTATATATATTATATTCATAATATTTTGCCTAAAAAAATTGTTCTTTAGGAAAATAAATTGATTTTGATTTTTTTGAACGCCATGGCTGGTCACAAGATGACGTCACTAACAGGTATTAGCGCTTGACAGAGTTGACGACGAAATCGGCTGGATGCGTCAACCTTTGCGTCAACCTTGCGTCTGGTCCCATTCATCTAGAATCACCAGCACTTTATTGTAACTATTATCATTCCACATGTACAGAAAACTGAACTTGGAACCAGCTGTTGTTCTATTAGTAACACAGTCGACAGTGATAATAATAGACTAACAATTGAATAATAAAATGATTAAAGTGTGTCTTACCAGGCAGTCGGCACAGCCGGTCCTGACCGAGTACGGTTGCCTGCAATCGTAGCGCGTCAGGAGCCGAGCGAAGTGACAGCTGAGCCGTGCAGCCGTCTTGTCGAGAGCGAGTAGCGCATCGACGTGTCTCAGGCAGGAAGGGATATCGCTGCGCGCGGCAGCGTCGAGCGAGTCGCGCAATCGATGCCCGCAGCAGTGCGACAGTCGCACGTCGGGATGGAAAAAGGTGGAGGAGGAAGTTGAGGAGGAGGGGGTGCCACCAATCCTATCGCTAGTATTATAGTAATTATTCTTATTGTAGTTATTGGTAACGACATGTCTGCAGAACGTTTCTTTGTGCGATTCATCGAAGCGTAAAAGGCACTGTGAACTATTGTTGTTGTTGTTGATGTTGTTGGAGTTAACGACAGAGTTGCGTTGTTGCTGACAGGAGGCGAGTGTGTCGACTGGAGGTAGCAGCGCCATGTCTGGATCGCAAGATGGCGGCGACGGCGGCGTCGCGGCGACAAAAAGGCGTCCGCCGCCAAACGACGCCACAACAACGCCGATCGCAGTAGCCGCAGTACCCGTCTCCGTCCGGGCCGGCATCAGGAGCAATAGCAGCAGCGCTGCGGCAAATGCGGCACTGAACTGCTGCTGCTGCTGCTTCGGCTGCTTCTGCTGCTGCAGTGGAGTGGAGGCGGCGGCTGCAGCAGCTGCTTGCATATTCCGTCGACGTCCACTGAGGCGGCGGAACGGGGCGGCGCGCAACAACCGGCAGCAGGCTCACCCACAAGCTGGCGGCGCATCTCTGCTGCTACCTAAGGCATCGAAACATGCATCGCATTAGATTCCAAATGTTAAAATTGTGCTCCAGAGTAATATGAATGAGTTTTTTGTAAGAACAAGTACAAAAGTTTTTCCTATTCTATGTGGGTGTAACAGATTTATCATGTAAGGTCTTCTACCTAAGGGCATGAAGCATCATCATCATCATCATCATCATTTATTTATACAAACAGAAACAAACTTATTCATTCAACATCAAATCATTGCAAAAAAAAAAAACAAACAGATGTATATTCAAAAACTCACAACTGTTTCATAATGTAATACTTTTATATAATACTAGTTGGGCCGTCGAGCGTTGCTGCTATCTCAAAATAAATTCTCCTTGATTTTATTCGCCACCTCCCACTGAGACTATATTTCAAATTTCAACAAGTTAGTTCTAGGGTTCTTTCAGCTGATCCTTCGTTATTTTCTAACTCAACACCTTTCAATGAAGGAACAATTCAAATTTAAACCTCTTATGACTATTAGGGTAGACTTTAGTCCTGGGGCTCTAGTTTTGAGGTTTTTTTCGAGTTTTGCGCTTAGCAACACATTTAGCGGTTCATTTTTATTTATATAGATATTCAGATAAACAGAATTATTATATTCTTAATGCAAATTAAGTTCACCTAAATGGCCAGAACAGGACATCACAGGCTTTTGTCATACATTACCAGCGTTGGGTAACAGATGTCGTCAACCCGGTATAATTAAATTGCATCATATGATTTCAAAAATCGGGTATATGTGAAGCGCTCCATATGATAGCAAAAAGGAGCATTCATCGGCCTGGTAAACGACACCGGTTACCCTAGGAAACCGTCCTACACGAACGAAATTGAAATAAAGACATCGATGAATGCTCCTTTTTGTTTGGGCTAAGTATTGAGCCGATCCTTGCGAAACTTGGATTGATCACCGCTGAATGATGATGCTCTTTCAATTAAAAACATTTATCCGAATCGTTGCTACTTCTTGAATTGGTCATCTTGACCAATAAATGTTTACTCGCTTAAAATGAGTTTTTAAAGGGACATTTTTTCAAAAATATCTCGGGTGCACCCCGAACCAATCTTTTGAAAGGAAGAGCTATTGTTATTGCCTTAAATTACTTTATTGTTAGAGAGCCCTCCTTCTCTGCTTCTATAATTACAGGATAATGCTTAGAGCCTACACCCCAAACTCACCCCTCCAAGGATAACATAATTGGTCATCACCCACCCTCCCGAACAAACCCTCTAGTTACGCCACTGCACCACATCCACAGTGGATAGACGATTTTTTTTCAAATCAAAAGACATTCTGACTTACTTTCGAATGTTTTTCCATCTTTTTCATCAAATTTCCACATAGTGTATATTTTCATTTCATTCTCTGTTAAAGAAACAGTATTAATTCAATTCAGACACTTCTTTTCACACAGGCTTATGCCCACGTGAGAAACATCTTACTCTCTAGTAAAATTGGGCATTCACATTCCGATTTGCAGTGCGACTTGTGGTCCAACCTCCAAGATTAGATCCGATATCGAAACATGAACAGGCTCGTTGGATAGTTGGAAGCGTAGATGGACGAGTCGGAACATCTAGAGGGATGACAGGAAGATCCGACTTCGGACTGTCGAAGGAGTTGGAGCGTGAGGGGGGGAGTCGGATCAAAGTCGTTCAACTTATCTCAATCAGTGCTTGACCTTCGGGCAACTTCGGTTACATTTTTCGATTCGAGAGCGATGTTCACAGCTGTGAAAACAGACTAGGACTAAAGTTGGATCGCTAGTTGGATAGCAAGTCGGAGCGTGAGTGGAGTCGACTATCCAACTAGCAGTCCTATTAAGTCGTACTACAAATCGGAACGTGAATGCTCAGCTTAATATGTCAACTGAATATTTGTTTGAAGCAGTGGCGTAGCTATGGAGGGGATCAGGGGATAGATGAAGGTCAGGGAATCACCTACTGACAATTACTCAACAGCTAGATAGAATTTACTTAGACATATAACGTGGGTTAGAATGTTAAAAGGGATGAATTCATGTCTAGAACCGCTTAAAATGTGAGTTTATAGGAGTTATTTTTCAAAAACGTTTCGTGTGAATACCCTAAACCTCATATTTGAGAGAAATTTTTCAGTTCGATACTGCATTGGTGCCCCAATCAGGAAATTTGGGGAATCAAAAAGAGCAAACTGAAAATAGCTTCAAAAGGCCCACTTCAAATTTTTCTACCTTCCAATGAAGGTCCAAATCCTCCATTGACAATGATGCAAGAACCAGATAAAATCTATTTTTAAAATGAATAAATTATTCATGTGGGATTTTAAAATGGGGTTTGGAAGGAATTACTTTTCATAAACTTCTCAGGGAAGTACCCCCAACCACATCTTACAAAATTAGACATTTCTATATTATCTTCATAAATTAATTGTTAGAGGTATCTTCCTTCTTTCCATTTATTATTATTACTGCTTAGAATCTACTCCCCCCCCCCATACCTCATCATTGGTCATACCCCCATCAAACTGAAGTCCTAGTTACGCCACTGGTTTGAAGGGTAAATGTAACTTGTTCTAACTCTGAAAATACTAATTAGTGGTTTCCTCAGAATAGAATTATTTTAATAGACGATAGATACATTGTAGAATATCGGAAATCACCACTTTGACCATCAATAATTATCACATATCGACCATCAAAACAATAAACAACAATCATAAAGTACCGGTACCTTCTTTTCAGTAAAATATTTGAATTATAACCAAATCCACTTTGTAGACGTCTGTCAAAAGTCGAGAATAATAGGACATTAATGACAGGAACAAAATAATGATGACACAGAAAATCCAGCTCTGTTGCAAGTTTTCAATAAAAACTGTATCATCGCCCGTTGCAAACTTTGATACGGGAAGCAATCTATTTCATTGCCAATAGCAACCCACTCAAAGTTTCGTATCCTGAGGGATGGCCAATGGTGGGTGTGGTCATCATAATAGCTGTAGGTGGATAATCGAAAACGATTATTTGCATGTTTATACCTCATAACATATTTTCATTTGATAAACAACAGGAATTTAAAAAAAAATAAAGACAGCTCCTTCAAAAAAAAAATTAAAATAATGAAAAGGAGTGGGCTTTCATCGGTGGGGATACCGTACAAAAAATTCCACCGTTTGAGCCATGTAATGTGAAACCGTAGAAATTTTTTTTCTTTTCGGAGGATGAAGCCCACATAGGTCTGAGACCTGTGCGTGGGTTTCGAACCATTTTACAGTAGAGAACAGTCTTTTTGCTGGCCAATCCAATCAGCCACCCTTACAAAGAGAGCCCAGGAGTTCGTACCTTATCTCTGATTGAACAGATACCTGCTACGGCACTCGGCTATCACTTCCCTTATATTGATGAAATTGATTTTCCTAAATTGATGAAATTTTGTACGAGTTTTGAAGAATAGATGTATTAATGTATCATTTGTATATTATATTACTACGCTTTGCAACGTTTACACGGGATTCAAGGTAGATTTTTTAATTAAACAATTGATACATAGATTTTAACCGCCAATTGCAATACAACTACTTTAAAGCAGTAATAGTGCCCATAACTGAATTTAAAACATTAATTTTGAAAAATGTAAAGAGAAAATCAGAAATCGGGCTTTGAGATGCACTGAATTTAGATTGGAGGAAGCTTTGTGCCAAATTTAGAGTTCCAAATCATTGCCGTTTTGTGGAATCTGCACGACTGACACACACTCAGCCCTACTCTCTCTTATATAGATTATGTAGTAAAGATTATTCAATCTATTTCTATATATGTATGTCCTGTTTGGAGCTATAAATTCTAGGTGATTTCATTTTTTTTTTTAGATTACGTCTTGGAGACTCCAGTTAATTAGTATATGACAGTCAGATCAACAATTATACATTCTTATACATTAGTTACCATAATTACTATATCAATTAGTTGAGGTGAGGCTTATTTTTATGTGAAAGGAACTTTTATACACAATAAAAAGCTTTATCAACTAAATATTGTTTCAATTGTTTTTTTTTATATTTCTATATTTTGAAGACTCTTTAAAAACTACCACTATAACTAGGGTTTTCTTTGAATAAGCTACTCACCAAAAGATAATCCCCTCGGCTTCTTTTATTATAATCGTGTAAGTCAATATTTATCACTCTTTTTAATATATAGTAGCTTCATACACATATAAGCAGGGTAGAGTTAGGAGACCAAGTCTTTTGAACAACGGCCTACATGAATCTAATATATTTACTTTTTCCACACACCTAACAGCTTTCTTTTGGACCTTAAACATCCTGTCAAGATTTTGTTTTGATGAATTACCCCATACTAAGATAGCATTCCTAATATGTAACAGTAAGAGACCATGGTAAGCTCTAAAAAGTAGCTTTTTGTCATTTAATCTTTAGTCAAGTGATAGTGGCTAACGTATAGTACAACGCTATTTATAAAAAAGGAACATATTTCAATAATTTATTACATTCTTGGAGCATATTTCAATAATTTATTCCATTTTCACTACAAAAAATAGAAACATGATTACAATGTTGCTGATAAGGACAAATAAAAGTTTTAATTTCAATCAGCCCAAGTAGTAGTTCTAATCACGGCCGTATTGGCGCAGTTGTTTGATTGTAGTAAAATGGCGACGACATAACATGAACGATCATTTTTTGTTTTTAAACCCACAGAATTCCACATCAAAAGCAAGAAAGGAACCTGACATATCTCAACCGAGAGTTCTTAAAGATTGACTACACATGAAAACATATAAACTTATGATAATTTTATTACTTGCAGCACACAAAATTATTGTTCCTTATTATAGTGTCTTTACCATTTTACTACCAACAGCAACGCTAATGTAGTGATGATTTACTTCTAACAAGGCTATTAAAAATGTCATCTTTCTATAAAACGTTAGAACACTTTCTATAAAGCTTTAGAACTATGATTCTTTCAAAGAAAATAAATATATTTCTTCTTTTTTCAAGTCCTATATAAAATTCATACTGGATTAATATTAATATATTTAGTCTATATATTCAACAAATAACGATAGCTTATTGTAAACTGTATCAACTTTCTAGGTGTTCCTGATTTTTGGTTCTAGATTTTGACAATTATTATTTTTGCTTGTTGCTTCTCCTAACAATCACAGACCTTCAATGAAGGTCAGCCTATTAGAGGCACTTTCTCCCTTATCCAATAGCTTTATTCCGTGTTTAGTATATATTAAGCTACTCTGTACTTCATTTTTAGTTTGAGTAGGATTGATAATGGTGTAACAACCGGAACCAGTATCTCACTGTTTTCAATAAATGTGGTTGTGACAATTTCAAGTCTTATAATTCATAATAGAAGATCAGAAGAGAAATAATGTTTTGTGATTTTCAAAAAGATTAGTAATAGTAACAGAGAATACAGATAGTAAATAATAATGTATTGATATTTTTCGAATTTCAAATAAAAATAGAATATTTGAATTGGGAAGTGATAGCCGAGTGGCGTAGCAGGTATCTGTTCAATCAGAGATAAGCTACAAAACTCCTAAACTTCTAAACTTTTCAAACCTATCATCAACAATGCCGTTTATTCAATTTACAAGCCTCATGAAACTTCTCCAATGAGCCTGAATCTCGGCTATGATGTCAGAAAATGCGACTCCTCATTGGTTGGCTTTTGGCCAATCACAGAGCTTATATCAAGATCGTGTAACCTATAGAGAGGATGACCTAAAAACGCTTCTTTTTTTTAACAGGCCGTTTAACAGGAAATGTTTGGCAGGGATGATCAGCTGACGCGCTAAACCTTACTTCCCTTGAATCCTTGTTCCATTATCTTGCTCCCTTGTTCCATTCCATTCCTTCCTACCTATTCTCATCATTGAAATCCCCTCGTCATCCAGCATCCTCTAATAATCGGAAACGTAGTTGGCACTGATTCAAGGTCAATGTCATGGCATGACCTATAACTATATCTATATCGGTACTATTTATATGGAATTGAAGCACCACTTTACTAAAATGGTTTAGCGACATACTGAGGAGAGACGATATGGGAGGAGATAAATGAGAAAGAGGAGTAGGAGGAGGAAGAGGAGGAGGTAGAGGAGAAGGAGGGTGAGGAGAATGAGAAGGAGAAGTAGGAGTATGATGAGGAGGAAAAGGGCGAAGATGAGTTTGTAGAGAAGGAGGAGGTGGATGAAAAAGGAGAAGATAAAGATGAGGAGGAGGAGGAGATTGAGAAGGAATAAGAGGAGAAGGAAGATGAGGAGAAGGGAGAAGAGGTGGTGAAGCAGGAGGAGGAGAAGGAAAAGGAGTAGGAGGAGAAGGAAGAATATTGGAAGTATAAGGAGGAGAAGGAGAAGAAGAGAGAAGATGTGTTTGAGAAGAAGGAGGAGGATGAGAAAGAAGAAGACAAGGATGAGGAGGCGGAGTAGAAGGAGAAGGAAGACGATGAGGAGGACAAAAAAAAATCTTGTTATAGAAACATTCACTGTTAGTTGAAAGTTGTTGAACTGTTAGTTTCTTTCACTGTGTGTGATAATCACTTATTAGTATTTTTCTCGTTTTTTTTTTTTTTTGTAAATTAATTCTAAAGAATTTGAGTGTTACTTTCAAGTGTCACCAGCATTATATTAGTGGTACAACCCGAAAAAATACATATAGCCCAGGCAATGAATGCTTTGTGTCGTAGCAAATTAGGGGAAGCTGAATTTTTGCAGGATGTTAGTATACAATAGTACTTACTCGAAAAACCAAGTCCCGACCCCCACCCCGCTTGCTACCCCCACCACACCCCTCTCAACATTGAAACAGCAGTACTTCAGTTAAAGGCTTATAACTCGGAAACTAATTAAGGCATCGTTGTGATTCTTATCTAATTTATTACTTAAAACTATTTTCTAAAAAATATGTCATATACATTTTCTATGTAGATAGCCTAGTTTTTCAGTAATAATATAGTTTATAAAAAAATGTCACCACGAACAACAAAAATCAACTTCAACTGATCATATCATTTTTAATATCGCGTTATTGGTTGTGCTGTTCCTTACAAAACTTATAGATAATTTAATAAGCTTTAAAGTAATGTGTCTATTGATTACTATCGTTCAAGTTATGGCGTCATAGTGAGTGATGAAATAGTAGCGGACACCACGTCGCCGAACCCTACAGCACTGTGTATTGCATGGCGCTTGGCTATCCAACTCAATCCAACAAAGAATTATTGTCAGAAATGCAAGACTATAAATGCCAATCAATAGTACAAGTTTGTAATGTTAGGAATATTTAATTCTTGAAAATGTCGTATTCCTACTGCAGTAATAGTAACGTATATATGTCAGTTTTCTACAGCACTTTAATAAATTCATTCAAGAGGATTCATGTAATAAACTTACTCTATTTTTACTGCAGTCATGTGCAACCATGAATCAGTTTTCTGCTGTAATTTGAATCAATTAATTGAGGAGATTTTATTAAATCTGCCCAGTCTGTCTGCTCAAAGACAGAACAGTTACTTACAGCCGCTATGTGGATTAGCACTGACCCCAGCTCGGGCAATAGACTGTGCTGGTCCTAATCATACTTGATACCTTGAGGAACTTGCTTGTGTATAAAGGGCCATCCGTCACCCTTTGTGAGTCCACGAGACCTAAGTGGAATCTCGTTGTGGTGCGATGCATAGTAGAGGGGGGAACAAATCCCCCTCTACCACCCTAGTTTAGCGCGTCTTGACTTCACCATCTTAATCCACCTTGCCTTCTTGAAGGGAGCAACGTACCTTATATTGCCGTTCTCTTCACACTTCTTCGCTCACTTTATCTTTACTTTATCTATTTATGTTTTCTCCTTATCTAAAGTTCTTTTTTTTCGTCCTCTACACAGTTCTTCGCTCACTTTATCTTCATCTGTATCCTTTTCTTTAACTCCCTCTCTAACTCCGATCCACCTTCTCTTTCTCTCTCTATCTATCTACCTTTTCTCATCAGGTAGAGCATAATAACTGTGGAGAATTTCATCCGAAAAAAATTAAACTAATCCTCTTTCAAGCTAGGGGCGGAAATGTAAATTTCACTGAAAAATGAAGGGAGGGCAGAAGAAATTTTCAAACTTCCTGTTAATGGATAGTTTTTGCTTTCTATGATTGGAGGTTAATATCAAGAGCAGTAAAAAATGCTCAGTAATCTTTTATTAGGTAGAAGGGAAATCATTTCTACGGGGCGACAAACATTTTAGACATAAAAATATTCATTCTCATAGTTGCTATCATCCATCTTTCATTGATTACATCAATGAAATATTAAGAAATGAAAATAAAATCGAAAGTACTCTTGAACTTTTTCAAAAATTGAGGAGTGTTGGGCGAGTGAGGTCTACTGTTCACAGAACTATTTACTATCATGGCATTTCAGGAGCTAACTAGGCAACCTACTTCACACAGAATTCTAAATACTGTACTGAACAATACTCTCACAGCTCACACCTCTAAAACGGCATTTAAGGAGCAGTGTAGGCAACATGCTTTATACTGGCTTCTCTAAATAATAATGATTAAAGTTATAGAATATAGTTAGTTGATAATAATAAATTTATGCGGTCAAGGCCACTTCAATAATAGAGTGATTTTTATAGACAGTGTGGCAATTCGACGCCTTGCTTCTGATTGGATAAGTCGGTCACATGGTATAAATTCCCCAATCGGTGTCCAAATTTAGTGTTGACTACAGTGAAAAATCTATCTCTTTTATCTCTTTACTGTAAATGTAGTATGAACTATACTCTTTTACCTCTTTAGTGTCAATGTAGTATGAAATATATAATATCCTTCTGCATTTACGATATGCTAGCAGGAATGCAAACGTTTAGACACGTTCAGTGCAGTATCGCAGCCTTGCAGTCACATAGAAACATATATTGAAATGAAATATTAATTGTTCCTTTAAAATATAGCAAATGCAAAACATCCAAGCAGTACACTAATTGAATATTTGAAAAAAATTATATTGCAAGTACAAATTAGAAGAAATCATTAATTCAAGATTGGAATGCCCTGGTTGAATGTACAATTATAACATTAAAATAAAAAATAGTAATAAAGTACAGAATTACAATAATATTATAATATTTATAAGTGATATCAAATATTCAACCTATATAGATAACAAATGAAATACAAATATATACAATCAAATATAAAATGAACACAATATTATGGCGACTGGAAGCTATAGCCACACTGTCTATAAATGTACTGTCACTACTACTGTACATACTAGTTCACAATACATACAATGCTTCAAGAAATCGAATTGATTTTTTACTAGAATGTTTCTTATAAAATTCTCGACAGTTTTGTCTATTTTTTCAAAGCGCATATTTCATGAGATATGAACTTCCAAAAACGAAAAGTTAAATTCTTTCAACATAAATTTTTGTTTTTAATTTATACATTTTTTCATATGAAAGATACACGAGAATGGTAAATGCGAATGCTTTAGAACCATTCTCAAGCTTTAAAAATGATGTAATTTGTAAAGCTGTAAAGTTGATTAATGTTGTTACGCGTATGAGTGTGAGAAAAATCGAAAACCACATATTTATCTTTTGGGCTTTTGATGTCGGTTACATTGAACATGAAAGGGAACTTTTGATCATTTATAAAAAATGTGCTTCATTATAAGAATTTTTTTTTTTTTTTTTTGAGGATGAAGCCCACAGAATGGTTCAAAAGTCTTGAAAGTATCTGCATTTTGTAATTGAAGCCCTTCAAAATTGGGACAATCTTTTTTATCACTTCTATATATGTTCATCAAATATCATTAAGGACACGACAAGGCCTTATTGGAATAGTACCACTGTTCGTCTGTCCGTCTGCGCTTGAAAGGAAAATTGGTATACAGCTCTTGAAACTTGGTTAATAGCTTCCTCAGAGTCCAAATGAGATTAACATTGATTTTAGAGTTTAAACAGATTTCTACTATAGGATCTAGGTAAGTTTTGGCTTGTGAAAAACAGATAATTGGGCAGCTTGTGTGTTTACACCGGAAATAAAAAAAATTGACATTACAAAGACTCATCATGCTTAGCTCAATTCTTATTATTAAACAGCTGAATGGTGTATATGCCTATCAGCACAACTAATAATAGGCTAATAATTAATTTTTATGCAAATTGTCGGGTCCTTGGAAGCTTTGTTTGTTTATTGGTTTATTCTTTAGTATTCACACATTAGAATAGATGAGGTATTCACGCTGTTGCAATCTGTCACACACCATTTCACAGCATTGTATTTAATTTCGCATCTATGATTATCATCGAGAACTGGAAACTATACCTTGCAAGAAGCATTGGAGTATCCAATGCTCATTATACTCTAAATTGCAATAATCATTTACATTACAATGGCCATTTACATAACAACACTCATTTACATTAACAATAAATGTACATTCATTACATTTCAAATACGTTTATAATTTTTAGTTTTTCATATTTGTTATATTTATTAGTACGAATTTTTTCCCTAATTTCCTCGAATATAACTTGTAAAAATGGCGTTTGGAACATCGAAAAACGAAAGCCATGTTTTTGGTTTTTTATCCAAAGGTATCTATGGTTAAGTTCCTGAGAGCCTTGCCGTTTACCGGTAAATAGCGGGCCGCTTAGCGCAGCTTGCAGTCGTTTCAGCGGACGTGGGTTCGAATTCCGCTCCTTCACCTGGCATCTATGTTTCATCAATCACCTCATTACCCACGCACAAGTCTCGGACTTATGTGTGTATCATCAGCAATAAAAAAATGGAATTTTACAAGGAAAAATTGAAAAATATTTTAGGGGAATGATAGCCGTGAGCCGTAGCAGGAATCTGTTCAATCAGATATGAAGCTACAAACTCCTGGGCCCTCTTTGTAAGGGTGACCAATTGAATTGGATCATCATACAGCTCATTACCCACGCACAGGTCTCAGACCTATGTGGGCTTCATCCTAAAAAAACAAGGCGTTTGATTAGCCTATTCAAGTTTGTCAACGTCTATGAATTTTAATATATCAATGAGACACCTTGGTTTCTAATAGAATACCATTTATCCATAAACATTAAGCGTCCAATGAACTCAACAAATGTTTGAGTTCCTGGGAGCTGTACCGGTCACGTAAATGTTACCGGTGGCGTCTCATTGGTCTATTCAGATTTTTTAATGTCTATGAATTTGAGTAGGCCAATCAGACGCTACCTGTATCATTTATCAGTTACCGGTAAAGCTCTCAGGAACTCGACTATTGTTTCTAATAAGAGAACCATTTTAATAGTATCACTGGATCAACAATGAAAACAGCGTTGAACTGTGGTAAGGGATAACTGACCCATTCCAGGCTTTATACGGGAGACAAAATTGCTTAAATGCAACAGGTTCATAAAATCTGGAACGGGGGTACGTAGTGGGATGGTTGAGAGGTTGGACAGGGGAGGGTGGATAAAAAGCCAAGTTGTAATAAGAAGCCAACTTGAATTTTATTAGCTTCCCAACTTGATTAAACCACGAAAATAGCTGGATTAGCCAATTATTGTTAACACTAGTTGGTGGTAGCAGTTGCTAATTGGAGTCAAGTCTTACGTACCATACTATATACTCGTACTATACATACATAGTACACTAGTATTATGTGTATAAACAAGAACCATATAATAATATATACTAACACTGAAGTTTAATCAACAATTCTCTTTCTCATACCATCGAGATTTCCCTAATTTTTGAATCATTTAATTTTGCACATTATTATTATTAGGCTAATATTTTTGGAATTATTATTATTATTATTGTTTTTTTATTATTTTTATTATTATTATTATTATTATCATTAAAATACACTATCGCTAAGAAATACGATAATCAGTTTCGTCACTTGTACATTTATGTGCAAGAATGTAATAGAATCATAAAACAAAGAGGTTAGAATGATTGAATTGATTGATTCCTTACAAATTCGGGGTTATATTCAACACAGTATTATGTAGTTTGTTAGTTTGGTACAGTATATGAGAAGTGGTATAGGTATTTCAATAAATGGATGAATTAATATCATCAAAGAAGTAAAATATTCAGAAGTAACTATGAAAAATAATATTTCTGTACAGTCTTTGGAAGGCAGCTTTTGTTTGCAATTTCTTTGTTTGCCGGGGTCGGCCATACATTCTCTAGATAGCTTTAGAATGTATTTATAGTAATACAAGTAATTAAATTATGTATGGATATTTACATACTATGTTTGGTATATTATTGTCTTCCAGCTACATTATTATGGCAAAGAGAATGTTTTAATACGTGATACATGTCAAAACTCAATCCTTTTCACCCAAATATGGGAAGCCATGTCTATTTCTGTAACAGAGTAAGTGAGACTTTGAACTGATAATCATATTTTTATCTTTAACGAATTTTCAGCACACATTTGTGCAACCTCTCCAATGTCCGAGTAATTATGAGGTTCCTGATAATAATCGTACAATAACTACATCATTTATGAATCTGTCACTTAGTGAATACAAGAATTTAACCTCTTTGTTGTACTGTATTCTCGTCAGAAACGCTATGCTTGAACTCTTTTTGACAATCAAGATAACGCTGAATGAAGTCAGCACATGCGCAGAAGTGACCTGATGAGGTTAGCGTTAGAGGAAAATGAAACCATTTTCATGCCAAAACTGTCCCTAGAAACTGCAAATTTTGGCTTACACTGACACAGACTAATGCGGCTACAAAATTAACGATAAAATCTTGATGTTCCTCTTTAGTCACTTACATAAATCTTATGTAATCAGATTGAGACTAAAAGAATATCTTCAGTCGATCCTTCAAAGACAGGCAGCTTATTATTTCCACTAAGATGGAGCAGAATCGTCTCTGAATATCTTATTCTGGAATTAATTCTTTTTCACTGGTAGAGAAAATGCTCATCTATTTCTTATAGCTTTTAAATAAGCTAGGATTTTGTGAGTGGGTGATGGAGTAAGTATACTTTCTTATCTTATTGGTGGGAGATCCTTATGGCGTTCCGAATATAGATATAGATAACCCAGCCAATGAATGCAAAAAAATTGCCATTGTTGTAACAAATTAGGGAAAAGCTGAATTTTTGCAGGATGTTAGTATACATAGTACTTACTCGAAAAACCAAAGTCCCGACCCCCACCCCGCTTGCTACCCCCACCACCCCCCTCTCAACATTGCAAGAGAATTATCAGTACTTCAGTTAAAGGCTTATAACTCGGAAACTGATTAATGTATCGTTGTGATTCTTATCTAATTTATTACTTAAAACTATTTTCTAAAAAATATGTCATATACATTTTCTATGTAGATAGCCTAGTTTGTCAGTAATAATATAGTTTATAAAAAAACAAATGTCACCACGAACCACAAAAATCAACTTCAACTGATCATATTTTTTCTAATATCGCGTTATTGGTTGTGCCGTTCCTTACAAAACTTATAGATAATTTAATAAGGTTTAAAATAATGTGTCTATTGATTACTATCGTTCAAGTTAAGGTGTCATAGTGAGTGATGAAATAGTAGCATAATCCTACAGCACTGTGTATTGCATGGCGCTTGGCTATCCAGCCCAATCCAACAAAGAATTATTGTCAGATAAGTACATTTTCCGAAAAGTCCCCAAAACTCCCCTTGGATTTTTCCCCAAGCCCCCTAAGAGGTAAGTTAGGAATTTGTAGTCGGAACCTTATAAACAACGTAAATAAATGTTGAGTCCATGGGAGCTTTACCGTTTACCGGTAAATGGATTCTCACCGGAAACTGAGGCGTCTGACTGGTCTATTCAAATTTTGAAACGTCTGAATTCTAATCAAGTCTTTGATCGTATTTGAATTTGAATAGATCAATCATACGCCTTGCTTTTTGGTAGAATTCCATTTACCGGTAAACAATAAGGCTCCTAAGAACTCAACTGGAGCTTTTACAAGAAACCTGGTGCCGCTCATAGTAGGAGGGGGATTGAAGTATAAGTTTTCAGTTCACAAAGTATCAGTAATACTATGTGAACTATTCTGTATAATATACCGATGGACGAGATTTGAAGAAAGTATTCAACAGGTGAACCAAAGAAATAGCCGTCATGTACAAATCAAGAAGAAGATACTTATCAACATAACACTGTAATGAACGTAATTTTGTCCAACAGATGCCGCCCACATGAACTGAGATTGTGGGGTGGTAATAAGGTCAATGATGACAAGGTTAAAATATCCAAGATTGAACGACAATCAGAGTCGTATTTATTTAGCGGAAGTCTTACACTTACAAGCCCACGAAGTCACAAGCCAGCGAATAGCAATGCCACTAAAAGCGAATCCAGCTCCCCAACAAAGGCCTGACTCCTGATAAATAATACAACACTGATAATTTACTTAGAACAACACTAATACAAGAATTTACACTACATAAATATGAGGGTGTCATCTTGTAACGTGACTTGTCATCGTAAACTCGCCCATTATAATAAATGCTTCAACTTAAGTTCATATTCAAGAGCCTAACTTGAAAATCTCAAGTTAAAAGTCAAGCCTTTCTTAAAGTCTCAAACCCGCTCTTAGCCAAGCTAGATAGGGGCTATCTTGAAGCCGTTTGTGAGATAAAATCTATCATATTTCGCTTCATATTCAAGTAATAGCAATGGCTCATCAAAATAAAATAAAATCATCATATTCAATTTCTGCAAAATTGCAATGTAATTCAATGCATATTCGACCTATTGAAACTATTTTTACTTTCTCTATTTATACCGACTTCTAGCCTATACATATTTCTTCTCACCTCAACCGGTTGGGATGTATGTAAGTGGAGTACACTGTAGTAAACGCGAAGTTGTTTGGTCTGTCTGCTGTCAGATAGCGCTCACTTTACTACATAAAAATATTCCATTATTTTTTCAAATTCGAAAACATATAATATTAATATAATAATATTATATTATAACGTCCTTGTAATCTGAGAATATATAAAGTCTTCACTCACCACTTTGATCTTATCTGATTGTGATTGAATTATGATTGATTACTCAAGTAGAAATAATATTCGCTCACCTGAAAAACACAAAGCAGAGACAAAATATTAGTGAAAACTTCAATTATTTGGTGGAGTGAACTAAAAATAATTTAATTTAGTCTTCTATAAAAAAAAGCATTGTACTGATAATACCAATGAAAATACCAACGTCCATTAAAGATTACAAATCAAGTTATTATTTGTTTTCATCATTCCTCATTAAAATTTATAATAAATAAAAAAAATTGTGCAGCGTTTTTTACAGCGTAACTTGTCAACCAATGAGAGTAATTGCTTAGAATAATGACAAGATTTTTTAACTTCATCAATGATTTTTTTGACCCTGAATCCATTAATCCTTTTGATTTTTGCCACATCTTCTTCAGAAGCTAAGTCTAAAGGCATTTTTTCATACATATCTGCAACGTTGACATAATCAATCATATTGCAGCATTCTGGGTTCAATGTGTAAACAATTACAAGGCGTTTCAATTACATGTCAACCAATAGGATCACTCGCTTGAAATGGTGACAAACAATCATAATAGCCTATTGAAAAATAAACAAATGCATGCGTTCTATGCTACACAGTTTTGGACGCTATTTTCCAGGTAAGACTTGTGGGAAAATTGTTCTAAATTGTGAATTAATATTGCCTTGAAAGTTCCATAACCTTAAAATTCATTTATGAATAAAATAATCAATGTATGGCTTTTATTGGTGGAGAGGCACTTACAGGTAGTTCCATATCGCCGTTTGAGCCATGTTATGGGGAACATGGTGGACCTGCTATTTTGGGTGGGTTCCGAACTACCGGGTCAGTGATAATGAATGAATTCTTGATAACATTATCAAAGTTGACCAAACTTGCCTCAAGGTTATTTTTTTATTGTGGATGATGCCCATGTTTGAGTCTGGAGACTTGTGTGTGGGTAATGAGGTGAATGATGAGAAAACCAGTCGTCATTGAACGACGTATTAAACTAAGAGGCCGTTATAAGTTGGAAAAACGATGTTTGAATGTAGATGAACTAACTCAAGTTTTTTCTGCATAAAATGGTTTGATTTTATGTTTATTGAATAAGAGATAGCTTAATGAACAGTAAAATAAAAACGTTTATCCGCGCAGGAACTAATTCTATCGGAACAGTTTGGTTGAAAGTAAAAAAATGGAAGTTTAACATATTTTAATAATGTTATTTATAGCCCTCAAATAATATATTATATTTCTTTCAATGTTTTATGTTTTTTTTAATTCATGTATCCATCACTTTTTCTAAAAATATTATTTAATGTTTCATTCAAAAAACCCTTTTATTGCGGATGATGCCCACATGCGTCTGGTGACTTGTGCGTGGGTAACGAGATGAATGGGTGAATGATGAGAAACATCCATTGCAGAATGAGATTCAAACCCAAGGCTGCTGGAAACGATGCCAGCCAGAGCCTTATCTTATCACAGACAAGTGCTCCTACCAACTGCGCTACCAGAGCCGCCAAAAAACGTTTTAGCTCTATATTGCTTTTCCACTTTATATTTAAACATACATAATTATTGTAAATAAAATTCACTAGTGAACTCAGTAGGCTTCCAGCCGTGTCTGAGGAAGCATTCCAATCATGCGAAATGGCCATCACACGAATAGTGAGTGTTGAATTTATTAGTAAAGTATATTTACAATAATAATTGATAATGAGAAAACCTATGCAAAAACCGTAGCCGACTCTTTAGACCTAAGCATCATGTTTTGGTCCAAAGAGTGTACCAGGCAAACGAGGAGTGAGGTAGGTCGCGATTACTCTCCTCTCTGAGCTAACAGAGTTGAAGTTATATGCCCAACAGTCCACTCCCACCTTTGCACAGAGTCTGGCTGCACAGCTGAGTGTGTATACTATCTAGTATCCCTCTGAGCTACTTCCTGAGTTCAAGACCATCATGTGAAAGTATTATGTTCTATTCGTCGATAATATGGAGACAAAAATGCTATCCCGAACACATTCCTCCGCCACTACTACAAGTTCACAAATTCTCAGTTTGTTCCAAATATTTTCTGAAATCTATTTTAACTCTCTCTCTTTACACTAAGTCTTTTGCTGTCAGTGCTTGTCATCTACTCCCACTTTCAATCAGGAATCAGCCGAGTGGGCTTCTCCCTATCACTGAGGAGGCATCTGTTGGAGAAAAGAGAAAATGGCTGCATCTGTTCGACCTTGAGACGACTGCGCGATCAATAATTATATATATTCATCCCTCTATTATTTTTAATTTCTAGTTTACAAATTATTTTCATAAATCAATCATCTATTTCATTTTGTTCTAATATTAGGAATATAAATAGTTATATAACATTTTTTCAGTCAAGTTTATCTCATTTGAATTAATTCATCTTAGATAAACTGTATTAATCAATTTAATACATCTTTTTCACTTATCAATAGGCATTAATTTCATTAATGCCTATTGATAAGTGAAAAAGTAGGACATGTTGAATATGTCAAGTATAGGAATGGCCTCAATGGCCAAGACTTCGCCGTTTTCATCTCTCAGCTCTCATTTTTTCAACCCATCACATCAATAATTTCTGCTGTACAATACCTTACAATTTAATATTTGTTGTATTTATAATTTTTCTATTCAAACAATTATGTAGACTTTTCCAAAATCATGGTATATCACTTCGACTAGGGGATCTGAGAGGCTAATCTTAATAACACTGTTATCATTCATGTACATCATAAATTTGCAAAAATAAAGTCATCTGAATCATACACTCACTCACTCACTTTCTTTCTCCCTCTTGCACACACTATTCCGCTGTTGTACTTCCTCTACAGCCAGAGTAGCTGTTTCAAACTGGGAGTATCTGTGTGTGAATTTATGGCAGACATCTTGGCCTGCAGCCAAAATCTTCAACCCCGACACTCCAACTGTACTCCTATCCGCCAGACACTGGAAACGTAAAATTGTTTTGCTTTAATCTTTCAGCTACCGCTTTGTCCTTCCTTCTTCTTCACACCTTTTTCTTCTCCATGTCCTCATCTACGGCCTCTTTTTCGGCTTTCTCCAACTATTCTACACAAACTCCCCCTTCTTGTTCACCCTTCTTCTTACCTCTCTTCAACATTGAATTTCCATCTCTTCTTCCCTTCTTTTCTTCTTCTCTTCCACCTCTTTCTTCTTCTTTCACTTATTCAACTTCTCCTCCTCCTCCTCCTCCACCTACACCTTCTCCGCCCCTTTCCTCTTTCTCGTTTTCTTCTTTCTCTTTCTTTCCATTCATCCATTTCTTCTTCTTCTCTTCCTCCTCACCCTTTTTCTTCTTCCACGTAGTCTTCTTCCCCTCACTGTTTCATCTCATCTACTCCTACTTCTTCTCTTACTCCCTTTTCTCTTCTTCATAACCTCTTCTTCGCCTTCGCCTTCTCCTTCTTTTTCTCTTTCTATTTCCATTTTTATTGTTTGTCCTTTTGTTTATACTCCATCCCATTGCACTCAGTTTCGTGCGCCAGTTGTTGCATTTTACGAGGCTGACACCCTTTTACTTTCTCTCCGAAATTTACTTGGCGCGAAAAATACAGATATTACGCACCATTTCACATAACTGCTTCCCTCTGGTTATTCTTAGTTTATTTTTTTTGTTCACCTATGGTATCATGTTATCTACCTATAAGTGGCCACTGTCCGTTCTTCTGTTTATAAGTTTTCAGGATGAATAGGATTCAACGATTATTTTCCTAAATATTGACAAAATTTCTAAGATAAAAAAATAAACAAAGATGAAAAAAGTAAGAGAAGAAGGTGAAATAGAATGAAAAGGGATAAAATAATGATAAAGATAAGATATGGGATGGAAAGAATTAGAAAAAAATGTATTGTGTTTCAAAGCAAATCTTACAAAAATTACGCTGTAAAAAAGAAAGTCTCTATAGCCTATATGAATTATAAATGCCTATTCATACACAATGTTCAGAATATTCCAGCAAATAAAACTGACAACATCAGCAACAAATTATCACAATGAGACAAATTCACACTAACTAGACGACTTACTCAATTCTTTTACATTTATTTTTTTCTCTCAAACCTCTATAAACCACTGTTAAATCCCCAGATTATCATATTGAAGTATTCACACATTTCTCAATTATCCTAACATGTTCTACTTCACACAAAAAATATTCACCAATATCTTTCTACCATGCATTTCCATATCCACTGTTACCTACTCCTCTTCCTACCAACTTTTCCAACAAGGGTTTGTCTCTTTCATAAACTTTCAAGTGAAACACCTATCTGGCCTTAGCATATCTTAGCTAATCCACAACCAAATCAAATAAAAATTTATTGCCAATTGAATGCAGTGATACAAATAGAATAATTATTTCCCCCTTTTTAATCTCCCGACCTTTCTCGATCTCCTCCTCACCTTTCTTACTCATTCCAATTCACAAAATCTTTACTAAACCTTATTCTGTTTCTTAACTTATCTGAAGATTTTGGATTGATATTGCCAAACTCCATAATTTAAATAAAATCACTATAAATATTTCTTAATTTATTCCACTTATTCAACTGAGCACTTGACATTTTCATTTTTATAATGATTCCTCCAGCTAAGTTATTTTCCTTGCTGGTGAAGCTCAAATCAGTTTCTTTATTACAGCTTTTTTAATATACATCTTGTAAATTAATAATGAGTTGAATACAATGATGTGAAGAATAATGGACTTTTCTTTGAAAATGATAGATTGTGATGATTTCTATTCTTACTTGATCATTGCTTATTTGTATCACAACACGAGAAACAGGCACCTTTTTATTGCTAATTTGCCTAAGAAGGCTTTATATCAGAGACACTCCAATCACTTGCACAAAAACTTTACAATCTACTTCCAAGAAAGATACAGGAAATACCACACAGCAAGAAATTCAAAATTGAAGTGGATCACTGGATAATAAACACAGGAAGACAAACCGTAATTTCGAACAACATGTGAGCTCACTAATCTAATATTAATACACTTAAAATTTATATTGCAAACCTATTCTAGAACATGGCATGCCATGTTAGAGTACGTTAATTTCCACTCAAAAAATGTTTGTAAAAATGCAAACTTTGGTAGTTTTATGACCGGTTTCTGAGTTGTTCATTAAGTTTAATGGATCATTAACCCATTGCTCCAGTATTGAGTTAATGGTCCATTAAGTTAATGAACAACTCAGAAACCGGGCATTAGTCATGTAGTCTTACAGTATAATATGTAAATGTATTTGTTTAGATTTAGTTTTAAATTGAAACAAAATATTTATTTATTGATTTATAAGAAATGTATCCATATAATATTGTTAAACATTTTGTGAAGAACGCAGTAGTGAGCAATATTCTGTTGTATCTTTACTTGATTTTTTTGTAATGAATATTAATGATAATTCTAGAATATCATAATTATTAATAATTGTAAAGCAATGTTAATAGATGAATAAAAAGTAACAAAAGCAAGTGGTATGGAAATATCTGATACTCTCTACAGTTTTAGGTGGTTTCCGAACCACCGGGTACTGATAATAAAGCTAAAAACATCATGATTTAGCAGCCAGTCACCCTTCCAAGCGCAGTCGGTGACTGTACATCACGATCACGTGACACCACGCTCAGAGAGCGGCCAATAACGTTTTTTGGAAAAAATCTCCACATCTTGTCACCTACAAATCTCTTCTCCACGTTGTCATCTCCCACCTTTAACAACCAAGTCCACCCAAGTGATTCGCCTACCCGGCCTCTTTTACGTTTTTAACGTCCGTATTGCATCGCCCTTGTACCCGTATTTATGAACGTTCAAGGGACTCTTAAAATGACCATTTAGACACATTACAATTCGAGAGTTCCTCGACTCAAGAGAAACTGAAGGAACGCTCATAAATATGACCTTTAAACCTTATCGCCTGGGCTCAATCAGCCAGCCATTCCTAGATTATCTACAAACCTCTTCCTATTTTATTCCAAGTCATCTTCCGCCTATAACGACCCCTCGCGCTCATAGAGCGAACAATAAATTCCTTTGGCAACAATTTCCACATCCTCTATCACCTCCAAACCTTTTCCTACCTCATCACAAGTAATTTTCGGCCTTTATCAACCAAGCATTGCTGAAATTATGCACCTACCTAACCACTTAAACGTTTTTGGAACCCTATCACCTGTGCTCGACCTCTAATGTCTCTCACACCTACAATCCTCTTTTTTATCTCTTCCAAGTTATCTACCTACTTCCTCAACATTCATACATTTCCCCAAGATATTCACCTACCTGACTTTTCCCACCTTTTTCTCCCTTCATTTTCTCAGTTACACTTCCTTAGTGCTCCTAACTATTTCCATCTCCAGGCCCTCATCCTACTCACACAAAGTAACCTACCGCCTTCATCAACGTTCATGCTACTCCCAAATATTTTTTTGGAGGATGAACCCCACATAGGCCTGAGACCTGTGCATGTGTTATGAGCTGGGTGATGAGTTGGACCTACAGTTTTAGGTGGGTTTCGAACCACCGGGAAGTGATCTTAAAGCAGAGAACAGACTCTTTCTTACTGACCAATCCAATCGGTCACCCTTACAGAGAGGGCACGGCTCAGAAGAGCGTTACTTATCTAATTTGATTTCTCTGACACTTACAATCCTCTTCCTTAGAACCTATCCTACTCATACCAAGCTATCTTCCGCCTCTTTCAAAGTTCGTGATCCTCTCCAAGATATTCACCTACCTGACTTCTCTTTATTCGGTTGCACTTCCTGAGTGACCTTACCCAACTACTAAGACCCCCAAAACGGTTCACCTACCTGGCCGTGGCGTTCCAGTGGGGGGTTGCCGCCGTGGCCCGGCTTCGGGGAGCCTCCTCGGCGAGGATGGTCGGTTGTCGTCGGCCGCTACGGTTTGCCTACCGGTCATAAGACGAGGAGGTCTCCCTCGCCCTCTCCCTTGCTCCACTCCTTCTTCTTTCTCCTTTTACTCCACTCACTAACTCCACTATTGACGACAAGGTCCCTCGCCCCACTCCTTCTTCCTTCTACGCCACTCAGTACTAACTCCACTATCGACGACAACAACAAGGTAATCCCCGACGACGACAAGGTGGTCCCCGACGTCCGTCTTTTAAGTCACCTCACGTGATCCCCACACACACTCACTCACACACACGCGCACATCCACTTGCTCTCGGCGGCCCGAGCGTCCGCTCGCCCTGGCACCACCCTACTGGCCGCCATCTTGGCCCCGCGCCTTTCTCGCGCCCTCGAGATGCGCAGACAGTGTGCGCAGTGGCACACATGCGCAGACTGGGTGCGCAGTCGCATCCCTGTCCGGTCGATAGCGGCTCCCCGGGCCTAAAGCTGCCGCCCGCGTCACCGTTACC